>VZTA01029333.1:142179-208624 GCA_013398855.1 Mohoua ochrocephala
CACAGTGATGGAGGTGCCACAGTGATGTTGTGATCTACCTTGGCATAAGGTAAAAAATTACACAACAAAGCTCCAGAGAGTAAAAGATTCACAGTTGCACACACAGGATGTTACTAGAAACGAAGTTGTAGAAGAAAATAAAGATCAAACACTAAATTGTGGACAAAGGTCATGGAGAAAGGCAGCATTTCTAAAAGAGAAAGCCTGAGATAGTATCTGTAACCAATGCTAGTGACAAGGGAGAAAGGGAGGAGAATTGCGCCTGTACATGTTTATTATTGCCAAATAGGCTGAAAAAAAATCAACATCACTGCTATGGTATTTTCTTTCACTGGACCTAAAGGACAGCAGCAGCGGAATCTGCTGTTTGTGTTAAAGTGTCAGGAGGGGAAAGATCAAAGACATGGAAACATCTGCTTTTAGAAGCCACTTGAAAAATAATTATGCAATAGCCTGTGAAAAACATCTGTTTAAAATGCTGCTGTCCACTCATCAAATAGAAGAAAGACACTTCAAGAAAATATAAGAGAGACCAGAAGAAGATCAGGGCTCATTTTTCTCTTGAACCAACCATTACCTCAAATCTAAACTGAAACCCAAAGGTAAGTTTAGCAAAAGAAATACATGACAGAAGCAAGCAGCATGACAGACCACTGCTGAACAGATGGTACAACCTGTTATTACATAATCAATACAAATAGAGCCAGAAACCATGCTTAGCATGTACTCTTTCTGAAGACAAACAAATTGCTTCCTGGGAGTTTTCAGCCCTCCCATTCACAGAATCTAAGGCCTTGCGTTTAGTCATGGAGTTCTCTGTTCTACAAGAGCAAGGCTATTCCAGCACAGAGCCTCCCTGACAATGACTCAGTGGAACCTCAGTTCACATCTCCACTGATTATATGTGATTGATTTAACATCCAAACCTTTCAGGAGGACTACTGAGCCCAATACAGCATTGTGTCGACATGATTCTACCTGCATTGTGAAAAATGCTCTCTCCTTACCACTTTGATGTGCTGTACACACTCAATAGCTCATTCAGTACTGGAATACATGTCCTGACGTAGGGGATTTCATCTAAAGCATTTTAATCAGCAATTAGGATAGACAGTGTGTATGTGCTGTTCCCAGGTTCCTGCTGATTAGCAGAAACTGGTTGACCTACGAGGTTTAACACTGTTCTACCCTGTGCCTACAACTTCAGCCAAAGTAAAGGAAGAGTTCACCTTTTACTTCTTAAAAAGCCAAAATAGCAACACCTGACACTTTCCAACTTCTGCGTCAAATACTCAGCATAGCTAACTTCATCTACATATCAAATGGCATATTGATGAGATTCTACATTGCATGTGACAGAAAGAGGCTGGGTACGAGATCCCTGCCTCTCTTGCATCCCCAAGTTCATGCTCAAATTCAGTTGCATAAGAAATTCTGCCCTTCCTACCAAAAGAAATTCCTCTTGGCCCTCAGAACAGACCACTCAAATTCATTGTGATGTGTTGCTGCATTTGCCTCAGAAGTGGATATTTGTCAGTAGGAAGCAAACCACTTGCTACAGATACAATATGGTACATAATATGCTTTGAGATCCTCAGGGGTAAGGAACAAGACACAGTAATATAAAATATTATTTTGATATCAATAAAAGAATGACTTTAAAATATAGTCACCTTGCTGCTTATCTGTCTGAAGAAAATAGAACAAAGGGAGGAGGTGTGGCTTTAAATATGCCCAAAATAACTTTAAAGCAGATTTTTAATCCATAGTAATTCACAGGAATTAAATTCTGAAAACAATGGTTTGCAAGAAGCATCATTGCAATGTTTCCTGTGCTTATTTTTATAAATAAAGAATTTTTATGAAAATTTTTAGGCTCTGTTAGTCCCAGTTCTTTTCTGACCTATCAACAGTGCTTAATGCAGATGGTTTAATAATTGTGGCGAATAACTAAATTTTTTTTAAAGGAACATTTAGTGAACCCAAAATTCAACCCCAGTCTTCAGGGTTTGGTAAAAAACATCCATGGTTTTCTGCCTAAAAGCATTTACAGATGAGGAGCAAAATGCACTGAGTATGACAGATTTAGGTATTTGTCAAGGAGTGGGAGGGCAGGTGGGAGAAGCTATGAGTATGTGCTGCTGTCCTCAAGTGTTTCCTTGAAGTCCACAGACTCCCAGCAGTGTTCCAAAACAAGATCAATGTCAATCTTAAACATTCTCTTGCACATAGAAGATCTCTCTTCTAATTCCCATGGAAGAATACATGTTTTGGAGATCTGGGAAGGAAATTTATGAAAGTACAGCTGTTCTATTCCCTAGGTTAATATGACAGAGGAAGAGCTCTGCCTATCACTTCACTTTAAATTAACTGGAAAAAAGATATTGAACTATATTGCCCTTTGAATATTTTGCTCAATTAAACAATGCAAAATTTGGCTCAAGTAAACCATCTTCAAATTCCTGTCTCCTGCAGCTGGAATGCAGTGAAGACATCAATTGAAGAGCAACTTAAGTATTTTAACAGAGTACGATACATTCTGGTTTTGTGCTCCAAAGTACATGGAAGTCTATATTATGGAACGGGATTCCCGGATTAGAGCAAGTTTGCACGTGGCATTTGGGAAGTGCAGCAATTGGCTTCAGTATAGAATTTCCACAGCTAACATGGGTCATGTGTGTCAGACCAATTTCCATGTCAGTAGACCAGCACATGCACGTAAATGCTGTATGGTTGCTCTCTGACTGTAAGTGATCTCGTAACAGCTCATTACAATGCTGCCACTGACTTCTAGTGCCAGTTAATTTAACAGGCAGTGTCATTTATTCAAAACCATGTAATCTGTATTAAAAACAGAAATTGCCATCTAGGGACAATTTCAAGTTGCCTAGGATGGGGGGGGGGGGGCGAATAACTATGCTTACTAATACATTTTGGGGTTCTTTTAAGACAAACTAGAAAAGGAAATTCCAGCATCTTGACAGATGTGAAGACTGACATACACAGAGAAGACAATTTAGATTACAGTAGAGTATGAATTTAAATGTAAATCCTCCTGATTAACCCCTGAGGTAGCAGCTTCTGGTATGATTTGTCTTGCACAGACTTGCCTGAGAACTTGTGCAGAAAATCTGAGGCAATTTATCAGAAGGAGCCTCTCTGGAATAATCTCCGATAAAAAAATCCCTGGGACTTCTTGTTCAAATGATGTTAGTCTGTACATTCAAGTCCTTTTCTACACTTGGCTGGGCTGTCACCTACACCAGTTGCTCAGCTCCACCGGACTCTGCTCCCCAGCTCCATTAGTGAAGAAGCAAAAGAGTGATGGAGGCTCCCCTGTGCAGAGGGTCACACTCACACTTTCACCCAGCAGTGCTCTCTTTACAGTTCACAGCCAAACTTCATGCACATGGGTTAACACAACTCCTAGAAGACACTCAAGTAAAAGAATTAACCCCTTTCTCACATATGAATGAGATGAAATCACATCAGTGAGACAAATTGTGTAATTCCTAACACACTGAGCAGAGATTGCTCCTGTCCAGCAAATGGACTTTGGCCCACGCTATAAATCACTGCAAGCAGTGAAAACCCTGGAAAATCTTGACCTCTCTGGAAGAAACAGATTTAATCTGGTCTTCAGACATTTGGGTGAGGAAAATGCAATGTATAAAGCTGCTCACAGAAGGCCATAAATTACTTGTATTGTGTCATCTTCTGAAAGCATCACCTGATAGTCAGTTGAATGTACTTAGAACACATGAAATCAGACAGGTTTGATTTCTCTCAGCTGCCTTATGAATCCTCTAGTCTCACCACTTGCTCCTCTTATGGGTCTCAAAATATTATTTTGAGTTAATCAGCCTTCAATTAATACTATGCCCATTTCCACACAGAAATCTTGTAGGATTTTCCAGCTTGTTCAGGTATGCTCCTTTATCCACTTTATAGCAGAAGGAAACAACTTACCAGCTAAAGGACAATGACGTCACCAATTTTTCTTACATTTTTGCTACCAGCCAACATATAGATTAATTTAGTTTGGTTTTTTGTTACTATAAATCAATCTACAATAAACAAAAATATGCAGTTCCTCGTCTGGGACACTAAAGATGAGAACATAAAGTTCCACAGCACTTAGAATTTTGTGGAAACTATTACAGGGTGGAATGAAACTCTATTTATAGAGTGGAGCCTTTCCAAGACACTTTAGTTCCCCAACTGGACAGGTAAAATTTGAACTAGCTGCATTTAGATTTCAAAGACACCACTTGAATCTCAGTGCACTTTTTGAAACACTTGTGCTATTATTTCTTAGCTCCATGTACCATTTTTAAGCATCTTCCCACTGCTAATGCATAAAAACAGTACATCTCTAGATATTGGAAGTAACTTGACTGATTAATTTTAATTTATTTGTGCATCATGAGTGGACTCCTGACGATGGGAAGGTAGAAAAATGAAGAATTTACTGTTTTCTTCCTTCAAAATTCTCCTTCTATCACTTTTTCATTTTCATTAAGGCTGAAATAGATCTTTCATCAAAGAAAGCACAAGCCTCTGCAATTTGAAACAAAGCAGCAGCTGCATTCAGGTGTAGCAGCATGAAATTCTTGTTCTCTGTGGACTGCACATGTTCTCTAGCATCCCAGATCTGTAAGAGCAGAACTATGACAAGCTGGCTGTATCAGGTCTTCTACACCTCAATAACTACGGCAGCTGATTTTCCAGTACCTATTGCACTGCCACACCTGCATGGCACTGCAACCTCTGTGCTACAGGGACAACTCTGTGGAGCACGTGCGTCAGCAGAACATTGGGGTCTTAGCAACATAAGAAGCCTCAGCAGTGCAGTCTCTGGGTCTCAGCACAGAGCATTTGAATCATTCCTTTGGATTTGGGTATCTAGATTCTGCCTAAGTTTTTCTTTATGCACCTAAGTGCTTTTTTGGATCTCACTCTAACTTCTTACATATCATAAAACCTTTTCCAAAAACTCCATTAATTTCTCCAGCAATTACCAAAAGAACATGAGATTATTTCACTAAACAACAAAACAAAGAACATATTAAATTTTTTTTCTGGTTTTAAATGAACTATGAAAGAAAACACATCTGCAAAGTAAACCTAAAACACTGGTTTGAGTGCTTAAACCACTTTATAATAAAATATACATGTAGTGACTTCTGAAACCCTACTGTTGCTAGATCATAAAATCTATTGCTTAATTGCTATCAACAAATGTATATAGACACCTAATTAACCAGTTATATGCACACACTTTGCTTGTCCACACCAAGAAACACAAACACTGCACAAAACTCTTTGCACTGTCCTCCACACTACTGAGAGATTACTCAGCATCTACATGAAAACACACCCGTTCTGCAAGAGAGCACAGGATTAAATAAATACTGCATGATCTAGAAACAGCAGGACATCTAGTCCAGGCAAGTATAATGACCTTGCTGTGTTTTCTTGGGAAACAAAAATACTCTCTTTCGTCCTTTCAGAACCCCAAGATGGAGATAACCAGCATCATTTCTCAGGGCTGGTGTCATGAAATGAATTAAAATGGTAAGGACAGCTTGCTAATATTAAATAAACCCGTTGGAATGAGAAAGCATCCATATACATAGGGCTTAATAAGGCCATTCTCCCCTTCTCTTTACCATGTAAAATAAGAAAACTCTAAAGGTTTTCAACTCATCACCCTTACAGGAAGTATCTTTTATTCCTCCTGGCAGATTTTTAGTATTCAAGCTGGAAGATGTGGGGTCTACTTTCATCTTCTTTTGATTTATATAATGATCCTGTTTGTTTTCATGAGCTCAGTAGACTGTCAACAACAACGGGACTCTCAGCTGGGCTTTGTGGATGCCGAGGCCGAGCTGCAATTGAATTTAAACAGCTCTGAAGTTTGTCTGAACCACAACCTTCAGATTCATGACCAAACTTAGGATGGAATGAAACCCATGTTCTGTCCCAGGGCCATTCTTCTTCTACACGGTTGTTTCATTCCCTTGACACTTCAAGGATAACATCCCCCAGGAGGGATGGAGGTTTTGCTTCTCTCAACAGCAGAAAAGATGTAATACTAGTAGAGACATGCCCCTTGGAGCTGAAAAAGGATGGCTATATAGACATTATCAGCCCATGTTTCTGACCTTTTCAAGAAAGCAACAGAACCAGGTAAGCATGTCAAATCTCTAACCACAAAATTAAATTTCGGTGTTAGTATTTTGGATCAGTGTTTTAACTAAAAGGATGCATAAAAGGTAAACTTGGAAGAGAAAAAAAAAAATCAAGGTAACATACAAGATCCGTAAAAAATGTCCTCTTAGGGGAAAATATCCATTAAGTCTTCATCTGTCATGGCTCAGCCTCATTTTCCATGAAAATTCCTGCAAATGAAGAAAACATCTGAAAAAAAACCCCCATAAATCAGGGAAGTGCATGAAGCAGCTCTTGAAAACACGGCGTATTTGGTACAGACCTCCAGCACTAACTGCTAACATAGCTAAACTGCCGCTTGTACTAAATATAACAAAAGACTTCCAGAGACCCTGCAGAACATCTATAGACCCACGCGGAGACTATACCAACATTCTAAATAAAACTACCATTGTCATTTAACCTATCGGTAAAGTCATTGCAAACTTCAATCATGTGATATTAATTGCTGTGGCTACATTTGTTAAAGGAGGAACCAAAAATACCTTTCAATAGCAGGAGCAATACCAAAAAAGAGCATTTTATGCTCTTCCAGGTTGTGACACGTGAATACAAAAAAGTTCTTGTTTTGCTCTTCTGCCAAAGAACATTTCAAGCACAAGTTCAAACTATTTATGTCTTTCTCTAAGTCGGGGGTTACTTCCCACTAAATTCAACAGCACCAAGAGATGGACCTTCAAAAAGCTTCAATTATCATAGGATGTTAATGTCCATATGAAACCAAAGGTTTTATCTCTATTCCACATTCTGCCATACCTCTAACATGCTGTACTTACTTTCAGCTTCTAAAATATACTACTTTTTAAGATGAAGGGTGTGGGGGAAGCAGAGAAACAGGGAAGGCCAGATTAAATTAAGATCGCAAAACCACACCACATTTTCAGCAACTAGCTGATCTCCTATGAAACAGGATTTCAAACTTTTTTTGGATTCCCTACTAACAAATTCCCAAGAGCTTTCTGTGTATGATGATAGCAAATTTTCCTTTTTTTTTTTTCAAATGATTCTTCAGAAAGGGCACAAACTGATCCTTTGGAGAGATAGTGCTTTTTATCTACAGGGACTCTGTAAACAAATTGATCCAGATGTTTTGCTTTAGAACTCTCCAGACATAGTAAATTCTTCCTTACTACATCAACACTTCACTTCCTTATTTGCAACTAACATCTCAAAACAGAACCCTGTTCAAAAGACAAATAATTGAAATGTTATATCAGCATTAACAAGATCATTTGGACACTTATTTAAAAAAAATCTGTCTTCTATATATGGATGCATTTGGTTATGTATAATCATTTCCAGAAAGGATCAAGATCAAATGTATTAAGAATGTATTTGGATCCTTCTCCTAAGCCACTGAAAATTTATCAAAGAAATCCTAGGAATTTTATTTTTCCTTCCCTTTGTTACATGATTTGTCGCATTTATCTTTTAAAAACCCCTAGACATGTGGAATGGTAATGGACTCCAAAGTCTGAGTAAAAACTCAGACAACAACTAGTCTAAGCAATTAGAATGAAACTAGGGTGTGAAAAAGTAGAAAAAGACGGAATAGGTATATGGACTAGGTAAAAGTTATTTAAAAATATTTGACAATATAGGCACATATACATTCAGAAATTAATGGAGAAGAAACAAACCTGCTCCCTGTGTTTCTTGGCAGCATGCCAAAGAGACCATTTCTGAGAAATGCATATATAGACTTTTTAAATATTTTTTTTTTAAAAAAACCAGTAATAAAAAGAGTTAATTTCCTTTAAAGATATAAGGGGCTTTCAGAAATAAGAAGAAGACAAATATATTACCTGTAAAAAGAGCCCTATTAAATATATCCCAGCTGAATATATTGTATCAAAACACATTTTGCTGACTTCCTTAACTATCTTTGGATATTTTAAAATGTAAAAGCTTCTCCATAGCATTGAAACAATCTCTCCTATTTACATGCTTTCCGAAGATCTCATGTTGTCAAATGCAACCAGGTTTCCATCCTATGCTTCCTGAATTAGAATATTTGCTTTAAAATGAAATCATTGGTAGCTTTCCAGTTACTGTAAGGACAGCGGGATCAACTGAGTGCACAGCAACAGATTACGAAGCAGGTGGCTTGAGGCTAAATCTAAACAGTTTCCTCACATAGCTTTGTAAAGTGGGGTGCAGATAACTCCTAATGAGTGTTAAGGGCTGTCTAGTCACTTAGTTGTATACAAGGTCTAGACAGGTCAAGGTCTAAGGATCAGAGCTTCTAATTACATTCTATTAAACACTTGTTAGTTGTAAAAGATGTCACTGGAAGACCCATCAGAGATATAGTGTCTAATTATTAAATATTTGTGCCCCTATAAGACCCTCAGGACTTGAAAAACTATGATAAGATACTGAAAAAGAAAAAGAGACAGCCAAAAAGGAGGTGAATCTGAGGACACAGCTGAAAATTGAGGTCATTGTTCTATATCACATTCCCCATGTAAAAGAGGAATTTGAAACTCATCATCTATTGAAACAGTCGGTCTTTGGCAGCATCATTTCTAATGTTGCGTTAAACCATTGAGGAGGCAGATTCGGAGAGTCTGTCATTGCAAAATGAGCAAATAATGAAATGCATTTATCTCATAACCTGTATTTGTTACAAACACAACTCACTGAACTGTTGCTCATTCCCTAAAAGCTAATAAAAAAGAGAAATTAATATGACTAAAACCAGCATGCTTTTTTACTTCCTTTAAATAAAAACCTCATATAAAAGCCCTTGTGGTTTGGTGATACTGTGCTTTTGCTGACTGGAAGGGCAGGATTTGGCGATGCAGCCCCCCAAAGGCTGTTGTGCTGTTTTTCTCCCAGCACTCACACTAGGAGAATACACCAAGTGGGACAGCTAAAAGGGGAGAGCACCTATTAGGCATGAATTCTGCAATGACACATTTTAAAACAGCAATAACCCAAGCGGGGAGTAAATAAATAACAGGCCCAAGCTTTGGCTAGTGGAGAAAGGCACCCACAGCCAGGAACACCAGCACTCAACTGGGTCATAAGCGAAGGTAATACTCGTGTCTCAGGTCAGGGAGTACAGTATGCAGTGCTAAGGACTGATCTTGTCCAGCTGGAAAGATGATCTCAGGAGACAGAAATATGGTCCCCAGGGTCAGGAAACAATTTCCTGAAGTTCCCTTTAAGGGCAGCACAGCAGTGCTGGAATAACTCCAAAGTACTCTGACATTTCCCTTCTTCTCTTTCTTTCTTTCTATTTGAGCACCCAAAAACATGACACTGTTCAGACCTCTTGGACCTATGAAACATTTTGGAAAATGAAAGACTCCAGGTTGTATCATGACCTCTGGTGCTTCTCAATCTCCTGACAGCCCTTGAATTACCTGGACTGCAGCCTTGCTTGCAATATCTTGGCTCTGCTGTTCTCTGTCTGCCTGGAACCAATTAATGCATTAGCACAGGGGAAAAAAAAAAAAAAAAACAGAATTAATCATCCTTTTCTGAACCTCAAAAGATTCAAGTTTTGGACAGACCTTTATGGAGATGGGGCAAGATCTGAACTGTGTTACCCGTTCCTAGCTGACAAAAAGTTTTGCTATTTATTTCCCTTCTTACCAACTGCCATCTAAGTTATGGAACTGCATTTATCAGGCTTGCTTCTCTTCCCTCTGTCCTTTATATCACCCTCCTAGAAGCTAAAAAAGGACACCACCTTCAACTCACACTATCTCCTTTTCCCTCCCAGGATTCAAACTGTCCAGTACAAGGTGGCAAGAACCTCCACTTTGGCATCTCCTCTTTTGGAGTAAATCTTTTTAGCCTCAAACTGCTACGTATCAATGCCAACAGGAACACATAACCTTTTTTTACCTCGCTCAGAAATGGAATAACTTCCTTCTTCCTCCTTCTGAGGTGAATCTCAGAACCTCATAAACCTCTTCAGTTCCCTATAATCCTATCTATCCAGAAAAGCACCTTTTAGTACCATTCCCTTCTCCCTTCTCCTGACGTAGCGCTTCATCCTCCCTGAGACTCACAACCACTCCTCCTGCCCTGACAACCCTCCACCAACCCCTCCCACAGGCTCAGGGCATCCCTAAGCACATACTAAGGCTGAAAGAGTCCTTAGACTCAAAATCTGAGGATACCCTCACTCCTGACAAGCCTCCATCTCCTCCTCCTACTCCGTTCTATTTCTGGTCCTCGATAAGAAGAAAAGGAGGCTGCAAGGAAAGCCTGTAAGAGCAACTCACATCAGCAGTGCACCAAACACTGCCTTTGCTCTACAAAATCAGTCTCTAGATGCTCCTCAGGGCCAGCACCATTTAACAAAATCACTCCATGCCCATGGCAAACAGAGAGCAGCACGGGCACGGCAGGATGGGGCTCAGTCACCCTGGTGCCAGGAAGACATAGCTGAACCTCAAGCAGCTTAGCCACTCTGCAGGTCTCCATGCCCTGCAATCCCAGAGCTACCAGAAGGCCCTGATCCCAACTACACCTTCTTTTAATTTTTTGTCCCTTTACCAGATTTTCATTTCTGTCCCAAAATACTCCTGTATTTCTTTTTTTACCCTTAAAAACACAAGAGCTGGCTTTTTAAAATGCCAATTAACCAAGAACAGAGGGGAAATGACACATCAGGAGTAAAATGGAGCACTCAATTCTCTGGCTTGCTAATTAGGATTTATGTACTGGAAAAATCCAATTCCTGGCACCGGTGAGTTAATAAAGAAATGAAAAAATGTCTGGAAAATTGGAAAAACTGGTATAATTGTCTAAAAAAACTAGCACATCTGGTCATTTCCCCACACATTGTTATTAGCACCACAATTATTTCAGCAGGAGGCAAGCTGGGAAGAAGTAATACATGACCAATGAAGAAAAGCAGTAGCAAGAAAACCTATCATCCAGGCACTTACTCCTGAGAGAAAGCAGACTTGGCCCTAAACAGAAAAGCCTACTTTAACATGCCCCTCTTTAAACACTGATTTATAGTGTTTAAACTGGAGATAATTATTTCCACTAGGGGTATCACAACTGCAAAATTACCCTGTTCTTTCTGGGAAGTCATTTACATTGGTACATGAACTACTAACATTCGTTACTTACCTGCTTTTTCTAGGGCTAGAGAGGAAAATAGGAGGTGCAAAACAAGATAACACAGATCTCCAGACAGCAATTCATACAGCATGTATGCGTGTACGAAGAGGATTCACTTACACGCTCCTGAGACTATAATTCTCAGCATAAAGATTTCCCAGACCATACCAGTGAATCTGGTAAGTTACTTGTCCTTTCACAATTTTTTTTATGAGGAAGGCAAGAAAAAAAATCCCAGGAATAATGCCAATAACGGTTGCGCTTTGTTGATTTCCTTCGAGTTTTCTGCTTTTTTATATTTGCATGGTAATGTTTCATGATATGATCATTTTGACAGTTTAATGGGGTCCTCTTGCTTATTCTGCAGCATAATCCTCCAGGAATCTCATACAGAATAAGCCCCTTGCTAACATATGGATTACTAAAACCTTTTTCTTTTTAAAAATGTGCATAAAATTACCAGCCATGCTTCAAAAGTAAAGTATGTTAATTTACATTGTAGCTAAATTGGGCAAGATCTAGTAAGGGACTTCGCCAATTCAGTGCTAGGCACTATAGCACTTACCTTTCAGTACCTCAGATCCCACAGGAAAATTCAAAAAGGAAATGGACCCTCAGGTTCTCTATTCAATTCAGGGGATAAATTCATGCCTCAGAATTTAATCCAAAGCAGCCAACATACCATGCAAGCAGCTGATGGCAACATACTCAGGAGGCAACCACCTAGAAGTGGCCTAGATGAGGGCTATGTGTTAAATCCTGATCATTCAGGGCAGAAGTTTTATTTACAGAGTCTCTGGAGCCCAGAAGCCTCAACTCATGTTACATATCTGTGTCTGAAAAAAAAAAAATCCATGGTTAATGCTTTCCAATTAAAATCAGATGGGTTCCTGTCTTCATATAATCACCCAGTAATTGCCCAGGCAGTAAAGGACCTCATTTCTTAGCTCAAAGGAGCTCAAAATCACATCTCCAGAGAAAGGTTCCTACTTATATGTATGCTCAGCCCCTGAAGCACAGTCAAGAAGCTCTGGGCCCAAAACAGACATCAAGAACTGAAGTGCAACAGATCAGTAGCTGTACTTGTAAGGAGGCATCCCTTTTCCTCTTCTACCAGGACTTTTTCTTTACCCTATCAAGCAGCAACTTCATGGAAAATGTACAATATATCCTAGGAGCAGGGATAAGAAACACATCTCTCTGTGTAATCTGAGCCCTTCTTCACTGACACGCCCAAGTGAACAGTGAAACAATGCATAGGAGTAGTCGACTACTGCCCACCCAGTGGCAAAGCTTCATGGAGTAAGATGGAGAATGCTCTGCCACACAAACCAAGACTAAATGACGGCCTAGAGGACAGGTACAACTCATTCAGCAGAAGATGTAGGACTTCACCTCATTAGATAAAAGGGAACCAAAGCATTTTCGCTCATTCTGCTCAAGTATCTCAATCTTCAGGCTGGGTGAAACCTCTTGAGGTGACCCTTAGAAACAAGTCAGCAGCTGCCACTCTTTTTTTTTTTTGTGAAATGACTGTCTCAGCATGTGAATATCCCTCATAGATTAAGCCCATCCTCAAACTCACAAACCTGCCAGCTTTGCCCTTTCCCACACTGATATATCATCTACCTCTTTAATTTAAACTTCTTCTTACATGTCTTCTGACTGTTGGTGCTCAAACATCAACTAATTTATTTCAAAATATGTTGCTTCAACATGTTTGGTTTTATCTCTTGAAACTAGCAAAACATTCTTCCCTATCCCCAAAAAAGTGGTCAACAAAACCCAACCATATTCATCTCAACCATGTCAATATTTCACTGTTAAGCACACCAAAGAGACATGGGGAAAGGGAAGAAAAATATAAGCTTGGACTAATGGACTTGCTGTGCTTCAACTTGGAATGCAAAAGAGAATCTCAGCAAGTCCATGCAAAACACATTTATTTGCTGTTTACGGTTATCAGATATTAAGTTCCCATCCACACACAGAACTGATCTACTTGTTTATATTCTATACTAATATGTGAAGACATAAGCAGAGGGATACTCTACTGCTTGATCCCTTTCAGGTTAGTATGTGATTTAGATAATGAGATGCTTTGTCTTGTCCATATTAAGGTGCGTGTACCAAAGACAACACTCGGGCTCCTGGGGAATATGCAGACAAGACAGTCAGTGACTGTTGATCCCCGGATGATGGTGAGTCATAGCTGGATGGCAGAAATCCTCTGTTGTTACTGCCCCTTTCTACCCACCTTGTTTTTAAATCGATGGCTGCCCATAGTGGCAGACATGGTCAAATTTTCCATGAAGCAGCTCCTCAGCTGTAGTTATCTACACCCGGAAATTTCTGACCCCTTGCTTCACCAATGACCTTTGGCTCCTCAGAAGAAGCTACCTACGCACTTTAGCCATTTATAATGTCCAGATGGGCAACAAATTCCATGAGAAAAATAGAGCACAGGGGTCAGCTGGAATGCCTATCATTTCACCATTCAGTTTAATCCATCTGTGTTCATAAATCAGCGCCCATTCCAGTTTCAGATGGAGGCAGAAGGGAAGAGTTCAAGATCTCTTTTGACATTTTTAATTGCAATAGATTTGATATTTTAAATCTTAATAAGGATCATAAAACCATATAGCAGCAGTTGCCTTAATGTCTGCTGTGCTTATAATTAACCTTTGGTCTCAGACATTAGACAGTGAGTTTTGGATTCCTGAGGCATTAATTACATGGTAGTTGTCCTGTAATTAGTTTGAAATCAGTCTCTTTGAGACTCTTGTACTAAAGATCCATGTCATTAGAGAGTATCCATGCAGTTGAATCATCACATTTTATGAGAGACCATTTTGCTGTTTGGCCTCCAGTGGTGACTGTTGCCTCATTCAATATTTGCAGATTCTCATCAGCTCACGCTGAAAAACCAGTATCGTCAATAGTCAGAAATACACTTTTCCCTGCATTACCCCTCCCACCATGCCCACTCTCATCCACAACTGATTATCAGCCAAGATTTCCAAAACTGTTCACTGATGTCCTCTTCCCTAGAGGTGCCACTGAAAACATAATTTTTTTATATTCCGCCCCTTAGATAACCTGCAAGAATAAGATGCTTCAAAAGGACAAGATACAAGGAATCTAATTTTTTTTACTTTATTCACTACAATCAAACCAAATTATCTAATGAACACCATTTTAAATAACCAGATTTGCTTTTTCCCATTAATATAGCTTGTTTACTATGTATACTTCAAGTGCCAACAAGGGTTAAGAGGGTTGTGTCACACAAAATCAGAATCAAATACCACCTCTCCAACACAAAGGAAGAATAACTCATGAAGAATTTTACATCTTTGTATTTCAGTGCACTTTGACAAAAAACAGCATAAGTGTTCTCAGCCATACTTCACCTAACAAGGAACTGAAGTGCAAAAGGGTCACCAGGTGTCTTCCATGCAGAGCTGGAAGCACAAAGAACAGCTCCTCTAAATATTAGTCCTCTGCGTATGTTTTTCTTTCCCCTTACTTTTCTCCCTTTGTATTAGAAATTCTGCTGTCAATGACTCTCATGACTGACCACATCATATTACAAAGTCAAGAGACTGAAAACTAAACAACTGTCGAAAATAAATTAGTCGTTTCTTTCGAAAGTGAGACTATTCTAAAGTCTTTGTTTCTTCTTTTTGTTTTAAATTACTCTTTATTTTTTCAGCAACTAACACAGGCTTTGATTAAGATGTTCTTTGTTAAAGAATCCACATTTTCACTCCTGCTGTTCTTTTGACAAAGAAATGAATACCTATCCTCTGAGATATCCAGGAAATCACCGGGAAAACCATAACAGAGCAGATTTGGCATTTCTTAAATTTCTAAGTAAAAATCAAAGAGCAAAAAAAAAATCAACATGCTTTATAGAACATAAAGCAGCAAAGAAAACTTATGCCAAAGCTTAAAATAAATTCTTTCAAACCTTCCTAAAAAAGGCGGGGGGAGTAGGGGGAGCATCATTAAGCTGGATTCCATGGAAAGAGAGTTGTTGTGCTTTGGGTTTTTTTTGGTTTGGACTATTTTTTTTAAGAGCTAAAAGAAATTCCAAGGCTTACACTTGCCTTGGAGCCTCAATGCCAATTTTTGTGGTTTTACAACCACAGTTTCTATTTTTTTTTTTTTTTTTGAAAGAGAGGGAGGAGTTGTTTGTTTGTTTTTCTAAAGTATTTCTCTCTTTCCCATTGTCATGTATGATACCCACACACTAAACAAGGGAAACTAACACCAAAGGGCATACAGAGAAACCGCCTATTTAAACCAAATGGCATTTTCCCTTCTTCATCACTAAAGTCTAAAGGCTCTAACCAGCAGGACTGTTAAAGTGAGAATGGCATTTCACCTCTCTTCCCAAATTGATACTGAAGTCCTGCAGGACCTCAACTCCTCCACAAGTTTCTTTTCTAACCTATTACAGAGGCGTCATTTCCAAGATGGAATTCTACCCAAAATGCATGTGAATGTACAAGACAAACAGGATGAGAGTACAAAATACAGTACTTTTTCCTTCCTTCTTTCCTTACACTTGTAATTAGGTTACTGTTACAGGTACTATGCCTACTGTGAAGGAGAATGTGTAAATTATCATTGTCGTATTATAAGTACTTTGCCCACTATTGGCTGGCACCAAATAAAATGAAAGAATCTTCTGCATGCACAAGTCTTCTCTGCATCCAACTTGAAAAGATTTATGGGGGTAGTCAAGGGAAAGCCAGGTTCGGACAGTGACACTGTGAACTCCATCCACTGTCCTGGGTAGCTTCAATGTTTATGAGTTCTATCTTAAAAACCTCTGTGAAGAAAGAGCAAAGGTTTGGGTTTTTCTGATTGCTTCAGGCTTCTGCTAATTTGCCATACTGTGGTTTATGTTATGGTAGGAGAAAGAGAACATCCTTTGCTGATTACAATGCTCATGATTTTGCAATCTTGTTTGAAGTTTTAAATAAATAACAGCTTCTTAACAGTAGCTCGAAATAAACAGTGACATTGTCCATGGCCTGTGTACAGTATTTCTTGGTTTTGGTGGTGGGTTTTGGCAAGGGGAAGGAGATGAGAGCAAGATGTTTCCCTCTGTCATTTTTCTTCTTGCACACTGCTAGAAAATCTAGTCTTACCTGTCAACATCCTCAAGGTCATAGAGATTGCTCCCTTCTATTTCCCGATTATCGCAATGAACCAGAAGTTCTCCCCAAATAAAAGGAGACAAAACCCAAAGCTTCAGAGATACTCCTGCTTCAGTCATGGGACCTACCTGGACTCATTGCCTGCAATGTCTTTGGAGACAAACGACCTTTAAGACATCCATCCTTCCCTAGGGCCAGTATAGGGATAGTCAATTCCCTATCATGTTGTGCGGATTGCCTGCGATTCAGACTTGCTTGAGACAGTCTGCACTGTTCTGACAAGGGACTGGCTGAGTCGTTGATGGTTCCTAGTGACTAAGTTTTGACATTAACAAAGCATTTTACAGTTTCTTAGGGTTTCTTTCCGAAGTATTTGACTATTTTCTGTTTAAATTACACCACCACCATAGAAGTCATTCAGGCCAATTCAACTGATGTTCACTACATCACAAACTGACAATCAGCAGGGGTGTTAGTTTCCCTCCGCATTCTAAGGACTGCTCATGTTTTTCACAGCTAAGTCAAGAAGAACAGTTTAGAAAGAATTAGCTGGTTTAAGACTTGTTGTTTACTTCTTAAGCCCATGAAAAATTTATTGCTCTAATAAAAACTGAGTAAAAATAAATAAAAGGAGCATTAAATTAAAGGAACTTAAGCTGACAAGCTTGACTAACCTGATCTCTTCTATGACAAGGTGACCCACTTGTAGATGAGGGAAGGCTGTGGATGTTGTCTACCTAGACTTTAGTAAAGCCTTTGACATCGTTTCCCACAGGATTGTCCTAGAGAAACTGCCTGCCCATGGCTTGGACTGGCATACTCTTTACTGGGTAATAAACTGACTGGATGGCTCGGCCCAGAGAGTGGTGGTGACTGGATTTACATGCAGCGCAGCCAGTCACCAGTGGTGTTCCCCATGGCTCAGTGTTGATGCCAGCACTGTTTAATAACTTTATCAATGAGGAGACCAAGGGCACCCTCTGTCTGCAGATGACACCAAGCTGGGCAGGAGTATGATCTGATGGAGGGCAGGAGGGCTCTGCAGAGGGATCTGGACAGGCTGGATTGATGGCCCAAGGCCAGTGGTGTGAGGGTCAACAAGGCCAAGTTCTGGGTCCTACCCTTAGGGCACAACAACCCCTGCAGTTTAACAGGCTGGGGACAGAGCGGCTGGAAAGCTCCCCAGCAGAAAAGGACCTGGGGGTGCTGGTTGACAGCAGCTGAACATGAGCCAGCTGTGCCCAGGTGGCCAAGGCCGAAGGCATCCTGGCCTGTATCAGCAATAGTGTGGCCAGCAGGACCTGTGCAGTGACCATCCCCCCCCATACTCATCGCTGGTGAGGCCACACCTCAAATTCCACGCTTAGTTTTGGATCCCTCATTGCAAGAAAGGCATTGAGGAGCTGGAACTTGTCCAGAGAAGGGCAATGGAGTTGGAGAAGGGTCTGGAGCACAAGTCTCATGAGGAGAAGATGAGGGTTGTGGGGGTGTTTAGTCTGGAGAAAAGAAGATTCAGGAAGGACCTTATTGCTGCCTACAACTACCTGAAAGAAGGCTGTAGCCAGGTGTGGGACCAGTCTCTTCTCCCAGGTAAAAGAGATAGGACAAGAGGAAATAGCCTCAAGTTGTACCAGTGGGGAATTAGACTGGATATTAGGAAAAATCTCTTCACAAAAAGGGTTGTCAAGCATTGAAACAGGCTGCTCAGGGAAGTGGTGGAGTCACCATCCCTGGAAGTATTTAAAAGACATGTAGGTGTGGTACTTAGGGACAACCAGCCTAGCAGGGCTGGGTTAACATTTGGGCTCAATGATCTTCAAGTTTTTTTCCAACCTAAACAATTTTATGACTGTATTATAAACCAGAACAAATGCAAAGGCTTTGCAAGTCCTGAGGAAAGGGTGGTTTTCTTTTGTATTTTACAGTATTCTTAAAGTTTCTTGAATATAAGCAATGTGTTTTACTCTGCAGCATCATACCCTTTGTTCCACAGTTTGGAAAAACAAATTCTCCTTTTAGCCATTGCTTTTCCAGACCACGGGAAAATACCAGCAGTGAATTGAAGATTCATGTTCCTGAAGAAGCATACATGTTGTTATGATCTCAAGTGTGCTACTGCTTGATTACACACTTTATGACTGTTTGTGGAAAGAGTGACATTTTCCACTAAAGATGAGGATTTACTACGAGCGAAAGGGGTTGACTTGCAGCAGCTTGCCCAAAACAGAAGTTCATTATCATGGCACTGAAAGGCTAGAAATAGACATTTTAGAGAAAAAAAATAAGAACCATACTCTTCCCATTTCTCTCTCCCATTATCACTCATTCCCATCTTCTGTAACATCTTGCCATCTGTATTCAAGTTCCTGTTTAGCTCCCTTTCTTCAGAAAACCAACTTCTCAACTCATCAGTGTTTCTAATTTATGTCTTCTATCTTTTCTTTCTTCGTTTCAGCACCCTTTGCCCATTGCTTCTATTCTCAGTATCTCACTTCCACATTTCTTGTGGTACTGCCTTTGGATTTCAGGCTCCTGAATCAGTTTGGTCTTGGCATTAGAGAGGTTTTATCCCCAGGTGAGCATTTATCAGGGTAGCAAAAAAACACTAAACCTGGGCATAAAAGCATCTATTATTTACAAAAACACAAAGTTCATCTGCAGGTAGCATTCCTATTACAAAGACCTGGAGTTTGGTTTACAGCAAGGAATGAGAAAACATGGAGTGAAATTGCCATCTCATATCTTTAAAATGGGGACATTTTTCTGGGTTCCCTGCAGCATAGCCTGATCTTGAGCTTAGCTTTATTATTTTTAGAGCACATATTTTTCATCAGCTGAACAGTAGCGATCCCCAGTCATGCTAAGGATTATCTAATCCTAATTGTACTCCATTTTTCTTATATTTTGAATACTTACCTACATTTTTGCAGGATTTCTCCAGCAGCTCCTGCTCCAGTTGCGAGCAATCCCACTACTGTTCTTTCCCAGATGTTCACATGATTGTCTCTCAGAGAACCCACAACTCCATTGCGAGAGATTTTGTCCGTGTGCTTCCACAGTCCTTTTTAACTTCTTTTTGTATATGACCTAAAACCCTAGTGCTGCAGATAGCCAACATAATACAAGTGTTCAGTGACATACTTATCTATCGTCCCTCCAACAGAAACTGATGCAGCAGATGTTCACTGGGGTTTTCTCTAGGCTGATGTCTCCTGCAGGACACATGCCCAGAATCAGGGAGGACTGGCACTTTGAAAGTTCCTAACATGCTGTGGCTTATCTAACCTTGCTTTGTGATGAGTAACACTACTCAGGGATGAAGATCCCTTTGTGCTGGGCGCTGTCCCAATGAAATCACATCATGGGCATAGAAAGGATAAGAAACAAATATCAAAGGCAACAACACAGCACCAGGTAGTCCAACCTGTAAGGAACAATCACTACGGACCTAGTTTTTGCTAAGATTTTCTTTAGCCACCCCAAAAACTAAAGAGAAAGGTTTTAGGGTCTAGAGTAAGACTACATATTTGTTTAGTAGCTGGTTACAGGAAATTCTTCTCAAGCATTAGGAGCAGCCCAAAGAAAAGCACAAAGGTAATTGCTTGAAATAAAAAACTAGAAATGAAGGTTGGCTTCAGTTGCAAACTGGAAGGCCAGCTTGGAGATAACATCTGAAGGTGAAGCTGAAAATACAAAAGACCACAAAACCAAAGCAAAATAGTTCACATTTGTTAGGAGACATCTGGATGATTGAGGATAAAGGAGAATGGCTGATCTTAGATAATTCTATAAAGAAAGGCATGAAAATCTGAAAGTGATGACTTAGAAGAAAGCTTCTGTTGGATATGACTTTCCAGGTCAAAGGCCAGAACAGTAGGAGAGACGGTGATCAAGCAAGAACGTATTAGAAAAGACTTGGGTGAAAAATTTAAAAGCCCGAGTTTGGCCGTGGACTTGTGCTGGTGGCTAATACACTCAGGAATTTCTAGATGCAGGCTAATGTATTTGTTATCAGCTCTGGCAGAGGAAAATAAGTACGTTAATTGTCTGGAAAAAAAAATCAGAAATTAAATTCAGCCCTGCATAAGGAATAGGTCCTTCTAATTTCAGTCTGGTAGTTTATAAGACGCTTTTGCCTTCATTGTAAAATAAATAACTTCTATTCTATGACTCTCACTATTGCTACATTCGTTTCATGACAATACCAAAAAGAAATAAAAAAGATGAAGTCTGCTGCAAAGAATAGACAGTGGATTCCGTAAGAGGGATTTTGCAAACGAGAAGCAAGGCATATATTGGCAGAGATCCATTGATTCTAAGGGAAACCTGCCAATCTGTGTCCAAGCATCAACTGCATTTGGTTTCCAAATAAATGCGGTATTTCTGATACACAGGTTAACTCTGATATTTGCAGTATTCATAAAAATGTTTGATACCCTGGTTTTCTCTATGTCTAGACATGTATGTCAGGCCACAGAAACGTCTTATGGATGATAAATGGACAGATGGAGGGTATCTGGAAAAACTGGACAGCTCCAGAGGATTCCAGTTGTTCCTGTTCCTTTTGTCTCTTCAAAATACCTGCCAGGATATTTATGGCAGAAAACAGAAGATGCTCCTGGTAATGGGCAAAGACAGTGAACCATCTGGGAAAAATCTGGTTTGGCTTTTTTTGCCTCTTTAACATGTACAGATTTAGAGATCAAAAAGTGCTCCATATAAACAGAAGAGAACCAATTATAGTATACATGGTTCTGGTGTTGTATCTCTCCAAACAGTTGTAAAGCTAGTTTTTCTTGCAGTATTGGCATTTTGAAGATATTGCCTTATAAATGATCAATGGAACAATGGGGAACAAAACTGAGATATTCTGTTTTACCCATGGTACATTGAACAGTTTCCCTTCAACTTAAATAATAAGGTTCTCCTACTAAAATAATCCAACTGAACAATGAGTTACCTGAAGATTAAATTTAATTTGTCTCACAAAATTAATGGCCTAGTCCCAAGCATATCCAAGCAGTGGCTTGGAAGAAACACAGTTGAACCACACACACATTTTGAACCAAACATGAAAACTGTCAAGAGTACCCACCAAATCAAAAGTATCTACTAAACAATAAGTATTATGACAGGGTGCTTTGCAAGAATTTATGAACAACATGAATCCACTACTCACAATCCTGCATGTTTTACAGTTGTCTAGGTCTGTGCAAAAAGATTGCAAAATGTACAGATAAGATCACTCTGCGCTGATGCCAATTACTATACACGATGTAAAGCAGCAAAAAAAAAAGCCTTGTGTCTCCCAGTCACCCAACACGGATAACCAGCAGTGTTTACTCATTGACTGTTCTCCCTAAAATTTTAATATATTTATAAGACTGCTATATGAAAAACACATTCCCCAATGGCATAATACTTTAAACGACTCAACAAATAAATTAATATAGCATGTTATGAAAGAATTAAACAATACCAACATATTTTTACTGCTCCCATGAGAACTACTATTTTCTTATAGTCCTGCTCTTTGCCTCTTGCCAAAAGTCAAGATGGCCCCAGAGAAAGCCAGGATAAACCTGCTAGTCATTTACGTGAATGGCAATTGCCATTTCTGAGCTTACATCTGGTAGAGGTCACCTTCCTAAAAAAGACAAGACAGGGTGACATTTCTTCGGACACCAAGTCCTCTGGTAGTTAACTACAAACACATTTCCACCTTGTTTTAATACTGTTCTAATGAGCAGAAGCAAAGTATTAATATTTTTAAAAATATATTTCCTTAATGAGATTAAAATTCTTCTGCGATTGTTCTGGCATTTAAAATAATAACAGCAATTTAAAAAAAAAAATGGTATTTAGATCGTCCTACAAGTTTTTAAAGGGTTTCGTTCCACAGAATCATGCAAGATAATAAAATGTGACTGTACTATTAAACCAATGTTGTGACGTGTCACTTAGTTAAAAGAATTGGCATATTTAGGGATAAATTCTTAAATACTTAATCAGAAGTTCTAAGATATACCAGATAACATGATTCATCTTCTTACTGGTATTTTCAGAAATGCCTGTTGGTTTCTATGGTCCAGAAAGGAAGTTTTCAATGAGCTGCTCTTGGCCCTTTGCAGACTCCCTCACCCCGAGTCCCAGGTCACAGTGCCACTGGAGAAGAGACCCATTTGCACATGTTGCTCTGAGAAAACGGATCTTTGGACACATTAAACTAATTTTTACAAATTCTGAAGCCATCAGAGTCAACACAAAAATCATCATTGACTTCAACAGGGCCTAGATTTGTCCCTGAAGTCTCTTCATAACACAGCAACTTTGCTGGTTGACCAGAGGTGACTTCTGTGAGATGGCCACCTTGACTACTACGGTCTGAATGGCCAACACACAAGGCAGTTCGCTCACAGGTAAGTGAAATTCTGACATTTTTAATTGTATGCACTGCTTTAAACAGGGGCAATTAGACTTAAAACAGGCAGAAATTAGCTGGATTTGGATTTCGTAACACGTGAGGAAAGAGCCACGAGTCCATGAGGGAAGTAAGCTACAATATGATTCCCCCTCCCTTATCTACTCAGCATGTATACATCAACCAAGTGTCACAGTGGCATCCCATAAGTACACAGTGAAATGTGAATTATCTTATGAAAACGCTGGTTGCAAACACATTTGTACTTTGTTCTCTAATTCACTTCAGTTTGCCTGTTGTGTTGTTGAGAAGATAGCCTTGACACAATAGTTAAACTTTTATTCAGTGTGATTCTGGCAAATAAAGGGCCTGATACTTTTTTTTTTTTTTTNTTTTAAACTGGAGACAATGTTAGAGCTACATTTGTAATATACTTTATTACAAACTAATCACAGAACCACAGGAAATGTACTGTTCATTGCTCATGGCATCCTGAAACTATGAATACTACATTTTCTTACTTTGATTAGAGACAACAGTTGTTTTTGTAGCCCAACACACAATGGTAGGAGGGAGGTAGGAAATGAAAGCATACTGAAAACGTATAACTAATACGCTGTGATTTGATACACATGTCCTGTAGCTGTTGTGAACAGCCTCGTAACAAATTTTAATGTGATTAAAGACTTTTTAAAGGGATTTTGGCGTTCCATTGACTGAATATACAATAATGATCAGAACTAAGTGCATGAATAGGAAGAATATCATCACAGAAAGACGTGGAAATCTACAATTTCAATTTGAAATATCACTACAAGACAAAGTCAGTAACAGCAGCATGTGTATTTCCTATGCAAGAAGATGTATATGATGCGGTTAGAAGCAAAACAAGAATATTTACATTTGGAACAAAAATTACATACTTTGAGCTACACAATCACTGAAGGACTTTTCTTTGCAAAAGTAACTCCTACCTTCACACACACACACAAAAGGTTAAAACTAGCTTATTAGCAGCTAAACTCACCTGAGCTTGTATGTTTTACTTTTTAGATCTTGTCTTTTGAGCTTGCATAGCTGTAAACCCTCAGGTATTTATAGCACTAGAGAACTCATGGAAAAAAACAGTAATCGATATATATATTTTTTCAAATATGAAAGAACACAGAAATGTAGGATATCTACACCAAATGGGCACAGGATAAAAAACTGAATGTATTAAAGACATCTGAGTGCCACCCCCTCTCGCAAACATTACTTCTCTACAGGAACAATAACTGAAGAATAGAGAAAGTGCTCTGAGTGCAGTTGGAGAAAAGGCAGAAAATTGATTTTGTTTCAAAAACATGAACATTTTTCACTGGACACAATATAATTAATGTATGACGTGTTCTTGAATGCCCTCTTTTTGAGGCACTGCAGGTTACTTCTCCCTCAGAGGAAACAGAAATCATAATCAATGCAACGGTACGGTAATCCATAAATTAGTAAAATCTGAACACAAACAACTTGATGAACACAGCACCATGGTGTCTTACGGAGCCAAGAAAAAAAATCTGCATGTGAAAAAACCGTGCAAGACATGATAATGCCCTTCAAAAAAACTTGGGAAAGCTTTTCTAAACTATGTGATACACCAAAGCTCTAATAATTTCTCAGAAATGAACCTTCTGAGTGTTTTGTACTCAGAAGCACTAGCAGCCATAAATGTGGCTAGATACATAAATGCCTACTTTATGGGTAGGTTCTCTACTGTTGCAAAAAATAGTGTAAAGCATAGCACAAATCTATCTGAAAGAATTTTTGATAAATTTCAATCTTATGAGCAATTATTTATACCTGAATATTTTGGAAATCAAGATAGCTTTGGCATTTCTGAACCACAAAAAATAATTTCCTTTGCATCAGCCTAATCAGATAGCCTTTAAGCAGGCAAAATCTAAACAGATAAAATCACGAATTAAAAAAACAAGGACATGATGGTGTTGAATTTAGTGACCTGAGCAAGGAAATCCCCATTAAAAGAAAGTTTGTCACCAGATTTGACAAGATGGTGGTTACTAAGCACAGAATTAAATATTTTAGGCATTCACTGGAAGACTGTTCTTTTCAACAGTGGCTGCATTTTTGTTATTAATTCAACAATCCAACCACAGAAAAAGTAAACAATTTAAAGTATTCTTTTGAAAATAGGCATCAGAGAAGAAAGATGTACTAATTACTGAACATTTCTGCCTCATCCATAGATGTGGCTCCATGACTGAATCCAGCCCAGCATAAGGAAAAATAAAGAGCACAAATTAAATACACGCAGGAGAGCCGGGCTTGGCTTCATGCCCACCGTCATCATGGTCGAACTTCATTTCCAAGATCCACCATAACACTTTCCTCTTAAGCTTCCTCTGGGTCACAATGACCTTTGTTAAACGTTATAACAAGTGATAAAATGAAGACTGGGAGTACATTTGTTGCACAGTTAAAATTGAAAGGAACCAGGGGATCTGAACCAGATTGCAGATAAATGTAATATATTGCTCAGCTACATTCCTCCTTGTTCCAGATGTGTGATTTGTTACTAGTTATAACAGAATGCAAGCTGTATTTTGTAAAGTCTAAAACCAAAACATTACAGAATGCAGAAGCACCATCTATCAATTTTCTAAAAGGAAATTGCACCTGCCTGCAATCTTGTCCTCATTTGACTGAGCCCTCTGAGAAGCACAATGATTTAACGCAAGAGTTCTTCACATTTGAAGGGTGTGGTTCAGCTCTGGCTTCACAGAAATGAGTCTAAGAGTCTAAATTTAGCAGATTGTAAAAGTTTATCCATCAAAAAAATACAGAAAAACTCTCTTCATGTAACTACATACATGAGTGTAATTCACAGATTGTGCCCTGCCACTTCCCTGGGACTGACCTACATCAGCTGTGTTTTCAGTCTTGCAGCTCTCTCAGGCAAACTGGGCAGCATACCCACTGCTTTGCATCAATGCCATCCTTCTCACACTTTCAAAAACATTGACCTCTAAATTCTTATAAAAATTATGGGAGTTTAGCCACGTAGCTGTAGCCCTGAGTACTGGCCCTGATCAATGCAAAAGCAAACTGTTACTTAAAGTTACTCTGTTAAAATGTTCCAGTTTATCTTCAAGCAAAAATGAGAAGCAAAGCTTTGTTTTTATTTGGTCTTTCCAAAAGTCAAAGATAAAGGATGTAGTAAAAATAATGTACTGCAAAAGGAAACAAGGCCTGCCATTCACAGCATCCCACTTTTCGGGAAAAGGGAGACAGGTGACAGGCAAAAACTCATTTCATTTGTCATTACTGTGGACAGTGTTACAACTTTCATTCTTATCTGGTCTCAGCACCTGACATTTTTTGATGATTTAACACAATCCTTACCCAAGCAAAATTTACGTGGGGTTCAGTAACATACTTGTGAGAGCAAAATTAAGTAAAACAAGGAAGAGCTGCACACGCAGATAATGATGGTCCAGCAGCTGGGTTACGCTGGAGCCATCTGCTGCAATGAATGGGGCTATTTGTGCCCCAAGGAACTTTTCAAAAACCTGTGTCGGCACATTACCCCGTACCCCCAAGTAAACTTCAAATGTACACATGCTGTCTCCAAAACACAGCAGGAACTACCCACAACACCAATACAGCTCAGTTCCTATCCATCACAGCTGCCCTCCCGTTCTGTGCAGGGCTCACACCAGGACAGGACCTTCTATTTTGTGTCCCAGCATGTTGCCACTTTGCAGGGAGAAGTGCTGCACGCCAAGTACTCGCAGGAACTCAGCGGGAGTCACTGCCTCACGCAGAGTCAAGAGACTGGCTAACAGTGGGGCTCACTGAGGAGGGGCTTGCCAAGCTCTTTGCAGCAACCCACCTGTCCCTTTCTGCAGAAGCAGAGGAGCAGACGGGTTCACGAGGAAATTTGGAGCCAGATTTTGAATTCCCATTCTTCTTCAGACTGTGTCATTTTCCAAATGATTTACTGTGGAAAGAAACACACAGTTGATCACATATTAGGGCAAGCATTGCGCCGGATGTCTTACACAGAGCTACTTTTTGGGGAGGCCACAAAGAGGCCTGCCAGAGGAAAGGACATGGGATTGCTTTCATCCTACATGAGGCAGATCCTTGAACAGGAACTAGAGAATGAGACAGTAACTCTGAGAGAATGCAGAAATCAACCTCAAGAGATCAGGTTACTGGTGGCATCATGTTTTGGTATGAGGCAAAGTCAGCCAGCTCTCACCAAACAAAAATCTCAGCAGGAACATACAGGCAGGAACCCCTGCACTGAAGAACAAGACACCATCTCCCATTAAGATACCACATGGGCAGAAGTTGCTGCATTATACAACAACGAGCTTGGCTCCTACCTCTCTGCATGGCAGGGATTCTCAGCTCCCAAGGAGCTCACAACTTGGAGGAGCTGTGAGATGTTGCCTCTGGCCATGGGTGTGGCTTTAGCACTACCATAATTTCCTGGCTCTTCTGTCTCTGTTGTCCATGTTAAGCGTTTTGAAGTGGCACTGTAACTTATTTCTAAGCGCAGTTGCCACTGATGCTGAACAGTGACCCATTGTTCAGTGGATCTATTGTTGCTTCCGCACTCAGTGGTTCATAAAAACAATGCTTAAGATGCAACTTCAGCACAGGGAGTCTCAAAACTGCCGAGCGTCAGAAGCTGGAAGAAACACTCTGTACTTGCCCTGCTTCTTATGCTTCGCCATGAGCACCTTCTGCTGGCTGCTATCAGGAAAGATGTGCTGAGACCTTCTGTACAAGCATGTATTGCTCCCCTTATACATTTCCCCCATCAACACTAATAGCTAAGGCTCAGTTATTTTGACTGACAGTGCTAATGTTCTTCCTCCTGTTGCTCAAAAACTGCTTTCAAAGTGTAACACCTTGATTTTCCACGTCAGCGTCCTTCCCAGGTTGCACTGCATTGACTGAAGTAACCACACCATGGGAGTGAAGCAATCTTTGCTTCACGAAGAAAAGCCTGAAATAAATATTGGAACATATTGATATACTCTGGTTTGGACAAAACTACCTAAAAAAACCAAACACCCATGAAAAAGAAAAAGAAGAAAATCTGATCTGCATTCTGTCACCTAGTCCTTGTGAAGATGTACAAATTCAACAATAACAAGGGGGATTTTTGAAGAAGGGGAAAATTAGAAAAGATAAATTTTACCAGCATTTTTCAGCTTTTGATAAAATGTCAAATGGGTGTTTATTTAATTTTTTGTCCCATTTTGAAATCCTAATTTCACCAGCTGTTTTCTTTCTCCCAATGGGAAAATGAGATAAATGTTTCAAAAGCATAAGCAACCGGTATTGTTTTCTACCAACAGAATTCCCCATTTCATTAAGAAATTCTGAATCAGAGGGTTCCTGGTTTTTAAAAATAAAAATTAAAAATCAGAAACACTATATTTACGAAACAAGTAAACAAGCATTTTTCAACATACTTTGCTCATAAAAAAGTAAGAGTATGATGTACTATATGTGGAATAGAATAACTAATGATCAGAGCTGCACAGCAACTCTGAATTTTAAACATATGGCAGAAGAGTATGTAGATTCCAAAGCAAAATAAAGCTTACTAAAATGACCTGATAATTCTGAAGGCAGAGACTTAAGATGAAAGAAATCAATGCCCACAGGACCCAAACATGCACTCCAGAAAATGTGAGGACTCTGGGGAAAAGCCTGTATGGTTTCTGCAGGGAACTTTTCTTTAAGCTATTTAATAAAACAGTTGTTCAATAGATGCTTGCCTTTCTCTTGAGTAAGCGTTACTGTCAAAGGAAACAAAGTTCAATATCATTCAAAATATTTGTAAATTTATATATTTTGAACAAACAGAGGCATGTATTTACTAAGGAATGGGTAGCTTATCTATAAAGAACAACTAATGAAATTTACTGTATCATTTGTTATCAGAATAAATGGCAATACTTGAATATAAAGCATATTCAAATGCTTTGTCACAGTATTTTTAACAAGGTAACTGCAAACTGCAAATGCCACACCAAACTGACTGAAAAAGATACCTATTATTCCTGAACTAGAAAACAAAGTTAGTTTTAAAAAATACATGAAATTAATGACAAATTAAATCTTAAATCTTGAAAAAGGAATTCAAAAATATTCCACATCCATTTAAGACTTTTTTAAACAATAAGATCTGTAAGAAAGATACTTGGAAACAGATATTACATTTGAGATTACATTAACCAACGATATCTCTGCATATTTAAATGCTTGCAGAGGTTTGTTTCTGGCTAACAATTCAAATCATAAGTCATACCACAGTTTTGGATAAACAATGATCAAAACAGACTAGAAGAGCAATCATGAAAGGACTAAACAACAGAGAGAAACGATAACGATGAAATGTTGATTTGCCCCTGTGTGGTAGATTAAGGAACCTGTACAGAGCAGATGTCACATTTTTTTAGCAACGCATGTACCCAAATTTGCTTTTGGCAAACATTGCTTAACTGCTGCTGTTTTTCATGAAGTCAGTGAAGACTGGGTTAGATAATGAGCTGGCATGGACTTTTGAAATGTTTACTGTGTTCCTTAAAGTAAGGGGAACATGCTGGTTCTTAAACTAATTTGTTTTTTGTTGTTGGTTCCCCCATCTCTCCCCTAGTATTCTGTTCTCCCTGTCTTTGGAATAAACAGAAAATGACTGAATCTTTTTATACTTTTTTTTTTCCCTCTTACAATTATACAACTGAAGAATCGGTAGTTTCCAAATGGCAAACAACTGAGCCATGTCAAGAGCCATGTTAATCTCATGTGTTCACTCCATTGTTAACAACGAAGGAAGGGGGATGGGGAGGACAAAATAAAATCTGTCTATTCTGGCCTAAATGCAGGACATGAACCAGGAGACATTCCACAAACAATGTAGTCTTTTTCTTCTGGCGGGGGGAGGTGACAGGGAAGATGATGGTAGCAGGACTTTTGTGGAAGGAGAAGCTGTACCCATCTTGACAGTCAATACAGCATTCAGAAAGCTTACATGGTGGGAAGAATTTCCCACCCATTGTTAACTAGGAACTTGATTTCAAAATGCAGTTTTTAATTAAAATTGGCACTTCCAAGCTTCATGCTGGCATCCTCCATCTTGCTAAACACTGAGCTCATTTGTGGTTCCAGCAGTTTGCAAACGCAGTCTCGGAGGTGACAAACCATTTCCCATCCTGCCACCCTTGCTCAATCCTTAGTCCCCATCTTATCATGAGTACATGGGAAATTTACTCCAGTAGGACAAAGCAAGGACTGTAGGATGCAGCCTCATTTGGCTAGAATCCACAGATGCCAGTCTTTATTACTTTTAGGGGATTATTAACGGAACAGAATTCTTCAGAAATGTTTGGAGGAAAACAGGGTCAGTTATTTTTGAGGCTTCTACATGCTTCACTTCACTCAGACATCCACAACCATCATTATGGATAGAGATCCTACTGCTTAGTTCACATTTCGTTCTCTTCCCACCTATGCTTCCAGACAATAGAATTCAAAGACAGAAATTCCAGAATATTACCACCAACAACAAAAATTTCTGGATAAATAAGATATAGAATTTATCTATCTGTTTCACATGGATGGAAAAAATGGCTTGTTTTGTTGATTTAATGAATAGATTTGCATATGTAATGTGTTCTGACTTGAGGGATCTCAAATGAAAATTCAATGTACGGGTCTGTTGAAGAAACTAGCAAAATATCTTCATAATATCTTCATTAAGAGATCACATATCATTATTTAGGATCTTTTTCTAAATAGTCTTCTGGGGGAAAAATATTTTTTTTAAAAAGTCTGTTTTTTCTAGCTGTGCATATCCTGAGATGTTGAAGAACAAGCTGGGAGGGTAATTTTTCTGGTTTTTAAATTTTATTTGGATTGATGTCTTTACAATGTTTAACATTGTTAGGTTCACTACAAAGGATTTCATTTCATCTTACAGAAAAAGAAAAACATTATGCAAATTGCATAAAGGACTTCACAAGACTATCCAGTTCATGTGAATACTAGCAAGCAAAGCAAGCTGTTGTTGGCTTTTGAAAAATCTGTCAACAATTAAGCTCATCAAAAGGAAATTCATAAGCCGATTTAGCAGAAACGTCTCACAAAGCCTGAGCCCTGTAAGGTACATTCATGTATTTAGTTCAGTTAAAGTTCTATTCAAGAATTAAAGTAATTACCAAAGATTCGTATATTTGTACTAAAAGCTTGCCGAATGTACAAATCCAAATATAGAAAGAACCTCAAGATTTCTAAATTACTGCAATTTGGAGTCATTTGCAGAATGATTTTCCAACAGGAATAAATCAGTGTTCCAAGCCTTCTCACATTATTCTGAGAAATATCATCTTTCAAAAAGTAGTAAAAAAAAAATGAAAGATATCTAACACCTACACTCAGTGTCCATTTACCAATATACATCTTATGTACTTCTGTAAAACAAAACCCAGATCTTCATTACTGCACTTAGAACATTCTATAGTCTTTATTTAAGCCCGAGGACAAGGTTTTAAGAGGGTTCCACAGAACATGAGAGTTCCTCAATCCTGACACCAAAGAAAGTAATCCAACAAAACAATATGTCTGCACTGCAAACTGTGTCTCCATCTCCCAAAATCCTGCCACAGAGCACACAGAGCCTTGCAAAAAAACAGGAGTTCTTTTGTCTTGTGACTTGTCCAAACCATGCTTAGCAAGCTAGAGAAGTCTCTTCAGGAAACTACAGGCTTCATTATGGAAATTCTCTCTTCACTGCATGTTAATTTGATTATTTTTATTCAGAATTTTGCACGTATACACCACTTGACCAGATCTGACTCATCACACTTGCCCTGTGTTTAAGATTTTATTCTAGCTTCTTCCAGTAATGAATTTGTGTTGATTTTGTAAGATCCTGTTCATGACCTTAAAGCTAGTTCATAGGGTCAGACCTTTCATTTTTTTGTGTTCAGCTATTACTTTCTGCCACTGCTCTTCCATTATTCAACCTCCAGTCTTACAGGAATAGGACTTGGCTGATACTTATTTTTGCGAAATTCTTTGCTTTCCGATCTCAGGAATTTTGTAACTCTGTGCTTCAGAGTGTCTGATTAAATCTGCATTAGGACTCTGTCCTTAATCTAGAGTTCAGCAAATGTTTCAGCTTTGGTCTGAGGCAACTTATAAGAACAACACTAAAAACATTTCTATTTTATTGGGAGAAATCTGTTGGGGAGCAACTGCTACACTCTCTTTCCACATTTGTAGATGACACTTACTCATTGGCTACTGTTTGTTTCCTTTTACATATGAGCACCATGCAGATATTGCCAGAAGAAAAATCAATTTTGAAGCAAATTCAAGGTTGCATGACTGTACTAGAAGTTTCAAAACTCAGTAGTAATTGTGCCATTTCCCCCCAAACAAATAGTCCGATACATAACTTTATTGGACTGAGTCCAGCTATTAAGATAGAAGTCATAGAGGTGCGAAACAAGCAATTTCCATCCCATCCTGTAAAAATACTACACATGAGCTGTACAACTATGATTAATCACAATACTGTTCATCGTTCCAAATCAGACTCAGTGATTTTTATAGACATCTGTTTTCTTTCACATTTACCACATACATGGATGTAGTGTCACTATTACAGAGATTTGACTCATCGAAAAACATCACAAGTCAACCACTAAATCAGTGAGGAATATGCAGCCCATCAGAAGCCATGAATAATATAAGATCCATATGGGCTTGGGTAAAATTACCGAATTTGCCAGGCCATCAGGCTTTTTGCACCCTGCCTTGCTGGAGATGAGGTGGTGCTCAGCAAGCAAGCCTTCTGAGCAGCCAGCAGCCACAAAGCTCATGGAAGCTGGTGGACATAACTATCTTCTACTCAGTCTAAGTGAGGGAGTGAGAAAATACTCCTTTTGTTTAGCAATAAATATAACAATAGAAGCTACAGGCTAAAGCACGAATCAGCATGACAGGGTTGGAGGAGGAACTGGGCGGTGCAGCCTGAGGGATCTCCCCCAGAGTCAAACGCAGAAGCAGGAGTTGGACTTTGCTTGTTATAATAACTACTTCTTGTCAGAAGAAAAGAACATGCAGGAGCATAAGAAGACGGTCCAGAGAAAGGTTAGCAGAGGCTAGTGAACACAGCAGTACAACCCTCAAAGAAAAGCAGAAAGCTTCCGGGGAAAAGCGATAGCTGCTGGAGGACCGATCGTGGTTGGGACCAGGGACACTACGGCCACTGTGCTGGCCACAACAGGGAAGTGCTGTGTTAGAGCCAGCAGCACTACAGCCGGTGGAGCTGCTGCTCCAGCCTCCAGAGCGCCTGGGCTGCAAAAGTGGGACACCAAAGACCCAGGTAATTCACACCTGACTGTTCCTGCCACACTTCTACCATGATACCACCCTGTACTGTACAGGTACAAGAGGATGGAGGCAGGCTCTGCTCAGTGGTGCCAAGCAATAGGGCAAGAGGCAATGAGCAGAAACTGAAACACAAGAGGTTCCACCCAAACGTAAGGAGGAACTTTTTTACTGTGTTGGACAGATTGACCAGAGGGGGTGTGGAGTTTCCCTCTCCGGAGATATTCAAAAGCTGTCTGGACACAATCCTGAATAATGTGCTGCAGGGCACCCTGCTTGAGCAGGGAGGTTGGACTAGATGATCTGCAGTGGTCCTTTCCAACCTTACTGATTCTGTGTTATACTTCTTGGCCCAAAAATGTTCTCACACCAGGAGGAGGAGTTGGCACCAAGCATACACTTCCATTGGAACTGCTCATCTAGGTTCAAATCTAGGTTCAAATCTGAATTCAAAGTGGGAACTCCACCCTTGGAGTGCTCTCCTCTCAAGAGAGCATGGTTATTACCAGCTCCAAGGCAACCAGCTGGCACATAGCAGCAGGGGATACCTGTGTACATCCTACTTTGGGGCATCATATCCCCCATGTCCCTCCAAGGGTCTAGCTGTTATTTCACAATTTGTGCTTGAAGCAATTGAAAGACTCTCACTGACTTCACTAGATTTAGATCAGATATTTAATAGAAATTCATAATGGAGAACGACTGACTAAAGGCTGCAGGATTTAGCAAGTATTTTTATGAGGGAATGCAAAATTGCTACTTGCTGCATACCAAAATGCATACCTGAGAAGCATAAAAGTAACAAAAAAACTTCAGGCTCCAAATCCCTATTTTATCTCTGAATTCAGGTATTTTAACCCAAGAGACAGAAAACAGGTTTGAATTTCTTTTCTCTAGCTTTTCCTACTGACTTTTCTCTGAATTTTTTTACTATGCATCCCATGCTACAGTACCTCTCTCTGTCCCCAGTCAGAGTATAGTGTTGGATACCTAATTTTAAATTGTTACATTTGTGATTCTCTACTGCCATAAGTTTCTTTCCAAATTAATTAGGTTTATGTACTTACACTAATACAACGGCATTCAATTTTTGCAAAACACCTATTTGATATTTAAGCTGCGTGCAACTCTTGGCTGCCCACTGACATAGCAGAGAGACCAGGTTTGCAGAAAACTGTGTCGTCCTGCAGATCTTCTAAGAAGTATCTCATATTGAGCATATTAAAAAAAAAGCTTTGAACATCTTCTGAAAGCTAAGCAGTTATGAAGGAAAGGAAAAACAGACTGGAGTAACTAAAGAACACAGAGAATGCAAGTAATTTGTGCTAAGGCAGTCAGGAAATCACAAGCCTAGAAAGACCATGCAGAAAACTGTCTGTATTTTGCCAGTGCTACTGAACAATACCCTACTGCCTGGCTTTTTAAATAGTTTTTAACATTTAGCCCTTTTTAAACGTGTAATTGTGTTATGGACACTAATTTCCTCAGAACCAAGTATAATTATTCTTCTAAATATTTGGTCCATCTCTATTGTAAGCTCTTCTTAAGACAGCTACAAAATATTGCTAATATTTTTGAGTTAATAGTGTGTTTAGAAGGTCGTGTCAGGTTATTGCTGGGAGGATTAAAAGATTTTCTTTCCTCCAGAGCCCTTTGTTATAAGAAACCAAGGAAATTTAAAACAGGATTTATTCCTTCGAACCACGACAAACCAACAGAGTACCGAGGCAAGAGCATGAAGTAAGAGGACTCTGGGCCAGGAAATTTACAAAGAGAGCTTTCTTCAAACTCAAAAGTTGAGTTGAAATTTTAAAGCTCTTAATGGTTCTACATTAAGGGCAGCAAAAGACAACTGGTTTCACAGTCATTCCCACTTACAAGTTCTCTTTCAAGAGTCTGGTACAATAACTGGTAAGCTAGTGGCTGTCACTAACATGGGCAGACATTCCTGGCACATATAAGCTTCATTTGGTACTTGTCAAACCAAGCACTGCTGGCTGCTCCTGCTGCCACCAGCAGGAAGAAAGGACAGTGATGAGCATCATTTCAGTGAAGAAACAGGAAAGATAGGCAGGAAGGAAGAAAAGAAAAATGAGAACTCAGGAAAGTTTGGTCTCAGACGTCAAAACAAATCCACTGACAGATACAATGGATTTTCCCAACAGATGTTACTTAGAAACAAACAAATCTCTCAAGCCTTAGGATCATGCCTGTAGGAAGTTTTAAGTCAGGTCTGCATCTTTACAGGAGTGCTGTCATTATATTAGTCAACTGCTAAGATAGAGTAGTGAGGATATCAGGGTGAATGGTAGGTCAATTGAAGTGGATGTGCCCTCTGACTTAGTTTAAAATTGGAATGCATCAGCCCCATGAAGTGATTGTGGATGTCCCAAAATCCATTGCTCAGAAGTAATTTATGTGGAGCATGTCAAAACCCAGCAAATCCTACCATTACCAAGGCATTAGGTATCGTGGTGGTTTCTTCTTAATCTTTTAGAATGATCTCTCGAATAGACAAAGCTTAGACCTTGCTTTCTACACGCACCCTATTCTGAAAAAAATTCTACTTAGGTATTTTTTCTCTCTGTCATTAAAGTTAACTTAGCATGACATTCACTTCTAAACGTTGCATCAAACTGGTTTTTTGAGCAACTGAAAGCAAGGGCATTGGTCACATGCTCATGTTCTGCTGGAACTGGGCCTATAAATGTTCTGACCATTTCCAAATGAATGTGTCATGCCATAATGGATATCCTGAAAAAGAACTGATGCAACAGCACCAACAGAAATATTTATATATCATTTTTAAAGATTTCATCAACAGGTGGCTTCCGTCTACTACACAGTATTGCTAGCTTAGCTACTGCAGCACTGTGAACAGATGTTTTTAAGCATCATCAATAGGATTACTCTAGAATTTGCTCATCATAAATCAGCACACCGCAATGTCCTTTGTGGTGGGCAGTTAATATATCCTGCTTCCATCGGTTCATCTATATGATAGTTCACGGGAGGATGAATGAGCTCACTTCTATTTGAGATGACAGCTTGATGCAGCATTTCAAGGCTTAGCCTAACATGCCCTTACTTGAGGTCAGCCAGCAACCAGTCCCAGAAAACATGTTTGTTAGATGTAACTGAAAACAGTTTAGCACTTGCATTAAAGTAATAATTAAACATGAACAGTGTGCCTTGATGTTGTTTAAATGAATGACACATTCCATGCCCAGAGCAGTTTTCAACCCAGTTTTGTGACAGACAAAACACAATGACTGATCCAAGAAAGAATTAATGAAAAGAGTACCAAGAGGTTAAGCAGCTATCAGTCTGACTGAACCATATATTATGGTGTCACTGGATAATATACCTCAAAAAAGTAGGTGGAGCTCAGTTGCACCCAGCATGCCTCCACTAAAACAGCTGGCACAAACAATCAGATGGGCTTGTTAGCAGCTTCCTCTTGAGAGCTGTTACATAAGCATGGAGACTGTAAACAAGAAAAAGAGAAAGAAATGGAAAACAACTAGACAAAAATTCCAAGGAAAAACATTATTTATATGGATCTACCTTTGCCATTCTAACCTGGACAGAAAAAGGAAACCTAGGTTTTTCCTCAACTGTGTAAACTCTAATTTAAAATAGCTTTTCACGGAGATTTGTTTACACAGTTTGTATCAGCTAGACATTTCCCAGAGACCCAGAGCAATTGGTAGTATTGACATCTCTACCCAGAAGTTTCTCTTCTCTCTCTAAATCGTAATGCTAAGCTGAGAACCCTAAGTCAAGTGACTCTAGATACATACTGCAATAAAGTCACTAGGGAGTAGGTGAGCACTTAGAGAAATTAACTTTTATTTGGGTATCTAAGAGGAACTTCACCCTTTTCTATATGAACTGGAGGCAACTGCAAAAATGGAGCAGGAATAAACGGGTTAGGATGCCCCATTACTTGGCCTAATTGAGTCATTAGAAAATGTAGTATAAGAGTAAATTTAGTAGAAGAGTATCCACTTCTCCACTTAGAGTTATGAAAAGAATCTAAAAAACACGTCCAGAAGCAGAGACATATTTAAGTAACTGAATCCCAGTCTCTGATGTCTTCCTTTCCAAGTGACATTCCTGAGGTGCTCGTTTCCAGGTATACTCTGAATGGGCTTTCCTAGTCTTAAAAGTGCTTCCCAATTTAGCATCTGCAAATGAGACTCCTCATTATATACAGAGTTTAGACACTTTAATTCAGAAGAACTATACTACATTCAGCACTATAAAATTTATTTCTTGTGTATCTACGCTAAATCCAAAAGGGCACCTGGCCACAGAACTGCTTTGTATCTGGCCTGTGCCATGTGAGGGGACACTGGCTCACATGAACGAGAAGAGATGGCTCAGCCTCAGACAGCTGGTGAGGTTACTGTGCCCAAGTGTCCCCCTCACTCTCCCTGAGCTGATATTTGAGCTGTTCATAAACCAGCTGCTGAACCACTGGAGTTATTTAGCTCTTTAGGGTGGGGTAAACAGCTAGAGGTGATAACCACATTAGCTGTCTCAGGCTGGCAGCAACACATAAATCAATCAGAGGCCTCCAGGCACATTGAAATGGGATACACAGACACCAGCAAACTAAGCAGGAAGCTGCTTAAACCAGCCAGTAGGAAACACGAAGACAAGTGCAGTATAAGATTGCACACACACTCACACACACACACACATTCACAAATGGCTGAGTCTCAGCCTTGGTTTTCTGTTCTTCCTCTGCTGAGAGACTTTTAACCTACATCTTCCAGTAGAAAGTCAGCCACCAAGGTGCCACAGCAGGTTCCCACTGTCCTGCCCACTATCCAGACACACATACACCTTTTTATTTCCTTTCTTTTTAAAAAGTACTGGTCCACTTTCTAGATGCCTATTGGTCTCAATTAATAGACCTACCTCCCCTTCCTCCGTAGCAAATATCCTAAAACAGATTATCTAGAAACCATTCTTTTTCTTACCCCTCCAGATACCACACGGGGAAAATTCAGCAGGAACATAAGCAGGAGGGCACCAAGTACAAAAACCCCGGCCCTGGACAGTGTTACATCATTCTCCTGGCAAAAAGATGTTTTAATTCACCAAAATAGGCGAAAAATCTCAACATCTCCTGACTGAAAGGTAAGAAGCCTAAGGAATGATTGATTCAACACCACAAAACAGGCCTTTTCCTGATGAAACTATACATATTCTCTACACACTTTTTTTTCTGTAACCACAAGCAAGACAGAAAAGAGGATGAGAACACATTTCCCTCAGTTTTAAGATGTGGGCTGAACTGCACAGGGATTGATGTGGTCAGGACACAGGCAGGTGGCACAAACTCAGAAACAGCCTGGTAGGTTCTGTGGGTATTCCACTAGCAGAAACTAGCCCAGAAAGGATTGGCACAGAGGGAGAGAAGGCAGGTGGGAAGGCAGGTGAATGCCAGTGACACCTAGAGATATCCTAAGCACTAAAGAGGCATTTAAATATAATTCCTCACATTAATCTAGCCCACTAGTTCTGGTGATTCAGTTGCCTGCACAAAGAATCGTGCTATTCTGCCAGAAAGCCGCATATCTATGGAAACATATGGAGAATTTCAGCCATCACCTTATCTGCACTGATCATTTATTTTCTTGGGATAAAAGCAGCAGCTGTAATGGCAGGAAACTGAAAATATTATGCCTGTTCATACATTCTTTTCATACAGTTTGGAGACCGGCTCCCCTCTTCTTTATGCTCAGCACTGGCAGACAATGTGACTTCCCTCTAGAACCGCATGCACTGTGTGTACAGGCTGTGTCCAACACTAACCTACAGAGCCCTTCTAAGTGAAAACACATAAAAGAGAAGTGTACTTAAAAATAGAGTCACAATCATGTACTGTACTCAGCGTGCTTAAACAGTGCACGTAATACAGTTCAGTGTAATAACCACTCACTACTCAGGTTTCTAACATAAAGGAAGATACAGAATGGAACTACAATTCAGCCTGGAACTAATTCTGGAGCACAGCCAGCCTCATGCAATCCATAAAAATTCCTGTGTCAAAATGATGTGTCCCATTGTCTTGATGCCTTGATCAAGGTTTCTAAGTGTCTCATTTTTCTGACATCCTTCACATTAACAAACTTACAGTGACCATATGTTAAAGTAACTGCACCACCACTGAAGTTGTGCTCAAGAATCTACTCCTTTGCAATTTTTTAATCAGCATATGTAGCAGTGAATGCTGTCCTTGTATAGCTAGTTCTCTTCTGTACAAATTAAAGAAACCCTTGAAAAGGTAGTGAAAATGCAAACATTATTGCAAAAATTCCCTTCGCCTGCAAACACCTTACCAAATTACATTCTTTACTTATCAGCCACTGATGAACTGACTACAGGAAAACAACAGTAATACTTAGCTCTCCTGTAAAGAATCGTAAATCACAAAGTTCTCAATAATCATAGAGGTCTTCAGAAAATAAATTAACATCCCCTTGTTATATACTCAATACTTCCACATTTTCACTCAGGTTTCCCATCAGAAAGGAGATAACCAATTTTATTAAAAGGATTTTTTTTAAGTTTATTTTTCCATTTCCTTCAGTTATTTGCATGGGAGAATCAGAATGACAATTTACCAGAGCATATGGAATACAGGTGGAACGCACAAGTACCCTGCATTTTCATAAAGTCTCCACTAATCTTCCGAAAAGCCACAGACAGAATGAGAAAAACCAATCCATATTATAACACAGTAAACCTTCTCAAGATTGCTAAGAACCTCTGCACTCCTGGTGGGATATGGGTTCCTCCTTCCCCCAGCTGTAATCTCCAGCCAGCAGATGGTAGACGCTCTCAACCAGAAAAGCAGCCACGTGCACCTGACAAGGGAGGAGTCTTGCCAGGGGATGTGTGCAATGCCACACCTGCCTGCCCCGGCTGGTGCACCAGCCAGGGGGGGATTGGATCCAGCAAGAGAGGAATGCATGGTTAGAGACCTCCAGTTCTTAGAGACTGAATACATATGAGGGCTATGATTTTTGAAGCCAAATTCTTACTAAAAACAATAGAAATTTGGGTGTACAAATCCCTTAGTCTCTGTCCAGCCAAAGCCATTCCTTTCCCCCCAGCCTCTAGCTGCTACCCATTGATTAGCACTGCTGGTACAATTTTTTAGAAGGATTTGTTGCACAAAGAGGGAGACTTATTAAAAACAGAAAAGAATGTGTTCTGCCTCTGTAGCCAGAATCATAGTTTAAAAATCTGTGTGCTGTATTTTCCTGAGTGCTCAAAAGATACAAAAGAATTATAAACCCATAGAAACCGTCTAAGCTCAAGTATATGGCTGGTTTTCATCTTCAGTGATTCAAAGGAGGTATGTTTACTACTGCAGCTGGCACAGCATGCTTCCAGAAGAAACATTTTAAAAAATCATGTTTTCATTAGTGTTTTTTTTTCCTTTTTAAACACTTCTCTCCATTATTTATTGGTTCACATTGGTTGCAATTTGTTTTAGGATAACAGCCTAAAATGAAAATATTTTCATCTTATTTTATGATTATTCTCTTCTGCTATAAATAACCACTGAGCTATCAGGCCAACACTCTTTAGATTCCCCTTTCTGTCTTTCCACTTCACTCTACAGCTAGATTGACTAAAACACAAGAAGGATAGTTACCTTTTTTGAGCTAACAAGGTGTAATGCTTTTCTCTGTTCAAGACGAAATTCACCCAGGAGAACCAGCAGCTTAGTGCATATTTGTGACGAGACCCTGAACTACTCGTACAACCATCTCTTCTATTAGTTTCTATTTAAGTAATGTGAGTTCAGTTAGATATTTGTGATTTTGCCAGGAATGAAGGGGGGGAAATAAAGCAGCACTTTAAAAACTTTCTCAAAGCCACTGGAGGACAAGTCAGCTGATGAGTATGTTTATTGCTCTTAAATAATTTGGGAAGAAAAGAGGAACCATTTCAGTGTTGAGAAACCTGTTAGTGAATAGACGAGACACTAGGTAAATTGCTATGTTTTCTTTTTATTTTTTTTTCTGCTTTGTAGATGACTATCACGGCAAGATTATTTTTTTTTCTGTTACAATTATTTCTGAGATGAACAGAGACGTCCATTGTCCAACCAGTGTCCCAGGGTGTCAGCTGCCTGCCTGCCAGAAGCCCAAATCCGTGATATTACAGACATACTGCCAAGTTTCAGCCAGTGATCCAGCCATTGCCCAATGCTGTTCATGAGCACTAATAAAACTGTCAGGTGTGACTCAGACCAGACCAACCAGAAGTGACTACTGGCTCTAGGGAAGGGCTGGGGAAACAGGGACACAGGAAGTATTCTGGACAACCTTCCTAATGGAGATGAAAAATAAATCATCTCAGACCATTCTATTTTGTTCCATGTTTATGGCCCACAGGTTAAGGGAGAAACAGAAAATAGGATCTCAAGTTTAGAAAGATTGTGACACAAGTTGCACAACATGCCTTCAGCATTTTCATCAGGAAACCAGTAGAAGAAAGTTCTTCAAAATACATTACCATATGATTCCTGGATGAAAACTGTATTATTATTGCTTTGTTTTGAAAAGATTGACTAAAGCCCAGCTAGAAGCAGAATGGTGGAATATTAAGATACACTTCAAATTTGCAGGGCATCTGGCTGTGAAAAGTAGAAAAACCTTCACTGGACAGGTTGAAGGGGTTCTCAATTAACCATTGGCTGTGAAACTGATGGGATGAAATAAAAAAGACAAGCTCTTCACTTCAGCAGGAGAATCAAATGAACAATTACAAAGTAGAAAAAAAACAAGTTAGCTACAGAGCTGTAGAAAAATCTTTAATACAACCGTGTGAAAACTACGTTAGAAGTATGATTCTCTTGCAAATGTGGTTTTCTATGAGAGGTAACTAATCCACACCTTTTGGCACTTGCGATATCTCAAATCAAAAATAAAGTCCCACTTTGAATATATATGTTTCAAGATTTATGCAGACAATCTGAGTAGTCCAGAGAAGAACAACAAAAAAAAAAAAAAAACATCCACACACCAGGTTGGAATATACAATCTAGGAAGAAAAGCTGAAAGATTTGGGTTTGTTTAGTCTAGGAAAGAGACTGAGGGAAGACATAAGTCTTCAAATATGCAAGATGCTGTAATAAATATGACAGTGATCAACTGTTCTTCAGGTTCAGCAAGGTTAGAAGAATAGTTCCGCTTACCATGTGGTAAAAGAAGATTTGTTAGCTATTAGGACAAAATAACTAACAAAAACAGCCATACACTAGAACAGCTCACCGAGGCTGGTCATGGAATCCTCATCACTGGAGTCCATTATGGAAAAGTTAGACAAATCACTGTCAAAAATAGTCCTTGGCTCAGCCACAAAACAGAGAGATGGACTGGTTGCCTGAGCTCCCTCCCATTCCTACGCTTCTATGATTTACTAAGGAATATGCAGTTTCTTGCACAAGCCACTGTTTTTAGGGGTTTAATAAGTCACATTGACTAATATATTGCATGCAAAAACCTCTATCCTGATGCCAAGTATTTCAAACTCTATTTAAAACTTTACCACTGTAAAAACTGTTATGTTCTAGCAGGAAAATCCAGGAAGTAGTACTCTGCAACATTATCGTACCAAGGGAGAAGCCCAGTAATTTCAAAGACCTTTCAAAATCTCATGTGTGACCACAAGGCAAGGTCAGAAAAAGCCAATGACATTTCTCTCAGAAGGTAAGAAAACCCCAACACAGTTGGGGTTGTCACAGTCTGACAAAAGCCAACACACAGCAGTGGCTGAAGGCTACATGGAAATTGATTCAACACGCTGCTACAGCAGGAGCTCTCTGGTGTCCAGCACATCTTGAGTATAAAAACTAACATCTAACTAGCTGACACAGTTCAGAAGCTTTCATCCTAAAGCTGTCTGGGCATAAACCTGGTGAATTTATTAAGCATGTCAGACACTTAATAAGGAATCCCTGAATACTTGGAGCATCGCATTAGAAAAGGTTAATACTATTCTCTGCATCAAACTATCATCAGTCCTTTGTGGAAGGGCAAAGAAAGCGCTTGTGCACTGTAAGACCCAGCAATGAATCCATTACAGACCCACTGAAAAAGGCATTGCTTCATACCATGTGTGACACATCGACTACAAAGAACCAAATTCCTGTCACAGACCTTACATGCCACTCAGTAAAACCAAGAAAAAGGAAAGGAAGACTACTCCTTTGAGAAGAATGAGAAGAAATATTAAAGACAGCCATATTACTGGCTCTGGCAGGAAATACTCTTGGAAGAAGTGTGGTGACTCCACACCACTCTAAAAACTGATGAAAACATCAAGCCCAGCAAAGGCCTATGAAGGTACAATAGCATACTGCTAAATTCTAGGGAAAAAAAATCAAGTTAAAATCTTCGACACTTGAGAGAAGTTATCAGCTCCACAGATGATCCTCTGCAATATCTATAATGATCTGACAAGGGATAATTCAGAAAAGTAATTCTGAAATCTCACAAACTTCAGTGGTATCCAGGCAATCGGTGTATGCCATCTTGGTCAGAAACAGTATCCTGAATTACTTGCCCTCAGAAGCATGTCGCAAAAGTGTCTGATGACAGCGTGGAAGAATGCAAGCTACCTGCAAGGATAATTCATAAAAACAATAGCCAAGGGCCTGAAGGAGCCCAGTTTTCTTGCTCAAATGTTTCAGGCAAGCTTCTGCAAAACATCTTTCTGTTTTAGAACATTTCTACATACAGATTCTGTTTTTCAGAGATCCCATTCCTGCATTCCTTGCAAACCCAAAAACACCCGCTGACATCATTGGGCAATGCACTGGCATCAGCAATACAGGACTAAGCCAACAGAGGTTGCGGGTAGCCAAAACTGTGCTGGAAACAGTTCATCCCGGTTCGGTCAAACCAACTTTTGAAATCACAGCTGGTTCAAAAATTGTGACTGTCCCAGGGTCCTAGCAGACCCCACTCCCTGCCATGCTCAGCGCAGATGACAGCACTTCTCACTCCTCAACCCTCCCAAGCTTGGACCCAGAAGTCCCTTTTCCTACACTTAGGGAAGCAGTTATTCCTGCTTCCTGGCCCAGCCCCATTCCCTTACTCCCTGGCCCCACTCCCGGAACCAATTCATATGCAATGGGCTACACATCCTGCTGGTGAAGAAGGGCTGGGAGGGACTGTCTCAAAAAGATTTAAAATCTCATTAATGAATACAGTATGAACTTCAAAGTCCTACTGGGGAGCACTATTTGTGTAATGGCAAGAAAGAAAAACAAATGTATCTTGAATCCCGACACTACTAAAGGCAGTGGAGAGAAGCACCCAGGGAACCAAGATTTCAACCAACAATTGATTTGAGACTTATTCTTGTAGTGGATGGAAGGAATCTGCCTGAGAGAAGCGTAGAAAAGGCAATTCTGGATGGAAAGAAAACAGATCACAGAAGCAAAGTGCAAGGGTTGAGAAAAAGCCAGAGTGAATTACAACAAAAGCAGCTAAAACAAACAAAACCATGTTGGTTAAAATGGGAAAAAAAGCTTTGTTGGTATTAGCTAAATAGGCTTCCTGTAAAGAGTCAATGGGCCCTTAATTTTCTGTTATTAGTACTCTGCTTAAAGAACCTTAACCATCTCTTTACAACCCAGACATATGACCACCAGATAACCCCATGAATATGAAGAGTAAGGATACTGCAGATTCAGGACTGCTCTCAACCTGGCAAACTAATTTTGGCCACTAGCTTGCAGGGGAGGGAGCAAATCCAGCCCTTGAAGTGAAAATCTCTTATTCACATAATCAGGGTCAGTTGCTCCCATGCAGCTGTCAAAATCTTGGGAAGGTTAACCACCTCTCCTGTCCTGAGCATGTTATGATCTACTACATTTCTGAAAAAAGAATGATTCTTGGATTTCATAGGTCTCATCCTGCTATTTACTGCTGAAGGTTGTCAATGTGTGACCCCTTTGAGAAACCCTGAGGAAAACACAGAATCTCAAACACAAAACTCTGTTGAGAAAATCTCTTTGATGTAGGGGGATCATTCTAAAGGAAAAATCCTTTTCCCTTTCTATATTAGGAAGGAGCTGGCAATTCATTATTATATTGCAAACTTGTTTTCTCCCTACTCCGCATAGCACTGCACCAGTCTTTCAACTATAGCACACTCCTACCCAGCGAAGCAGGAAGATAGAACCATGATTCTTTACTTTACAGGCAATGATAGTATACAGGGAGAAAAGAGAAGAAGATAGGACAATGTTGGTATGACTAAGACCTTTAAATAGATCAGTTACAGTTCTGAGTATTCTTTCCACAAAACTGCCACTGAAATACAAGGACCAATTCTTGGTAATACTTGTTGTTTTCCCAGACAGCATCTCACTGGTACAAACTCTCTGTCAGACTTCCTGCCAGTCTCCTCAGATTCTGGACGATGTTCAGAGGTTGAATCCTCTGGATTACAAATATCCACAGAAATATATCCCATTTTGAAGTTTTCCTCCTGTTTGCCTTCTCTGCAATTAAACATCTTCTGCTACTCAGTCTCTTCTCTACTTCCAGCGGAACATTCGTTTTCCCGCTTCAGTAGAGCCAGTGTTCAGATGCTCCAAAGAAAGAAGTTAAGAGCTCTAAAACCACTCCAAATTTCTCTATTGTACTGTTTGACAGACAAGAAAGACAATTTTTGACACTACGGGTGTTTTTCATTATGATGAGGAGAAAAGACCTGAAAACAGGCATCATAAATTGATTTTGATGGGGCAGAAGACTGTCATTAGCTGGCCACTACATTATTGTACTCACGTCATAATAATCATTATTACAAGTGGATCAAAAATAAATCACCTGAAAACTAACTAAATAAAAAACCTTCACACCTCAAAAGCCAAACCAAAATCAGTAGAAGTATTACCATATTCCAGCAGCCTTGCTTTCTATGAATACATTTTATGCTTAATATTCCATTTCCAGAATTATTTTTTACTTGGTTGCTATATTCACTTGCAGCTGAAGAAAGGGAAATAATTCTTCAAGCCTTCTTAAAGCCTAAAACAAATTGTGCAGCCAGGCCAGATTGTTTCAAGCTTTGCTTTTAACCTTATATTTGGCTTTGGAGGAAAAAAAATCAGAATACCACGGTGTTTTCTTCAATCTTTTCATTAATTTCACAGAATTTCTAAAAACATGTAAGCCACATATCAAAACTTTAAATTACAAAGTCCCATTTTGGGATCTGGAAGAGTCTGCAGTTAATATTCACTGCAATTAGAATACTTTCTTGTGCAGTGGAATCTGTGTTCAATGGCATCAGAACATGGTTCAGTTAGAAAGCACTTTTACATAGACTAAGGCAAAATTTTCATGAAGTATTTGATAGTCAGAGGAAAATGTTTTTTGAATTAAGCAATACATATGAAATTTCACAACCTTCTTTGACAGCAGATGAAATTCACCTTGCGCATCCTTGACCAAATCTGAAGTCAATCGGTTGATACCAATGGAATGAAACTGCCGTCAAAACACTTGGGGCAGTCCTACCTCTTTTGAAATTAGTTGCAAAACTCCCAATGACTTCAGATCCCATACATGTAGCTCACAGGCACAGTGCTGCTCTTGAGTGGCCTACTAACCTTTGTGACTTTACACATGCTACGCTTCCCCTTCCAGTCTCTGAGGAAAACCCTCTGTGCTGTTGAAGGTTCCTGGCCTAAGGTATCATTTTCTTTGTTTACTGTCTGGCTGCATAGATGTCTGGCACAGATTTCAACGTACAGTAGCTCAAAAATATGCTCTGTGCATATGTGCATAAACCCTGTAGTGGATTGCATCACACATCCTGCATCTGAAACTAAAAACCCTTACCTGGTTCTCTCTGCTATTTGTGGTTTACGAAGCAGGTCATAAAATGCAGCTGTATCAGTAACACGCCTCAGTAGCTTAACATCATTGATTAAAGAGGATTTATTCCAGAATGACCTCAAGTAAAGGAGTTCATTGTATTTTTCTTTATGTGTTTGAGAAAAAAATCCAAAATACTCTGAGTTCAGCACTGTTCACCTAATCCAGTTTCCATCTGTGCCAACATTCACAGCACATACAAGAAATTCTATACTGTACACTTACTGAATTATATTTCCTCCAGTTTCGCAGAGCTTAGCACAGTCAAATGCTCCAAATAAATTCTAAAGCACATTAAAAAGTACCAACTTAGTATCAACAAAACAAGTCCCTCCGATCAATAAGAAAACTGTTCCATAGGCTTCCAAGGAGGTTGTTAATGTATTGAATGGAGTGGATTGCACTGAACTTGCTGAAGTCAAGCATTTAAGCAATATTAAGTTTACATAACCTAGTGATACAGAATCAGAATTAAACTGCCCAAATGAATGAAGGCAGCAATGGAAAACCAGCAAGTTAGATTCCAGCCCACCCTTTATGCATCCTTTTATATATATGACATAGATACATCATTTTACATCTATGTGAAATGCTTCAGTGAAACATTATAATCCCTCCTGTCACTACAGTCCTGGATTCAGCTGGGATAGAGTTTGTTTTCTTCCTAATAGCCGGTGCAGTGCTGTTTAGGTTCAGGATGAGAATTATGTTGATAACACAGATGTTTTAGCTGTTGCTGAGCAGTGCCCACTTTTCAGTTTCCCATGCTCTGCCAGTGAGGAGGTGCACAAGAAGCTGGGAGGGAGCATGGCCAGGACGGATGAAGCAAACTGGTCAAAGGGATATTCCATAGCACAGAAGACTATGCCCAGCATATAAACTAGGAGAGATGGCCAGGAAGGGCCGGTCACTGCCGCAGGATGGGCTGGATATCAGTCAGCGGGTGGTGAGCAACTGTATTGTGCATCACCTGTTTCTGTTGGATTTTATTCCCGTCCCTCTCATTTTCATTACTATTATTATTATATTTTACTTATTTTTTCAGTTATTAAAGTGTTCTTTTCTCAACCCACAACTTTTACCTTTTTCCAATTCCTCCATCCCACCACAGTGAGGGGGAAGTTAACGAGGGGGAAGTTCGTGAGGGGGAAGTCATGTCCATGATACTTAGTTGCCAGCTGGGATTAAACCACAACAACCACAAAAAAGGTTTTTTCCCTTTTCATATTTAATTGCTGACTTTGTACTCCAGTCTACCATAGCTTACCTACCAGCCTTTCTAAAAAGGCTAATGCAGCCATGGCACAACAGCAGTACTGGAGCCACAGTGAATCCTAAGTTGCGACAGACTCTTGGGACAGGTGTCTCTTCTCAGGTCTTGAATTTCTCACACACCGTGGATCTTGTCAATTTAGACACAATGAGAGGAGAATTTTAGCCTGTTTGTTCCAGGAAAAACAGGACAAACAGAGAAAGTACAAGGTCCTGGGAGGATTAATCAACTCCTCCTTTATTCTGGACAATATGTGCTGGCCTAACAGGAAAAATCTGACCAACAAGACTGAAATCTAGCTTTTACCCACTCCTAGTGAAAGCAAAACCATTATGCAGTCTAAAGAGATGAATAAATTTCTTTCCATTTCAAAGTCAATTAACATCAACATCCTTGATCTTAAAGCATTACTACATCATAGGTTATTATTACTGTCATTCAAAGAAAGGCAAAAATCTGGTGTAACTTTCACAGAATCACAGAATAGTTGGGGTTGGGAGGGACCCCTGGAGATCATCTAGTCCATCCCTCCTGCTAAAGGTTCACCTGCAGCAGGTTGCACAGTCCAGGCAAATTTTCAATACCTCCCGAGAAGGAGACTCCACAACCACTCTGGGAAGCCTGTTTCAGTGGTCTGCCACCCATACAGTAAAAAAGCTTTCCTCATATTCAGACGGAACACCCTGGGTTTCATTTGTTTGCACTAAGATCTCCTCGTCTCTTCTCAAGGCTGAACAGGCCCAGCTCCCTCAGCCTTTCCTCAGAAATGCTCCAGTCCCCTCATCATCTTTATTGCCCACACCAGTAGTTCTTGTCTTTCTTGAACAGAAGAGCCCAGAACTGGACACAGAACTCCACATGCGGCCTCACCAGGGCTGAGCAGAGGGGCAGGATCACCTCCCTCAACCTGCCAGCAATGCTCTCCCTAATGCACCCCGGGATACCATTGGCTTTCTTGGGTCTCCACTGCTGGCTCGTGGACAGCTTGTTGTCCACCGGGACCCCCAGGTCCTTCTCCTCAGAGCGGCTTTCCAGCAGGTCAGTCCCCAGCCTGTGTTGGTACGGGGAGTTATTCCTCTTCCGCTGCAGACCCTGCACTTGCCTTTGTTGAACTTCATCACGTTCCTCTCCACCCAGCTCTCCAGCTATCCTGGTCTTGCTGGATGGCAGCACAGCTCTCTGGGGTACCAGCCACTCACCCCAGTTTTGCAGCACCGGCAAATTTGCTGAGGCTGCTCTCTGTCCCTTCAACCAGGGCATTGATGAATAAGATNATAATGAATATTTAACAGGGGACATACATATTGAACAGAGGACATACATAATAAACTGGGAATACAAACACGAGGCGGGAACACACATATGTGGCAGTGGTCCAATGACCACGAGGGCGGCTGCAGCCCCTCAGGGAAACTGAGGCACCGCCACATAAGATGAACGAGACGGGACCCAGCGCTGATCCCTGGGTAACACCACAGGCTATAGGCCTCCAGCTGTGCTGCTGATCACAAAACTCTGAGCTCTGACATGCATTCAGTTCTCAGTCTACCCCACTGCCCACTCATTCAACCCACACTTCCTGAGCTTGTCCATGAAGCCGTCAGGGGAAGCAGTGTTAAAAGCTTTGCTGAAGTGAAGGTAGACAACATTCACCGCTTTCCTCTCATCTGCCCAGCCAGTCAGTCCATCCTAGAAGCCTATCAGATTGGTCGAGCATGATTTCCCCTTGGTGAATCCATGCTGACTACACCTGATGACTTTCTTTACTTCCACATGCTTAGAGATGACATCTAGAATGAGTTGTTCCATCCCCTCTCCAGAGATGGAGGTGAGGCTGACTGGCCTTTAGTTTCCTGGATCCTCTTTCTTGCCATTTTTGAAGACTGGAGTGACATTGGCTTTGTTCCAATCCTTGCGCGTTTCTCCTGTGCTCCATGACCTTGGAGCGTGGCCTGATCTCAGGCACCTCTCCTATTCTCCATCACCACGGAGAGCGCCTTAGCAACAACATCCGGCAGCTCCCTCAGCACTGGCGGGTGCATCCCATCAGGGTCCACGGATTTGCAGGTGTCACGTTTGCCTAAATGATCTCTAACCCCATCCCGCTCGACCAAGGGAAAGTCTGCCTTACTCCAGACTTTCTCTCTTGCCTCCATGGTCTGGGATTCCTGAGAGCTGGCCTCAGCAGCAAAGACTGAAGCAAACAAAACATTCGGTAACTCCACATACCCTGTATCCTTCATCACCACAGCACCCACCCCATTCAGAAGCGGGCCCACATTTTCCCTAGTCTTCCTTTTGCTACTGATGTACTTGAAGAAGCCCTTCTTGTTGTCCTTGACATCCCTTGCCAGATTTGATTCCAAACGGACCTTTCCATAATCTCTACTACACATCTGAAGCTGGACAGAAACACAGTACCTGGTTGTGAGTGGACAAACATAGATTTCTGCTGGTAAAAGGGTTAAGCACGTTCAGTTTCCCATATTTCTTGATCAGCTGGTCCTAGAGAGGAGCTCTAAAGCCTGCAGCCCAATTCTGGCTTCAAAACACTGCCAGTTTGCCCTTGCTGTTTGGCAAGAAACAGCAAAATTGTGTTAACAGTTTCTTTCAAGAATACATGTTAGTAAGTGCCAAATGACAGTTGTAATGACCCTGATGCATTTCTCTCCTTAGGGCTTTTTTGTTTAGAAGCTGGTTGCCGCCCACGAAGAAAAAGATCATTCTTTGTCATGAACTCTCCCATCACCCCGAGCTTTCTCCACTGCCACCAGCACTATACCTAGTGACAGTGAAGTAAGAAAACACCTCCTATTTAACGAAGAGTTACTCCCACCTGGGACTATAAACACCAGAGCATGCATTAAAGGCCTGAAACAGAGCCTGTTAAAATCCAAGGAGTCCTTCCATGAATTTTAACAGGCTCTTGGTCAGGTCTTGAGAGTCCATTTTTATGAAATCGCTCATTTCTTCCCTTGTTTAATGTAAAGAACCTTTTTTTTAAAAAATCCATGCAGAAAGACTCTATTTGGTCTTGTATCAGGGCAATGGTTTAATAACAAGTTAAATTAAGAAGTGTCACTGTCTGCAGCCAAAAGAAAGAAGTTGAGTCTGACACAGCACCTGTGCATTGCTTCTCTGGCTCAGCACTGACCTTGGTTGACGGGAACATGTGCCTGAAAAATGCACCCAAGGGGAAACTCATCACAACATGAACAATCACAGTAGAATGATAAACACCCACACTGCACGAGAAAGCTGCCAAACCCTCACAGCAGCCAGGATTCTGAGTGCATCTGGAAGGAAGTGCACCAAAAGAATGCGTGTGTGTGTGCATAAGTATGTACACATGTGTTTGCACACACACTCTTGCCCCGCTTTGTGCCTAGAGCACCATGTTTCATTTTGTAATAAAATGCATGCGTAAAAATACATTTTTGCTCCCTTATGACAGAGACAACTGAGATTATCAGGTTCCCGACATGCAATCACAACAGAAGGTTATGATGTCTTGCAGTCATTTAATCATACTGATCCATTCACATACATTTTTCTCCTTAACAAGATAACTGATGTGCTTAGCTTTGAGCAGCTTAGATTTCCTTTTAATAATTTATGATTACATGCTCCCACAAGATCATCAAAGCTGTGAGAAGGCCATAAAAACACATTCAGTAAGAAATAAGCCTGTGTTTCCTCTTAACTAATGGAAGAAACAATGGGTTTTAAATGTTGCATGGATGATTTTCTTGCACATGTGGGCTTACGCAAGATTCCTGCTGTAAAAGTCTAAGGTTGGCAGACATCTTCAAGGATGAACTGAAGAGCCAAACAGTCTTTATGGGCTCAGATCTGTTCACCCACTCAGGTACTTGCACAAGCAGAACTCAATGCATTCTTGCAGAGATCACTTAAACCACGGAAGATCAGGTACATTCGGCGTCCCCATTGCCAGAATAAGCCTTTCTGCGAAAGCGTTTGAAATGCAGAAATGGCCTACTGTGCCAATGAAGACTGAAAACAATTCTTGCTTTCTTCTATCATCTTTCATCTAAAGTATTTGCCGTCTCCTGCCACATCTAGCTATCCACAGACCAAGAGTAATGAGGGCAATAAAAGACGTTGAAGTGCTTAGTTCTTCAGCATGAGAAGTATATTTGTAGCAACACAAGCAAGATTGCAAGAAAACCATTTTTCCTGTACCTGTATGTCAGTTACGGGAGATCCGTGTCACTCTTGTAAGAAGGAGACTTGGAAAAGAGTTGCAACTCTGGTGAAATGTATGGATATTCAGGGCTTAAGCATAGGTGTAATTGCAATCTGCCTGTAAGAATGTCTGATAAAATTCAATCTGGAATGCCAAATCTGACACCTTTTAGGTAGCTTTCACATTGCAAGTGCCAACTCTCCTTAAGATGTGTGAAATGCTTGATGTGGCTAGAAAAAGCTGTGGATCAGCTCGAGCAGCAGATCCCGCAGGGTGCTGAGCCACTGAAGTCCCTTCACAATCACTGGTGGAGTGCATTCTTCCTGCTCTTGCCCACATGTGTGCATTGCAGCATTTAGTCATGTAAATGTGGGAAGAAACAGTGCATGGTTTTGTTTTTGTTTCAAAGACTGTGCCTGCAGACTTGCCAGAGCCAGATGCTGTAACTCTGCATAGTGCTATTCTGCAAGATGGGCCAGAATCTTCCAGTCGCTGGGTGTGGTGGGTGCGAGGTCGCCTCGTTAGCTGTTTGAAGCTGCGTGGGTAGTTTCCATTGTGGTCTAGCAGCCATGCAGGACACACCCAAAGAAGCTGGGTAAACTGCATGCAGGAATTAGCCCACGCTAAATTCCACGGTTCCACAGCTGGATTGCTACCCCTACTCCAGCAAGTTCGTTGAAAGCGGGATAGGTACATCTCCAGAGAGAGGAGATGGGTGAAATACTCAGACAGGAGGCCCTTCTTTCTGCATCCTACAGCACAGAACACCACTCTGGTGCTGAAGAAAAAGGTGTGAAGTGGCTCACTTGAAATAAAGGTGAGTTTAGTAAGGACACAGGAGGCAGATCTGCTCAAGAGAGAGTCCCAAAGAGAGAAAACACCAAGCTTTCATGGTTTCAGCCACCTAAGCTGGAAGTTCTGGAAACCCTGAGCGTAAAAGGAGTAACTTCCTACTAAGGGTACAGAAAACATGGAAATCCCAGTATTTTCCAGACTTTCTGATTGCCAAACACTAAGAACAGATTGCCAGCTGGGAGCTTGGAAGCCCTGCAACAGACTTCCAGTCAGCCCACAGAGCAGGGCTGCCAGAGCACCACTGATAGCGTGTAGCTCTGCAACTACTCCACAGAGCTGATAGTCAGAGTCACCTGTCAAATGCCATTTTAACTGAGAAACTGCAGGAATCAGAAAGCACATTTATTTCAGAAATAAAATGTTTGTTGTTTCCAGCAGAAAATCATCGCAAAATTTCTGGTTGGCAGAAAAATTTCTTTTCACTTCCCAGATCAATTTTGACCAAAAACCTCCCCCAACCAAAAAAAAAAAAAAAAAAACCAAGATGTCCCATAAACCAGAATTTCTCTTCTTCAGCCAATTTAAATCGGTAAGAAGTGAAAGGGAGAAAAGGAGGGAGGAGTACTGTTAACCAGTATAAAACTTCTCGAGACCTTTGTATTGCCTGACTTGTTTTCCCACAGTCAGAGATGTTGATAGCAGAAGGAACAACAGCAATTTCTTATCTCCACCTTTATATGAGCAGAGATTACCAATGTTCAACAAGTTACCACATGTCAGCTGAGCCGAGCAGTCTTTATGTATCCTCAGCCCTTAAGTATTACGAGACAATGTGGTTTAACATAACCATTTTTGTTACTGGCTAAACCAAGTTTCATTGCCTTAAATACGCCTCAGTCTAAACGTATAAACACCATGTTTTACCTATAGAATATCTCAAGTTGGAAGGGACTGACATCTCATTAACCTGCAGCAATTTGAATATATATATATATAAGAAAAGAAGCATAATTGATTTGTAGCATCGTTACTTTGCTGTGGTACTACAGTGCCATTAGGAGCACCACATGAGACCAAAGCTCACAGCTCCCTTATTTCAGGTCCCTTCCCAGGCCATTCTGTGATTCTACGATTCCCTTACACAATAAGCAGGAGTAACAGCTGTTACTCTATCAGTTACTAATTAACTGAGCTAATTAACTAATAATTAATTAATTACTGGTGCTATTTACCCAACTGTTTCAGATCAAAATTATGAGTCTTATGAGAAATCTCTCCCAATCACTAAATGTGCCACAGATCACTATCTGAGCACATCACTCTTTTTAATACATGGATGTGATGCTATGCCCAGTTTATAGATTCAAAGGGGAACCATAGTAAGTAAGTAATCTAAAGGTCATGCAGGAAATCTGTGGTGTAGCAAAGCCTCAAATCCCACAGACTTCTGATACCTCCTCAATGATATCTCCTTTGAGACTACAGTCTGTCTCAGTTTCCCAAGTTAGTTATCAGCAGTGTTAGCTTATGAACATTGAAAATAATGAGATTGCTCCTATTGCCATCAACTGGAGCTTTGCAACTAATTTTAACAGGAACAGGCTCTTTGAATTCAGAAATCTAAAAATACCACAATGCTTCCCTTATATTGAAAATAAAGCAGTAGATTAGCTAGTAGTTAGAGGGACTATGTATATATGTATATATGTATGTATGCAATAATAGAAACACGTATATTTACACTATGTATGCTGTTGTAACAACAACAGATTTACGTTTTACTTCTGTAGCCAGGAACAACCTGCAGACCCGTGAAACATCCTGCCTCTGACTTCTGCCTTGTTTACTTTCTCAAGGTCCCTGTTAACTTGTCTCTCAGTCCATAAGATTCCGAGTCTGATACAGATTTCAAACTGCTACCATTTAAAGGTAACTGCAACCATTTAAAAGGAACAAATAGCCTACATCTATGGAAATTATTCTATTATTTTACCTTAAAATGGAGATGAGGGGGAAAGGTACCTGTTTCAACACTGAGGTCAATATACAAGAGTACTAAATGACCCTCCAACAGGACTGTCAAATGTAAGGATCAAATATCCCATGGTTTGCTGTGATTAAGGACATGCTCATTTCCCAGCATTTGCTGCAGTTCTGGCAAGTCGTGAGACAGCAGACTTTAAATCTGTAACATGACTGATAGAAGTGTTGTTTTTAAAGGTTGAAAATGTTTTAGCACTAAATATTAAGTCACTCAGAGATTAGAATATGTATGGGATCAATTTTTCACCACATTTCATCAGACTTTTATGCTGTGAAAAACAGTGGGGTTACTCTGGCATAAAACCAATGCAATGGAATGGAGACTCATACCTGTGGTCACTAACATGACCCAGTTGTATATACAAAAGGATATGGGGGAAAAATATTAAGAAAGGGTGTCAAAGCCCAAACATGTTCAAAAACGACTTTCCAGTGTGGCACTAAGTAAAATCAACATTGTTTTTTGATAAATCCTTTGGTGGTATTGAGTGAGTCTCTGAGCCTCACTTTTCCCTCGTCATTGGGACTGCAGAATTTATGTCCATATCAATTACAGAAAGTTGCACCATCTTGCCACCAAGATGCAGGTGTGCCCGCAGCAGGACAAACTGTGTGACACAGAGATCATATGCCATGCAAAGTTACAGATGGACGCAGATTCCAGCAAAAAGCCTGACATCATTCTAGCTGTTAGGCTGTGCTGTCTCCATTTCAATTCTCTCTCAGACAGTTTCTTACTGAATCCAAGACTACCTTTTGAGTTTTGCCCTTGGTTTATGTTCTCATAATAATTATGCTCATTTAATGTCAGAGAATATTCATGAAGGCCGCGAGAAGATAGGCCAAGCACTGCAGAAGAAACTTCTGTGTTAGACAAGGCTATGAGACACAAATCATAGAAGATGGTAGTCTGGAGAAAAATGGCTTGGCAAGTTTAAATGAAGGCCTTAAAGTCACAGAATAATAGAATCACTTGGGTTGGAAGGCCCTTAAAGCTCACAGCCTTCAGTTAGAAAATTCACTTAAATCAACCAAAAAACGAGAGGGTCCACATTGCTCTTTGCTCCTTTGGGTTTGTTTTCCTCCGCTTAGATCAGATCTGCCTTTGAGCTCTCTCTGCCAAACTCTTGACAAGTTTAATTTTGAAAACTGACAACAACAAGGAAGCTTTTAACTGTTTTTATATTAATCTACTTCAACTCATTTTTATCTAGCTAGAGGCAGGGTTTAATCAATCACAGGTTCTTTCTCTAAAGAAGGCCTCAGCTCAACTTAACCACAGTTTACACTGTGGCCTACATTACCAAATTCCAATGGCATTTAACTTTTCAAGGTCTTTCTTTAGAGTGGTAACACTGAGTTTTACATGATACACAGACAAGGGTTTAGGAAATGCCAGATGGTTACTCCTGAAAGGATTTACTGATGGCCTACACCACCACTAATGGAAAACTGAAGAGCACACTTAGCCAGAACATTGTCAGATGTTAGGATTTCTCACTACTCATCACACACATACAAACAAAAAAAAAACCTCTTTCATGCTTACTGGGAAGCTCCTGGAAGAGCCCAACTCTGCATTCCCTGCAAACCCCCAAATTCCCTTGGATTTCACTAACAATTTTGAGTTGCACAAGCATAATTCCCTCTCCAACTAGTTACTTCTGCCAGAGCCACAAAAGGCATGACCCTCCTACAACTGTTAGCCAGAAGATTTAGCCTTTTTGAGCTCAAATTGTCAAGCTATTCTCTAGCTCTGGTAGTTCCAGGTTCAATTCCTGGTAATGATTAGGACAACAGTTACTTCATGGGGAACACAGAATCCATCTCTAAGTACTTCAAAAATTCTTCATATAGAGGAACACCTTTAGTTTTATTTTAGTAGGCATAAATGTATACCCACATGCTCTCTCAAGATATGTTTGGGGGGAGAAAAGAGCATTGAAAACTGATTTGTAAGAGGAGATGAGGATTAATAATAAATGGTTATATAACACAAAATGGCACATAATATTAGGAATCGTTAACTGCAATAAAAACCAGATGTCACTGTGTCTATAACAACCCTGCAAAATTCTACTTGTCTGTTACCTCTGGGGTTTTTCTTTTACATATACACTTACATGTTAAAACTTGCAATTTCGAGTCAAAGAGCTTTTATGTCTGAGCTTATGAGGTCTGATAATTTTCTAAATTTGCCTAGCATAAAACACATAACAACTTCAAGCAGATGACTCAAAAAATCACATAATATTATCTGTGTATGTATTTACAGCTTGTGTTTAGGAGGAAAAACACATTCAGCGAGAGAATGACACCTTTTCAGGGATTTAAACAAAACACACAAAAAAAATCAGAGTTGAATTAAGGCTTACAAGCAGGAAGATATACAGCAATAATTGCATAACAACCTCCCTGATTTTCTGCATTGGCTCAAGGAAGCTCACAGTATGAGCACACACTCTTTGGTACACTGTAGCTAAACACAGAAACTGCTTAAAATCCCAACTCTGGAAAAACTTCTGAAAAAACTTAATTTGAAATTCTGCTGCAGTCAGTGGGACATGCTTATCCATATTTATACGCTTGGCAGCTGAGGACCCAAAAGATCTACAGCAGGTTCCTCTTTCGCCTTGCACATTGAGGTCCTTTCAAATCCCACCAACCATTTACAGAGCTCCAGCTCTCAGCTGAATAAAATGCTTACAATAATCTGGAGTGCACAGTCTAGACAACCCTCATCCTGAGAACATATTTGCTACCACAGGGCACCAAAAGTCTTCAAAAAATTGTAAAGAAGTAGAGAATTTCCCTCCCTTTGGAAAGAGTGAGGTCCATTCCATGTGTTAACTTGGACTCACCCTATAAATTGCTTTTTTCCTACCTCCACAAAATGTATTAAGGGCCTAATATCATACTCCCCTCCTATAGTGACCGACTTCTACAGACACATAAATTATCAAACCTTAGCATGTAAAATGTTACAATCCTTGTTGTCAGGAGCAGTAAAAGTCTACATGTTGACGTGTTTAATCAAGCTGAAATTTATAATCTAAAGCAATAGGATAACTTGACTTCTGTCTTCATAGAGAAGAAAGTGCAAGCTCTTCTTCTTTTTGCAAAAAAAAAAAATCATTTACTGATGATTTACAAATTTTGAGAACGAAAAGTATGAACAAACAAAGCTGTTTCATCAAATTCTCTAACAGACACAAAAAGGAAATGCCAAAATGCCTTACATTAACAAGATGCAGTTTCTGACAGGCAGTTAACCCTTTTAAAATCGTAGAGTCATAGAATGGGTTGGGTTGGAAAGAACCCTAAAGAATATCCAGTTCCAACCCCCCTGCCATGGGCAGGGAACCCTACCACTAGAGCAGGGTGCTCAGAGCCCTATCTAACCTGGCCTTGAATACTTCCAGGGGTGGGGCACCCACAATTTCCTTGAGCAACCAGTGTGTCACTAGTGAAGAACTTCTTCCCAATATCTAATCTAAACCTGCCCTCTATCAGTTTAAAGCAGTTACCCCTTGTCCTATCACTCCATGACCTTGTAAAAAGTCCCTCTCCAGCTCCCTTTCCAGCCCCTTTAGGTACTGAAGGTACCTGAAGGTCCCCCCAGATCCTTCTCTTTTTAAGGCATGAGTGATGCTGAAAACCATGAGACTGACTTACCTAATTTCCCTGCATAGTACAATCTGTTTATTCTGCAATGGGAAAATCCCTCTTTTTTAGTCAACGTCAAAGTTTATTTTGGTGCAAGATTCCCCTCAGATACAGCAATGTGACCACCTGACCTAAGCTGGAGTGTGGTAATACGCATCCATACTGCCCTTCCTCCTGCAGCATCTTTTGCAATGTATGCTGTTCACACGCCAAACACTCTTTCACCGATAAACTCTCTATTGGGAAATTAGGTAAACTGGCCAACTATGTGTACCAATTAAAGGTAAACAGATAAAAACTGGCCAGAGGAACACACAAGCAGGGATTTACAACAAGAGAGAGGAAGCTTGCTGGAGAGGCAAGAGCAGGGAAAAAGATGAAAATGGTCTCTGAAAATTAGAGCGATTTAATTTGTGTCTGTATACATCACATGTTTACATTTCACCGTGATAATAACAGGATCCACCAAGAAACAGTATCGTTGTATGAGCAGAGGCTCCAACAGTTTTGTACAGGGCTCTGCTGGGAAAACTTGTCCAGGCAAGGTCTTCCCCAAGACCCCTACCAGAACTTGCAGGCAGTTTGTAACCTGCTCCCTGGCAGAGCTCAGACACTCACAAATTGAGATGACAGCTGGGCATGGTTTTATGGAGCCTAGCAAGGCCCACACAGCGCAGTTGGGTGCCTGCATCCCTTTGCAGACCTATCTGCTAGAATTTTACTCAAGTTTACACAGGCCATCTGTGTAACAGCCCAAGTGACAATGCCGATGCACTGCCACCCACCGCACCAGTGACTGAGCAGCAACGCCGTCTCGCTCTTTTCAACCACCTTCTGCCTCAGATCTCTCCACTATGAGCCACTGATTTGGAAACAAAAATCCATGCAGGGCCATTTCTCATGGAAAGCAGAGTTAAACACCCTGGGCAGTTGGGCAGTGGGGGTCTGAGAGGCAGATGCCCTAGCAGGGGCAGGGGCAGATCTGGTACCGGTTAGAGAGCCACAGCCTCGAGTACATTTTGAAAAGCTTACATATTGCACAGTTCCTTAGCTACTCCACACTGTGCTTCTGTACACTGCACTATAAAATCTCCCAGTGCAGTAGGTGGGCTGGCTATTTTTAAAGTGCTTTGGATGAGTTTAGGCTGATTATTATGCCTCTTTGATTCTCCTCCTTTTTGCAAAAGAGACTGAGTTTTGACTCAGAAATAAATATGTCTGGCAAAAGAAAACAAAGTCAGGCTTTATGTAAAATTTACGCCGAACATAAACCTAAGTATAAGTCTAAGGCAAATCATTTTGATAAGTGGTTAATAAGTTAATAAAGATACTATTCATCAACCCGCTAGAGTTGAACATTATAGTGATTTATAATTCTCTGGAATGTTTTTTACTGGTGTATTTATAACTGCTTACACCACATGGTCCTCACATGGCTAACCAGCTCTGCAGGATCTGTTTGTTATTTAAGAAAAGCATATTAATGAAATCTTAACATAAAGTGAGTGACCAGAAAATATAGTGATGGATATTATATTTTATAATCTATACATGAACTAAAAAATTTACCAGACCATTTTTTAAATAACTGTAAACATATTGAGCCAGCATCAGTAATTCATGCATATTAAATAAACAAGAAAGTAAAGGTTACAATGGAAAACTGTTCTGTTGCTGTAAAAGTGGAACCTAGTGAGATCCAAAGCTCGCAAGATGCTGCTGAATCCTTTCTCAGGTTAAAGAGTTTGAAGCTCAGCCTCAGGAAGTGTTTTAATTCGGATTTAATTTAATGACAAAGTGTCTTATTAATTCTTCCTGGCAAAGGTTAGAGGAGGATGTTGTATGCATTATCTGTGTCCTTTGTCATGCAGCTGGCAGCAATGCTGGACTTTCCTAGGGCTCTGCAGGAGTAGCTAAGGAAGACCTCACCACTTCTCACTACAGCAGGCACTCAGTGTTCAGACTGCACTCCCAGTTGCTGCAACAGAAGGGTTATGAACCCTTGCACTTCCACAAGTCCATTTCAAACAGACTTTCAGTGCCAATAGTCTTGCACAAAAGCTTGTTTACAGATTAGGAAAATGAACAGAAAAATAATGCAGTTGCTCTCATGTCAAAATTTAACTGGACTCTAAATATTTTAAGATTCAAGTTCCTACAATTCGCATCCAAATATAGACGTAGACACATGAGGAATTATAATTTTAATAAAAGATAATTCCTAGAACATTGTTTGAGCTTTATTGACTAGTTAGAAAGACAAACTAAACAGCCAGCTTATCCTGGAAAGCACGAGACCCTTTTTCACAAATGACTGTGATCTGTTTAGTGGGACACAAGACTGGACTCAGCACATCTATACTGCATGCACCCTCTGGGTCTGAATTTTGGTTTCCTTCCTCGTCCCTATTCTTTTGAGATCTAGCATGAGCTGTGTTAACAGTTTTCCCTAGTTTCATCTAGGTGGCTTAACTTTGAACTGGAACAGAGCAGAGGAGACTTGCTTGCACAGCAACCCCCAACCTTTAACCATACGGCAACAATTAACAGCACCCTCTGTCACCACCTCTTTGCACTGAATAGAGGTCTCTGAACAAACAGACCCTTGCACACTAGGCCCAGGAGCCTGAGAGGCTGCAGAATCATCAGTAAGAAAACCCACAGTCCAGAGTCTGACATGAGCTGTGTGGACTAACGCAAAGTTACATCACAAGCCCAAATGAAGTTTGAACAAAGTGCAGCTACAGGCAACTCCTCTGTTCTGTTTCCAGATCAAACAATAAGTTGGTCGTGGGTTTGAACACTTCTGTTTGTTTGTTTTGCATCTCTTTCTGAGACCCTCTTTGTCTGACCTGAGTGTACTGCCAAAAGTTCTATCTGGACCAGTATATTTCTCCTTGCAAGTGCTACATCAGCAACTTAGCACATTGGAGAGCTTCTTTCTAAATTCAAATTTGCCCTTGTACTTGGAGGCGTATAGCATGTACTTGAGAGCATCACAGGCATATCAGTTTTTCTCTCTGTGTATCCAAGGATGATGTTGCAGGGTACCATCTAAATTATCCCCACTTGCAATGTAAATATTAAAGACGAAACGCTGACCCACAGTCCTAGAGCTATGCGGGATCATGCCCGGTCAAAACCTGGTATTTCTGCAGCACAAATATAACCTGAGTGTTTATACCGTGCTTGGAGCATTTTTATATAGTTCTGCATCATTTTGCAAAGTTGTAAGGTCCTCCAGCACCACATAAAATCTCTGGAGAAAGGGGGGGAAAAGGCAGGAATGGGAGGTAGAAAAATTAAGAAATTACTAGCAATACTCTGTGAACTTCATGAACCTATTACAGAAACCCCAGATGCAAAATGCAGTATAGAGCTAAATTCCAGCACCCATTACTCACCCTGCTTTTGCAACATGAGTAAGTCGTGTGTGGAATAAGATACTGCTCTGCATGAGACATCCATGGTTCAGTATAACCTGGACCACACCGCATGAGGGATTTTCTGTCCCAAAAGCAAAGAAGAAAATTGAGTGAAAAAGAAAGTAGAAAAATATGACAGTGTGAAAGTTCCAGGTAAACAATATCAGAGGGACAAAATACGAGTTGCAGTTACATATATATATATATACCCTGAACTCTGATTTGAGAGTAGATACACATACCATGTTGTTGTCAGGCATTCGCCGTGGGGTAGATGATTTTGTTGGACCTTCTGGAGGGAGGAGGGAGAAGGGGTTGTCAGATATTTTTTATCATCTTTAAAATTACTGGAATTTCTTTCCAACTTTGTTCCAGCTGCAGCTTAGTTTTTTCCAAGATTCTAAGCGTACCCTATCTGATGTGTGGGCTAGGCAGGCTTTAGAAATGGAAAAGAAACAAATTAGGAAATTGCCTCTTGCTTTTTCATTCTGTCTTTACTTTCTCAATCTTTCACCATTTCACACAGATTCCAAGCTGTAGCCGTACTGAGAAATGCAGGGCACGTTAAATAAGGAGTAGTTTGATCAAATAACAAACTCTGAACACGGCTGTCTCCAGGGTCAGTGGTCCGGTCTCCTTCTGTCCCATCCCATCACCACTCATTCCCTGCGAGCCCCACATTTCCTGTCTTCCGTCTGTGCTCTCCAAACGCCCTCTTCTTTCCCTCTTCCTCTTTCACTTGCTTCTTTTCCTCCTGTATACATGAGGACTCACCTCCACTATCATACCCAATCTCTCAATAAAAAAGAGAGATCAAAAATCAAAAACTAAGCAATTGTGAGTAATGACGAAGGAGGTAAGAATTCAAGAACAATGCACCAAGGAAGCAAAAATGTCTATACTGGGCTAATGCAATCTCTCCGTCCCGGCCTAATGACAAGGAAAAAAGCAAACTGAAAACATTGTTTGGAACCTAACCTGTTAAGTTCCTAAAATTTCCATCAATTAGTGGTTTGGGGATTTCCTGTGTGGCAGCTGGCATCCAGACTACCATGCTCCATATCCATACATAAATTTCCTCAATTAATTTTTCATTGCCCTCTCATTTCGTATTTGTGACAAACAGTAATTAATTGTCGTTTAAATCTTTTTACAGAACTAATAGACAATGCTTCCATTAGTACCCTGTATGACTGCTGACATACCACATCCAATCCATACAGCCATTAAGTTTTGTTTCACATCCAGTCGGTAGTCACAAGCTGGTATTATCTTCCACAATAAAGCCAAAACAACTATCATTATATCACATCTATTTTCTAGCTTCGAGCAAGTGTATAAGGGCAGCTTTGGAAAATATTCTCAAAATACCTTTTCCAATTCATTACTCTGTAGTGCCAATGGTCATGTAGTGCAAATTAACTTGTATGTTTTTGGATGTAAGCCTGACAGTGAATGCCAGCCACTGATTTTCCACAGCCCAGACTACACGCATTCACAAATGGTTGTAATACTTATAATAATGCTTTGTTAAATGGCAAGTTTTAAAAGAGGGTTAATGTTGCCTGAAGAAGATCAGATGAACAAAGTAGTCACTGTAGCAGTTTTAGCCTACTTTTCAAGAGTTGCTGGACAACTGTGATATAGCTATATGCAGAACAGTGCTTGTATTCGGAAACATGATTTTCAAGAAATTTCAAGTTTTGTTGACAGTTTTTCAAGAATTTGTGTCGTTTCTGCAGCTGCATATCATAGGGTTTTCAGAATGGGTTGACTCAGACACACCCAAGTATTCTTGTCAGGCTCTGTTATTTACAAGCCACTCTGGTAAAATGGCAGTTATGATTTGGCTATACTCATTACTTTGTTTTCATTGTCTTCACATACTTTCACATGTCTTTGTCTTGATACTGCTACACTTCCTAGCAACATGGAGAAACTTAAGATTTGCTCCTTCAAAGAATACATGGCCCCAACCCAAAGAGTCCCACTGACCACAGTGAATTTTGGTTAAACAGGCAGAACGCCACCAAGAGCAACAGCAAAAGCTAAATCTGAATTAGGGGGATAATATGGTCTATCCTTGTAATTTTCTGCAACAAAAAAACCTTCACAGTGGCTGAAATTCTGACCTCACTAACAACTGACTAACCCTCTGTGGAAGATTTCACTAATAAGGTTCCTCTGGTACATGCACCTTACAAGTTAACTCACTTCTGCTGTTATTTCTAATTTGAGAGCCAGATGCCTAGAAAATTATTGGAATGTTTACTCCTTAAAAATAAGTATTAAAGAAAGATAAGAGGGATGGAGAATCCTGAATATAAATACTCAAAAGCTTAAGCAGTCAATTCTAATTTTTCATGTATCTGACACAATTTTCTTAATGGTTATGGCATAATTTACTAACAGGGCATTTGTCTTTTTCACTTCTTTTCTTTCCCTCTTTTTCCTTTAAATTTGCAGCTGCAAATCAATGCAAACTCGTTCAGTGATTACCCAGGAGAAAACTTCTATTTTGTAAAGCGAACATTGTGCTTTCGGGACCTCTCTGAAAACTTTTAACAATGTTACACCCTTGGGCCTTTCTGTCCTCCAATTCCTAGCTTGAAAGCTTGCATTCTCACTAGCTGTCCCTTTTTAAGTATGCTTTTGTAAAACTGCACTGAAGTGAAAAATGTTCATGAAGAACTTTGGTTTATTATTTTAAATAGCAAAGGTAGCTCTCCTGCCTCCATCCTGGCATCTTATAGATTTTTTTTTTACTTTTTTTTTACATTTTGGCCAAAAATATCAATGAAATAAAGCAATTCCCAGTCTCCTATGTTACAGCAAACAAACTGATTACATTACTACTGGATAACATCACCTCTTTGGAATTAGGCTGCTAGCTGAGGTCTTATTATAGTAGTGAATTCAAACTGCCATGGTTAGCAATGTCAGCATTTCAATTATAATAGTCTCTTCCTCCTCCTCCTCCTCCTCCTTCTCCTGTCTTTTCTCAAAGGACGGAAATTTGGACTTAAAAATGAACTTAAGGTTGAAGGACTGACAACATAATCCATGTCACTAAATCCATGGCTTATCATTTTAGCACATTTCTGACAAGTAGCTTTAGAGTATTTTTAAGTACAGGCCCGACTTCGTGCCTTCATCCTGTATCTAAAACTTGAGCATGTCTGCAGAGTATGTAGCACTCATTACCATTACCTTTGTGGCTTGAATTTCTTAATAAATGAGCTTTTAATAATCTCATTTTAGGCATCCACTGCTTTTAAAACTGTGCATCCAGCTGACAGCTTGGACTGAAAGATGTGTGTTGCTACAGCTTCGCTTCAAAATTCTGTTTCAAAACAGGGATGTCATGCACGAAGTATGTTTCTCAAAAGCACTGCTGGTGCTGAGCTACGTAGTGTAAAGGATCTGAAAAGACTCCACCTGGGAGCTCTGAGCAAAAGTGGGAGACCCGCTGCAGGCTCGCCATGAAGACATCTGCCATACGTTTTTGCTGGGACGTGCCAGGAGGACTCCATGGAAACCACAGGCGGCTAAAACCCTGCCGCGTGTTTGCCGAACAGGGCAGAGCACAACGGTGATGACACCGACGCTGCCCGTCACTCGGACTCCGGGTCCCTGTCCCGGTCTGCGCCCCGCGTCCCCTCCCCGCCCCGCATTAAGCGGGCTCTGGGCCGTGTTTGCCTTTGTCCGTGTGCGGGCGGGCGGCCGTCCCTTGGGCACACGCCGGGCGCACCTCGGGGACAGCGCG
>VZTA01029333.1:221979-251565 GCA_013398855.1 Mohoua ochrocephala
TTTTTTGGTGAATTGTTTGGGTGATTTTGTGCACAGCTTTCTAGTATCTCCCATTCCTTTGATATCATTTATCTGCTCTCTTCTGTTTGCATTCTTTCCTGGTTTAGTATCATCAGCACATTTCACGATTTTGCTGTTTACCTCTCCTTTGAGATTACCATGGAGATGTTAAATAGAACAATGTCTGTCAAAAGTCCCTGACATGACCCACAAGACATTTCCACAAGCTACAACAATTGATCATTGCTCTTTGTTTACATTCTTTCTCCCATTTTAGTCTACACAGCAGTGCTCCCCGCCAAAACAATTGAAGTTCTTTCTCTCAAAATGAATACCTGAAACAGTGTCAAATGACATATTCAGTGCTCCATATATGCACTCACCCACATTTCCACCATCCTGTGTATCTCTCTGTTCACTCACTTATCATACTGTTCACTCACTTAGCATACTGTCTTGCTCGCTGAGTGCCAACTTGGAGCATCCTGGCCATAGCCTACAGCCTCGGTCCCTGAATCTGTAATAAACAGAATTTACATGTTGCATACCAACATGAAAGGCACATTTAATAAGTTTTACTTTTTACAAGACCAAACTACTTGCTGTTCCTGATGTTGTTTCCCTCAGTGTTTCCTTGGGATTAGTTGGATGACTTAGCTGTAAGAAATAAACAGAACTTGGCCTAAAATATTAAAGACATTGTCCTTGATTTATGACCTTTGAGGTCAGAAATGACCATTAACTATCCTGTCTAACCTTTTCTGTCACAGGCATTACCCCATTCCCTATATACGGAGCCCAAAAATTTCTGCTTGGCTGACATGTGTTTTCCAGAAAGGGATTCAATTTTGATATGTACACAATTGCTTTCTGGGGCAGTTTGTTTCAGCAGTTCATCACACTTACTGCTACAAATCCAAGCCTTAACGCTTGCTTAAATTTACTTGGCTTACATTTCCACCCACTGATTCTTGTAATATATTCATCTGATGCAAGACACTTTTTTTCTTGTTGTGAAGGTAATTATACACTGTAATCCAGTCATCTCATTTTGGTAAGGGAAACAAAACGTACTTTCCAATCTGCAAGCGGTTCGTATGCTTTTTCTCCCACCCTTTTTCAGATTTCTAGCGCCCACTGTGCTGCAACACAGTGCATATAAGCCATATAAGTCAACTCATATATCCTTGCTAACTTGTTCAAAGAGGACGTTATTCGTCTTCCACACCATCAGATTGAGTCCTGTGTCCAATTGCTTCCCCACAATGGTACCATGGACTTTTCAAGCACCACCCTTGGGATATGATTTCTGTTGCATCAATACAGAAACCGTTTGTGCATGATTTAAAATTCTTTTTTTCTGCAGAGGTCCCGCTTACTGAATTGGGCTGCTCCATCTTCACAATTTATTTATCATTCCACCAATTTTAATTTCCTCCCTAATTTACTAAGCATTGTTTAACCAGGGATGTATTTGTCTCTCAGCCGTTAAGGACAGTTCTGTGGCCTGCCAAGCGTAACACCCATTTCTGCAAACTCTCTTTCCAGAGCTTTCCTTCAGAGCTGACAGCTGCTTTTTGACACCTATCAGTTAGTCAGTTCTTAATCCATTCAGCAGTCACTCAATATCTATTGTACAGCACTCATTTTTATTAAATGCTTAAACGGAGAAGGCAAACAAGCATATTTGAATGCTGAAGAAATGGACTTAGAACTTAAATCCTGGAAAGTGTTAAAAAGCCTAATCCCGACTGGTGCCTAGACACTTATAAGCACTCAGACTTACGTGACTCATTGTAGGTCCATAGTTATGAAACCTCATGCTTTGTATATTTTTCTGTTGATATTAATTTCGCTTATCTATGAAAGACAAAACTTAGACTGTTGGATAGACCACACATTGTCTTTTGTAGTCACACACACAGAGCTTTCCTTTTGTTTCTCTGCATCTCCGCAGGTAACTATTCTTTTTCAAAAATAATTGGCAATGTCAGTGTAAATCTTTTAGATACTACTTGTCACATTATTGAGTTCAGATTATGCAGCTTTGGTGACTTTCATCCATATATTCAAGTATTCCCTCATCTGTTTCTATCAATAGGATTTATTTATTTGTGTCACAGTGTTTCTTTCTTGTTAATTGCTTCAAGTTATTTTATGTAATTAAAGACAGATGGTAAAGCAAAGTTCAGTATCTCATCCATTTGTTAATCGGTGGCTTATGCAGCTCTATAAATGTAGCAGGGATGTTATGATTTTGGTGTTTTGTGTGCTGTGCTTTAAATTAAATACTGGGACCGATTCCGAGTTACACTGAAGCCAATGACAAAAGCTGCCATTGACCAGGATCTCACAGTGGGAGACCATGGATGAGGAAAGCTGTGAGCCAGCTCAGTGTGGTGTTTACGCTTTACAGAGGCACACAGCTCACTCGCTCCTACACCCAGGTCTCACCACGGACCTTTGCATCAACAGCTTCCACAGTGTGTCAGGGGCAAATGAGCAGCCAGGTCAGGGCACTGATGAAGAGGTTTATGGAAACCCATCACTGGTTTCAGCATTCTTTGGGCTTTTTCTATTTTGGGGGAATTTTTTTTTCCATATGCGAGGGAGCAAAACATCTGTTTTCATTAAGGACATCTTGTTCTTCAGATTAGAGGAAATCACCAGAAAAGGAATAACAAACAAAAGTCTCCAGAGGGAAAAGAAGCCTGCCACGTGCTCCCTTGGGCAGCCATCTTGAATTGATCCAGAACATTGGCAGCCTGGGAGCAGCCCAGCCAGATCCTGGATCCCAGCACAGATCCCTCGCTCCCGCACAGTCCACGCACCACTCACTTCGCACCCAACCTGTTCATGGGCTTATTTTACCCCAGCTATCTTTTACCTCCAGATCAGTCTGGAGAGTGCTCTCCTCGCCTTGCAGGCTCTAGCATACTGTGTTATTTTGATGCCCTTATCCTTCCTCTTTCATGCAGAAAAGGTTCATGGCATTCTTGCTGGTTTGCCCGTCCATCCCCCGTGCTCCCACACTGGGCAAGTACCCTCTGCACAGGCACCAGCAGCAGCAGTGGGTTTCTAACCAACTTACTTGCTCCCATCTTTCAGTCCAACAAGCAATTTGGCTTTATCTGTTTTGACTCAGTACAAGCCTGCTCCTATTGTTTCTCACATTCTTGCATCTCCACCACAGTATGTGACTGACAGAAAAGCAATTCCTCAATTAGACTACAAGGGGTGTGCTGGGAATCGCAAGTCAGCTAAAGGATTTATGTGCTAGACCAAATTATCGTAACTGACACAACACTTCCAGCAAGTGAGTTTGGAAATACCAGAATCTCCCCCATCCCCTCACCACCACCACCCACTCCCCCCCACCTCCACACCCCCTTTCTTCCTTGGGAAAGCCAAATTAGAGAGAATAAGGATTCCTCATCGCTACTGTGAGTCATGCTCACATTGAGCACATCGCTGGTGAGGTCAGTGACAAGGGTTACTGGGCTTCAACTACAGAAAAAATGGATTTTTCTAAAAGGCATCACAGTCAGAGCAACATGAAAGAAAAGGAATGCAGAAGCCACCAAGGCCCCTAAACCACAGGTGAAAGGGAAGCGCAGATGGACTTACGCTTCTCAAAAGAATGAGAAGAGACAGGTGGCATGGGACACTGTGCCCTTTTATTCACCTAACCTTTTGGCCCTTAACATAAGCTTTTATTTCCTCACCATGAATGTTCACCAAAACATCAAATTCACCTATTTTTCTCAGCCTCGGATGGGATTTTTGAAAACGTTAGCACCACTTAGTCTGGGGAACAAGCAGTGAGGCATATTTGAAAATAACTGAGTAATTTCTGCCAAGCAGGTGTCATGCATAAACTCTATTTAAAATTCAGACATTGAACTTTAAGCACATGCTTAAGTCCTAATAGAGACAATGCAATTTAAGCAAAGTGTAATTCAGCATGTGCTTGGCTGAGTGCTTGAATCAGGTCACAAACAATGAAGGATTACCCGCACCAGCAGTCCAGCTGTGGATCGTAGGGTGGCACTTAAACTGCTGAATCTGCTAGAGCAAGTGGTTTTTTTCCTTTTACTCATTTTTACTCTTTCTTTTTTTGCATTTGTTCCTGTAAAACAGGTTTCACCCTTCAGGAAACCATCTGTATTTGGCACCTATTTGGCGCATTTTTACCTATTGTAAAAAAATGACAGTTGAAAATTCCAAACTGCTTTAACTATAGAGAAAAAAAAAAATCTTCTAATGTTGATACTGAAACAGAACCTAAAATATTAAAGATTGATAGTTCTTTTTCTTTCCTTTCTTTTTAAATTGTTAAATGCTAAAGCATCAAGCAAACACACTTTACAGTCTATTGCATTGGGCTCTTTTTCAGTAGGTTGGCTCCTGCCAACAGCAGGTTCAGAACTGCCAGTTCTAATTAAAAACTTTATTTTAAAGATACATTTCACAGTTTATTCATGGCACCCTGAGAAATTTAAATTGCTGGATTGAGCAAATGGATACAGTTCCTTTTCTATTGATTCCCAAGTAATGGCTTTAATTAATTGTTTCAGCAATTCACGATTGATGTACTATGGCTGTTGAAATCAATTTCTTGTTTTAGACAAGTCACCTAGAGTGGATTCCCCTCATTGTGCCTATGTCTTTGCACCGGCTTTAGCTGCATTTTGTTTTCTTTTTTAATTTTGTATTGCATCAGTCCAAAAGTGGCCAAAGATTATTCTCATCTCAAGAATTTCAGTGACAAATCCTTTTAGCAGTCTCAGTTGTAGCGGAGAGACAGTTGCCGTCATAAACTCTGTATAAGCAGCATTGTGAAATCTCCGATTTATAAGCGTATTGCATAGCAAAAACTGTTTTGATAACCCATGCTTTTCCCTGCTATGTCCAGCTCTCTGGCTGCAGAAAAATACAAGAGAAACAGTTTTCTGCCTTCTAGATTTAGTGGGAAAATAGCGCCTTCAAGAGCTGAACAGCAGATCTAGAAATGCCACACCTATGGGTGGCTAAATTTTACTGAGGCTTCTTTCTCTGCCACCTAAGGCACACATTGAGTGGAGTTACAAAGGAGAAAAATGTAGCCTAGGCTTTTGACTCATCTCGTTTTTATAATTATTAATCAAATGCACAGTATATATTCTACTTCAATGACTGCCACTTGTAATCTTGTCTCCTTTACAAGCTTTTCAGATTAAATGTATAGATTGTGTGTTCTATTAAGTGATGAAATACTATATCATATCTTTGTTTTATTATTTGGTGATCATTAGCTACTGTAGAGCATATTACCAGCAGCAAGTCCTCCAAATAACTTGTACTGAGAGTATCACATCAGAAAAAAATCATTACAATTCACTAGAGCCCTGTCGGCATTCTCACAATGATATAAATACACCTCAGTTTCTTAGCGAAGTCAGATGTTTGCATTTACCAACAGGTTTTAAGCAGGACATAGGCTAGAGATTCCTTAAGAGTTTCAGACTCCAGGCAGCATCTTCCTAAGTTTTGTCATTGAGACTCACCCCTGCTTTCTGATCACACAGAAACCTTCTGGTTTTGGTGGCTGAATAACAGCCCTGAGGCAAGCACAACTGTTAGCATTTGAAAGTGCTAGCTAGGAAATATTTAATGTGTTTTTAGCTACTTTTAGCACCATTAAGCTGTTGGGAAGGGAAAAAAAAAAACCAAGTCACAAACAAACAAAAAAAGGAGTCAGTCCTCTATCTGATGAGCCAGCTCTTCTACAGACCTCCAGCTGACCCATGTCTTTGGTGGTCTACAGATCATAGCTTCAAATCCACTGCAGTGTTTGAAATCTCACGCTTAGAGCAGCTGAAAGCTCTCTGCACCTGTATGTTTCTTTTTACAGTAAGAGCTGGATCTGGCTTCAAATGCATGATAAAGAAAGACATATAATTTTGACTTAAGAGACATTTAACTAAACCACCAATATATTCTCTTAATTCAAAGCAGGAATAGGGGGAACATCTCCAAATCCAAAGAATGTATTATATCATCAACTCCTTGTTTTTAAGTGGTTCCAAATCATCAAAAAGATTGTGTAAGAGCAGAAGATTCCCAATATAGATATCCTTTTCTTGGGCACCAAGTCATGCCAAGACCCCGGCTGAAATTTTACAAGCGTCTCAGATTGTACTTTAAATAATAGTTATTAGTCATAAGGATTGGCTACCTTTCTTTTCTTTGAAAAGAAGCTATAAATGTATCATCATTTGTTCATTTCTGAAATCATCACATTGTTCTCCAAAAGAGTTGGGTTAAATTTACAAAATTTAGAAACATATGTTGTGGGACGTGTTTAGGATGCTTGTACTCCTAAACTCAAGTTTAAGAGTATGTGTCCCATCCCAGTTGTGAATTCTGTGAAAAGTATGTTCAGTCAGAAGTAAGAACTTTTCTGCAAATTTCTGAAGGTGGGATTTCCTCCTTATTTACGTAAAACGTTTTCTTCTTGAATAAAAACAATCTGATAATTACTTTTGTTCTCGCATTGGTGTACCAGTTCCAAGGCCCAGTCATTAACCAGGACTCCAAGTTAATAAGTGCTGTATGAACAGAGAGGAAGCAAATTTTCCCTGCCCCAAAGGGTTTGTAATGTAAACTCCTAATTTAAAATTCATTAATTTTACACATCACCTTACATAACAATCACAATGCCATAAAGGAGTGAACACATGCTTGTAATTAAAGCCATGGCAGTCTCATCCCATTGTATGAAAAATAGCTCTATCATAATGGTCCTGAGTTCGTGCCAGAATAGCAGCTAATCATGGGAGAAAGATGATCTAACACTTACAGAACATGAAAATAGAAATGAAACGTTCTGGTTCCAGCCTATTTTCTCTAGACTTGCTGGGTGATCTTGTGCGTGCTACTTAAGCTTTCCACCCCTCAATTTACCCATGTGCAGAACAGCAATAACAGTATTTATCTGACTCAGAAATGTTTTGTAAGAATAAATTCATAAATCATTAAGTCTCTTACGCACTCTCAACACGCTTTCTACACAGCACCCATTACAGACACTCTCGAGAAGCACACATGAACTACTGATTTTAGCCCCGTAACGCCTCTAAAAAGTAGAGGTCGGGGAATATGTGGCAGGAGCAAATAGATCAGTCATGGTCAGAACCTTTCTATTCCTGTCCTATTTGCATTTCACCTCTAATATGCAATAAGGATAAAGTTAATCAAATTCATTTTGACACTTCTTGATTTACAGCATTTTAACAAATATATGTTCAGAAACTCAGACCAAGATTTTCGATATAAAACTTGTGGAGAAACTCCTTTGATCTTAATCTGTATACTGTTATCATAAGAGATATCAAATTCTTTAGAAATTAAAAAGGTCGCAATAATACCTTACAAGGAGAGAAATTCTGGTAAATGCTGCTTTGGAGGACTTTTCATCTAAAAAGAATGCGGGGATATTGTTCAGTAGTCATAGCATCACTGTGCTTGTACCTAGCAGGAAATGCCAATACTAGATCATCAAGGTCAGTAGTCCCATTCATTGACAAAACCATTCATGATATGAGAATGAATGGAGTGTCTTGAAAGTTAGCTGTCTCTGATTCTCTGTGCAAATTTCACAGTTCAGGACAGAGCCAGTCTATCAGTGGCATACTTTCAGCATGTAATCGTCTGTAAAGTCACGTCCCAATAGAGATAATGAGGTCCCATTCATTATTTGCCAAAGAAGTGCAGCAATTTAAGCCTGACTCTCTTCTGCTAGAAAATTAGGTATTTGAAATTTGGACCTGATCCTACCTTCACTGAAGTCAATGATAAGGCACCACCTGATTTCAAGAGAGCAGCGGCAGACTTTTTGTAATGCAGAGATCACATTAAATTCACTTACCCTTCTCTCACAGAGTGAAAAGCAGGTCATGGGTCTGATGTTTGCAGCAATAATGAGGAGGCTTTAGAAACTAAATGGGATGTAGCTGATTATTTTAGCACAAATTGAACTGAAGTACTAATGACTTACCAAGCATTATTCTTATCTGTTGCACAACCAGCACATGATGATGTCCAGAAATAGTGTAACATCATACTTTGTTCAGCAAAAGGCTCAAGGGCTGATACTCTGTTCACTCTCACTGACATAAATCAGGAGGCAACCTCACTAAAGTAATTGAATTACATAAGACTAAAATTAGTGAGTGGAGAGTTAGACCTGAAAAGGACCTCTCCAAGCCGTGAAAGGGAAGGTGCCACTTGCCCCCGGCACCATCCGTCTGAGTCAAGGACCACCCCAGCCTGCTGTGCTTGCGGAGGGCTGAGCCCCAGCAGGGACTGCAGCAGCCCTTCTGTCGCGGTCTGTGGTACCTGTGCTCAGGGAAAAAAAGGGTTTGAGACCAGAGGAAACGTGACTCGATGGGGCCACCCCAAAGGAAGCCACAGGGAAGATCAGGTACTTGGATTTTACTGTGTCACCAACTTGTCTCAGTCAGAGCCAGGCCAAGGCACAGGGCTGCTCTGAGCCACTTTGGCTGGCCAAAGAGCTGACACACAGATTGCGGTGAATACCCTGGAGATATGCTCTCTTTTTGACAGTTGTCCTATCTCCCTGATAAACACGGCTGCCCCCAGCAGAGAGACATTGGCTGCTTCTGACATTGGCTGCTTCTGACATTGGCTCCTGATTTCCCACATTCAGTGCAAGGTATGCAAGTTAAGTTTTTCTCCAGTTTTAATGCCGTTTGCTCACATACATTATTCAACCCTCGGTGAAAATGCAAATTTCTTGGTCCATTATTCAGCTCCGCTCCTTCTTAGCCATGTCACATTCCTCACTACAGCACAGTGAGGTGCTCTGTGCACTGCCCTGCCATGTCCTCCTTACTGCTCACCAAGGTCCTGCCCCCAATTGCAGGGTGCTACCACAAGTCCCCAGATTGTCCAGAGGAGATCACAGCCCCTCATAACATCCTGCTGTGAGTAGCAGCAGGACACACAGTAAGGCTACAGGTGACCGTACAAGATCCCATCTGACAGTAAGTCAGGGAGCATTGTTCTAACACCAGGAACCAAAAACCAACCTTTGAGCAGGACTCTGAGGCTGACAGAGCCATGTCCTTCCCTATACAATGAGTGTTTCTACATTCTGAAGTCAGGGAGACACCAAGAGTATCACCAAACAGCCCCTTACATCTTTTTACACAAACCCAGTATCATGTTCTAGCAAGACAGCCGCAGTATTTCCAAACCAGTAGCATGTTCTTCAGGACACCCTTAACTCATTCTTCCCCTTATGCACAGCAAACACTTGTACTTCTATAGCAGTGAGCATCCTCTTTTATGTACAAAAAGCTAAAATGAAGATTAATAGTTCCTGTGCAGAAAATCAGCATTCATTATAATGAACAACTCTGGCTTGTAAAGTTAAGGGGTCTTTTACATAATGAATAAACTGTTCACCAGCATTATATCTTTAAGCAGTATTTTAGCTATTTTATAACGATCTGCAAGTCAGCATCTTACATGGCTCAGAAAAATTAACTGAATTGAAGACTTAAACTAAATCAATGCTCAGCAGAACTGTAGCCTTATTTTTGGATGCCAAGGCACACTACAGAAAACTTTGTTAGAAAGCAAAGAGAATGTTATTTTTCAACAGAACATGTGTGTGTGTGTAAAGGAAAACATTATTCACAGCTAAAGTTACCCATGAAATACAAGTGCAGAAGATTAAGAATTCTGAAAATCTCGTATGTACTTTAGATTAGGAACAAAAAACTTTACATTTTTCTAGAATACCTTACACCTGAGAAGTTTTAATTAGATAACAATAATTAAGTCTGTCTGATAACATCACTGTGATATATGTCTTCATTTACAAATGGGTAAACTGAGACTGAAAGTGGTTCTTTGTGCCAATTTGTGCCTTACTCAATCAATCAAAGAACAAAACAGCGCAGAACTTATGATGTCCTGGCTTCCACTTCACTGGTCAAACTTTTACCAGATAATATCTCATGCCAACAGGACCTCATGCTAACAACCTCATTGTATTTGAGAGCGGGACCCAGAGTTCTCAATTCCATTATTGCAGTAACACTTCATCATTTGTATTCCTCTCTATTAGTTTAGCATATACAACTGTTTTTATGGCCAAACAAAACAAGTTTAGGAATTCATATATTTTTATTTTAATTATTAATTATATTGTTTTCCAAGAACCTCATTTAAAATACCATTGAAAGTCTTCTTCTCATTTGTCAAAAGCCCCAGTAAATTTATTCCCCTTTTATGTGGTACTGGCTTATTTACTCTTCATTTTCTACATGGAACAAGCCCTGACTAGTTACTAGATGGCAGACATGACATGTCCAAATCCCAGAAACCTGCTTAGTTTACTTCATAGGTCTGTTGAGGGTTTGGCTGTTTTCCTGATCTTGCACATGTGAGCTCCATCTTTCTGCGAATGCATCAGCCAGCCTGCCTGAGCTAGTCACAGGCGGGATTAGTAAAATCAGGCGTCTGCAGATGTTAGGCTACCAAAAATGAATGCCAGTGCTGTATTTTAGGGGCTTTCATTTGGTGAAGGACTGTGGGACTTGGCAGAGTGGAGGGAGCTGGGATACTCCCGCATGAAAGCTTATCTGCGTGAAAAGGAGTGGCAGGCTTCATAGGATTTAGCAGCAGCACGGATAATAAGGACAGAGCAGCCTGACCCGTGGAAGTGTTGAGCAACCACAACTCCCATTTACTTCAGCACTTTTGTAGATCAGATCCTCAAGGCTATTTGCTTTTTGGAATAAGCCAGTTGTGGTCTGCATCAGCCTTTTCTCTTGGCAGTGGTGGCCCCCACCATTCCTTGTTGGCTTTGGCCAGCCATGACCAGCATGGCTCCTGATCACAGACCATGTGACGCAGTTATTTTTAGCATATCAAATTCGCAGAGAGACTAAATGCCCCGTTTTTACAAAGTTATTGAAATGTCCGTTTCCTCTCTTTCAAAGCATTTCTATCTCCATGTCCAGCAAACTTCTGCTTTTGACAAACTACGAGTCACCATCTTGCTACTGAGCAGACTGTGCTTGGGAGAAAAGAATCAATTAGATAATAAAAGTGTGAGAGGATTTGCTTATTTTATCACTTTTTTTATCTTTTTGGTGTTATTTTTCTGTCAAGAAACCAAAAACTGAAGAACTACATCAGAATTACTCTTTGCTTTGACTCGCACAAACCAAAAAAAGATGGGTCAGTGATGGCTGTCACGAGCTGCACCCATTACCAGTGCTGTCTCTTGGAAGGAGCCTTTGTTCATTTTTCCTCACTTCTGGCTACTCACTAGGAAGGGTCAATAAGAAGTGAGTCTTCTTTGAGGTAATCTTCTGCATTGGTTTCCTCTTCTGTATCAGCAGGAAAGAAAAACTAAGCAACACAATATAGAATTCTGACTTACAGAATGCTAAGTATTTTTTTCCCCACAGACTTTACTACCTCCCTACATCATTGCTATTGATTTATCTGTTTCACTGTGTGAAAAGCTCATTCTCTACTAGGGTGAATTGCTGAGATATCGTGCACTGCACGATTCATACACTCTCCCAAAGACCTTATTTGCAGGGTTTTCGTAAGGTGAGAAAATAACCTGACTAACCCAGCTGTAAATGGATCAATTTAAAAAAAAAATATGAGTTTTCTAAAAAAATTTCCTGAAACTAATTGCAACGAGCGTAAACTTTTCTACAACAACTGAGACACAAAGGGGTCTACCCAACCAAATTCAATTGCACTGCAAATTATCTATCTACCTGGGTGCAGATCCCTTCTTTGTCTGATTGAGAATATTGATGTAGGCATGGGACTGCCACATGACTGCTTTATTGCAGAGCTCATCTGCCGCTTTCCATCCCCTTTCCCCATTTTCTGCCAATCTGTACTTCCTCCCCACTGTCAAGTGCTCCCCTGGTCTACCTCTAAAAATGTAGCCCTTAAAATATCCTGACAAGCTCAACAGACCTGTACAGCAGCAAGGAAAATTTGGCTATCAGAGGACTATTTGTCACACACACTGATCTTGGCTCAGAGCCTCATTAGATCCACATATGGAGCTTCAAGGGTATTTGTTTGGGATGGGCTGTGAACTTATCTCAACGAAAGGTAACTCCCATTCACTGGCAGATGGAGGAGGTGGTGCCAGCAACATTACTGGGTTCAGAAATACAACACAGCTTGTCATAACATGTTGCTCTGGCAACATCTGTTAGCAGCCCACAGAGCTATGTAGCACTTAAGCCAGATATAGCCATAATGTAGTTTTTTGCACTGAGCTGCAGCTATTTGTACCTTTCCCAGACAGCAACATGGATTATTTGCTCCTGGCCTCAGAAAACCCCACCATCTCTTTCAGGGATTATTTCCATTTTTCTGGCATTAGGCTACGATACCATGCCAGGTACATCTCAGTAACAGCCTTTTTGGAGATGTCAAGCTCAGAATTACACCAAATTCCTTCAGACACTCCTGACAACACTCAGCCAGCAGCAGGGTTTGGTCCAGACATCATTGCTTCTCAGTCAATGGAGCTAATTTCTTACAGGAACTCCTCCTAGCTTCACCGTCACCCCAAATCCTTAACAACATAGCATCCAGTTTCATATACTCTATTCAGCTATGGGGAAGCTGGCCTGGCACCACCAGGAAAGACTATAGAATAAAACATTTTTGCTTTTGAGTTCATAATTGTGACCATTTTGATGTGTTACAGCTGCAGATGGATTTGCAAAGGCCAACCTAGTCTCCTACAAGCAGTGAGGTCATATCAACACGAGTACTCAACGACAAATGTAGTCTACAAAAAGGGGTAGGCGATAGGGAAGGAGACAAGGACTCCTGCTTTCTTGTGCACCATCGGGATTTTATCACAAATCACCATTTTTTTATACTTTTAGAATTTTGCCTGTTCAATGCACGAAAGGGGTGACAATTTGCAGAGTGATAATTACTTGAGAATATTTCTGTTGTGATAAGGGAGCCCTTCGGGGTGTCTGCAGAGACAAAAGTCAAAAGAGGTTAATGCATGCCACAGCTGTGCCATACCCTTCCTCTGGCTCTAGTAAGCCGGGTGGGTTTTTCCACTGAAGCAGCGGGGGATTTTCCTATCAGAAGGCAGTTGGTATCAGCAGATCTCCCAGCTTATCTAGATGTCGCATCTCTTCCAATTTAAATGCTACATCAGTGGTTATTAAGCCTGTGTTGCAAAGAAACAAAACTAAGGAAAACATTCTGGAGGGTGCTCTGGATTCCATTAAAGGATTGAATTTCTCACTATATTACACTTTTTCCATATGGCTGAAACATGGAGCTGAATACACTCGTATACTGCTAGTGGTATAATCCCAGATGGTGACAAATGACCTCATTTCAACAGCAACGTATAGATCTTTATGACACCAATGCTCAGCCATGCTCTCGGGATATTCTCTCCAAACAATGAATGACTGGCAGATAACATAATGTTTAACTTCTGCCTTCACTTTTGTACACACTTTATGGCTAACGCTGCAGAGCTACTCGTTCGTTAAGTACTCAGCCTTGTAACAGCGTTCAGATGACACGAGATATTCCCTGAGCTGCTAGCAAAGGATCTCCTTTGGCCCACGAAGGTCAACTGTGGTGCAGGCAGTGTGTCACTATCTGTGTGTAAAGATATGCTTTGGCAGGGTAGAAGTGAGCTGATAACGTCTTACCCCTGCTTGGGCCCTTCAGCTGCCTCTTGGGGAAGCGTGAAAGGCTGCCAAGCTCAAGATGTGCTGCATCCTGCAATTTGGCTTTCCAGAGAAGAACAACCCCTCCCCCCAAACTCACCCACGCAGTTCTTTACCCCAAGAAGAGGTCATCACACAAAAAGTAGATAGGAGAGAAAAAGACTGCACACTTGACTGTAACTGCAAAAGAGAGAAGTCCGGAGTCCTCTTGAGATGTTGTGTAAATGGAAAGCAATCTGGGCTGTCTCCATTTTTTACAGAAAGACCTCTGTGCTTTTGTGGACTTCATGGCCTGCCAGATGGAGACGGCTCCAAGTAACACTGAGCTCTTATTGCTGCAGAAAACCAAGGAGAACTATAACCCCAAGTCCTGCAGGTGTAGGAGGGAGTACTTGCTCGGATGATGATTCATGTCAGCATCTGAATAAATAAGGTCAGACAGCCAGAGATTATTCCAGTGAAGGGGAGTTGATTTGTTTGGAGGGCAGAAAGGAGGGGCTGTTTGTTTGTTTCGTATCATTATACTGTAACCCTGGCCTACTCTGACTTGTTTTTGGTTTTTTCCCCAAGATTTAGTTCTCATTTATTTTAATTAAGACCTCAGTTCAGCAAAACATGTAACTGGGTGTAGCCTACCTGAACTGGAATAGCTGTATCAAAAGCATAAATCGCAATGTTAGCATACAGTGTGTAGTCAGCAAAATGTAGCCTTTATAAACATATCTGCAATCTTTTTTAAGGAAGATGTCTCCACTACAGACCGTTAAAAATAAAAAATCGCTTGCCTTAAAGGGGTGAAAAAGGATTAATTAGTTAGTGCTCGTGCAGCACTGTGAAGATACAAATCGTGGGACTGTGTTATTAGTAAGCAAAAGATGCCAACAGGAAGCAGCATTGTTAAAGGCACGAGGACTAACAATGGTTTTGTTCTCGCATTTGTAAATGATTCGTCTGCTATTGAAAGGTGTTGGCCTTTCAGCCTAGGAGACTGAAATCCTCTTTCTTCACCCAAAAGAGCCTTCATGGGCTGTGCATACTTTCTCACACTCCCTCACTAGTGTTCCTCACTCTTAGCTTATGGATGCTAGACAGTAGACCATTCTCCGTAGTCCTTTTATTGCTTGGCCTCTGCCTCGGCTGCCAAGAGGGGTGCCATTTAGACTCATTGTTATGGTAGCTTTTATGATCTAGACATGGTGTCTAGGATCAGAGACTTAGCAATTTTGCATATGCTGCTGCACTGCCATCAGAAGAGAAGAGCTCCTAGTAGCCAAAAATGTGGGCAGAATTCAAAGCAATGACCTACAGATGAAAGGCACCCCATCTGGGCCAGCTAAGCCATCCAGCCCCTGAATGCCAGCTCTTCACTGAATGAAACCGTATTGTGATGTGATGCTCAGAAGGGGAAAAAAAAGAAAAAAGAAGCAGTTTGAAAATATCTGTGGAAAACGGCTGTCTAGAGCGAGGGCTACAGACATTCAAACCTTGCTTACATAGTATTTCTATCACGCACCGTCCTCCCACCTAACTCTCCACCTCATGCCAAGGTGCTGGAGGGAGGTCTTGTTCTTATTTATGCAGCATGAATACAAAATCAGAGAGGGTGGCAGAAACTTTCCACAGAAAGGTATGGTGCCTTGGCATGCTGAGAAAAATAGTAGAGCAGGAACAGCTTGTAAATGAGGGGGAAGAGAAGGATTAAAGAAATTGGAATAACGGTATTCAAGTATTTCCTCCCAAAACAGGATGACTGCAGTCCTTTAAACCCAAAAACTCAGGGAGAAAAATACAGAGAAAAGCATCTTTTCTCCCTATGTTTGTTATATTGCTCACTTGGACAAGCAAAATCCTTTTTTACCCCGTTGCCCTCAGCTCCTTTTTCACCCCGTTGCCCTCAGCTCCTGACACACATATGACCTCTGTCCTCCTTCCTTGCAAACGGAGGCCAGATGAGGAAGGTGGTTTTGTCACCTGGAGTTAATTTATGCTGGTCTCTGCTGTGCTGTGCTGCTGTGTTGGGGTGGAACCTTTTCAGATGTCGGGATGATAGGAGAAAGAAAAACGAAGCAGCAGAGTATGTGTGGCGGGTGGCCGAGTCATCCTATCACCACGTATTTGTGTAGTTTCTTTTAGTGCCATCCAATCTTTCCTTCTGTCCCTAAATGGCCTGTGTTGAAAATGTCCCTGCTTACAGTTGCTCAACTGGAATGAGGACAAATTGTTTGCAGTGGCCCCCTTCCAAATGCTTGTGCTGTAACTTTTGTCTTGACTAGTCTCTGGAGATATCTCTAGAGTGAGTTTCCTATGACTCGTTTGTGCTACCCCTAAGTCATGTCAGATTTTCTTCCTCTAGTCTTTCAACTTTGTACCAGAAATCTTGTTTAAAACACCCCCTTCACAGAAAAAGCCAGAGCAGGCAGAGGCTTAATGCTGTTATGTCACAAGTTCCCCAGTGAATTAAAGGCGAGGGGGTTGGGTCTCGAGGGTGCCCGGGGTTACGCAGTGGTTCTGGCGGGCAAGGAGACCCACAAGCACGAAAGGGATGGCCACACCAAGCAGCTCGGAGTTATTAAGTCCTGCTGCTGTTAGGACTGCATTGCCTTCCACACTAAGACATCAGCCACTTTTGTAGGTAGAAATGCCTTGCCCCTTGGCCCTCCAGACTGCTTCAGTTCAGCACTGAAGGGGTGGTGAAGGTACTCTTCCCCCTCACATTCACATGTGAATTAGCCCAGGATGACACAGCATCAAAAAAAAAAGTGGGTTAGCAAAGCCTGAAGAACTAAGCCAAGAAAGGAAGGGTTTATAGTTCCAAAAACCATTGGATGAAGTTTTGCACGTAGACTCATTAATAGATGTTACAGAAGAAAAGGTTCATTCCTCCCCTGTTAGATGCATGACCTGTTAGACATGTACATATAGCAATAATATTTTCCAAGGATAACTAAATTCAAAGGCTATTGTCTGCTTATTTTTAATGAATGTTAAATACTAGTTTTTCATCAAGTGTACAAGCTGCTTTTAGAAAGGAAATGCAGAGTTAATGCTATGAAATGGTCTCTTTCAACACGACTAGGGCAGAAAACCAGGCCTGCGTAAAACATCTTCCCTGTCCCTTTACACACTTTGCAGAAGATGATCTGAGCATCCTCAGAGTGAGGGAGAGTGAAGCCTGGAGATGAGACTGCCACGGTTCCTCACTGAGCCCTTGGGCATACAAGGGCTATGATGGGGAGCAAATTGCAGGACCATCAGCCCTTCCTGCCTCTTGGCTGGAAGTAACCAGCCATCACATAGACCCATTGCCGGTTCCCCCAGGGGGGCTTTTGTGTGCTTAGATTTCCCAGGGTTCCCAAGTCACAGGGGAGCCCTCCTATGCAGCCCCTCTCAAAGCACCTCAGCACCTTTTGCTTTGTGCCACAGGAAATGGGAGTGTGGAATAAAAAAAGAACAATGGAGCTTAGTGAAGGCATCCCACGGTTCCAGTCCCGGGGTTGTCCACTTTGCACATTGGTGGTGCATCACATTGCAGTAGCATCTCCTGCTCTGTGACCGTTTTCTGGTCTCCTGACTCAGCAGAGAGGTAATCTCCACTGCAGACATATCCCTGTATCTCTGAGATAACATTACCAGCTAGAAGTGGACAGAGCACAGCCAGCCAAGGCATTCCAGACACTAGGGGTTGCTCAGTGTCATGAGGCTTAGCAAATATAAGGATTTTGTACAACTTTGCCATTATTCTGGGGATTTAAAATCTTTGTCACTGGCTCTCTTTTATTCATTATTTTTTCTTTTTCTTTCCTTTAAAAAAAAAAAAAATTAACACAACCAGCGTCATCCTGTGCCCCTGCCTCCCAGTTAGCCAGCCAAATGATTGCTTGCATTGCACCAGGATCTCAAAAAACACTAAGACTACTTTGTTTTTCATTAGCACTAGAGGGGAAAAATAAACAAGCTGGGCTCATGGTTTATAACTGCATATGTAATTACCATTTTAAGACCACTCTTAGCAATACAAATTAGCTCACTGCCCTTTGTATCATCTCTGCAGTGCCTCTCAGAGCACACGTAAGCCATCTCATTTTTTGTCCATCGTGCAGCCAGATTCCAATCTCGGATGTGCTGAAAACAGTGTGATGTACCTCTAAAAATGATCTGCTCTGCTTGCAAACACAGTGACCAGTATTTGGAGCCATGCCTTGACATTCGCTATGCAGTTGGAAGAAGAACCTGTCCAGGCCAATCTTTGGGTCCAATCCAGCCGGCAAACATTGTATAGCACAGCAAATTTTTGTAGAGTTACTCCTGGTTTGCTTTGTTTTCAGCATCTCAACGGATCCATGGGAAGAGATCTGCTGACACCACGACGGCAGAGTCTGCACTTGGCGTGATTGGTTTCTTCCATATGAGTAGTAGGGAATATGAGGAGCATATTGTCGATAAAACGCAGACATTATTTACAATTCGACTTCTAAAAGCTGCCATAAAGTAGTGAATAGCAATGAATACGTCCAAAGCCATTCTACTCTGTTTTGGTTACTACTTTATGCTCCCAGAGCTCATGTTTTCAAAGGGACAAAGCAGAGACGCCCAGAGGAGAGGAAGTCTCATTCTAAGAAGCTGTAAAAAGAAATGCATGGCCACAGATCAGGGGATAATTTTATGTCTCACATGTTTTCTGACCCTATGAAGAGCAGCTTTAAATTGTTGTTCTCCTTCTTGATTTTGGTAGAGGCTGTAGCAGACACCATAGTTTACAAAATAGTGGGTGGGCATGTGTCCTGAAAAAGTAGATCCATAACAAAATCTTGGTCACTGAGGCCAGAAGGACCCCTTGCCTACCCTTCTGTCTGTGGCAGGATTGATCTAATTATTCTATAACTGTTCCTGCAGATGGGCGTCTGGCCTCAAATAACTCCAACGACAGTGATTGTCCAACAGCTCTTGGCAGCTTGTCCAACTGCCGAACAGTTCTTCTACAGTTTTGCCTAATATTTAACCTAAAACTTCCCTTCTGCTTCAGCCAATTATTATTTGTCCCATCCTTGTTGACTAATGAGAATAATTGATCCTTGTCCTCTTTATAACATTCCTTTATGTCTCCCGTTGTTATGTTCCCCACACTCTACTTTTGCCTTTAGGCTAAAGGTGCCAAGTTATCTTAACCTTTCCTCTTAGATCTGAATGCCAGACTTCTTACCATCTTTCTTCCACTCTAAATTCTTCAATTTGTCCATGTTTTTTCATACAGAATTGAATGCAGTTACTCCAGTTATGCTTTAACCAGTGCCAAGCAGAGCGCAATAATTACTTCAGTAACCTTACTGACCCCATCTAATAACAAAGGCAAAATGCAGCATGTAATTAAAATCTAAAAAAATAACTATTTTTAAAAGCTAATTGCCTTAACAATCAGAACATTCTACAGCTCAGAGAACATACACTAAAGGATTTAAAGGTTATTGTTCATTCAAAAAACATCTTTTTCAATTCTATTCCGTATATTATATTTTGAGCTATGTTCAGTTTTAGTCCTGTTAGGAATGGTCTGCGCTGCATCTCTCACACTCCCTCACCCTCCTTTTATTTCCTGCAGATTTAACTCCTAGAAGCTCCATGGGGTCCTGCCTATAGTAGGGACGCTCACTAAGGATTCCCCACTGTTTTGAGCCCTTCTCCAGCTCCACCAGTATGGCACAGCAGAGAACTCCCACTCATGCTTTTGATCTTTTAGGCTATTACTATGTCTTCCAGCTTCACTAATGGCAGTGGAGCAGAGCCAACAGTGAGGCATTTTTAGAAAGCTTCCTTTGCAGGGACAAAGTATTCATCTCCTTTGCCAAGTCTGTGGTGCCCTACCTTGAATCCCCTTCTCTCTGTGGTCCGGGTGGTTTTCTTTTAAAGGCCCCTCTGTCCTCTTCACATCATCAACATCGTGCATGCCCATCACGGTCTGTAACCGCACGTACTCCTGCCTTTCAACGGATACCTCTTCAGGAACAGAAATCCTTGTTACAACCAGCACAAATGATTCAACGCTACTATCAGTCTGCTGACAACAGCCATTCTTGGAAAATGGTTACATGAATTTCTGGAATCCCTAAAAATAAACAAATTTGGCTCCATTAACAGGAATGGCAAATTCAGACTGCAAACTCACTTGACTGAGCCAATGCATTTAATTAAATTGGTTTGCTATTACGCTGATAAGCAGAGATATGGCTGTTGTTAGTAGACGTAATAGTTTCTATTCTTGTTGCCTCATAGCACCCTAATTAAATTACAATTGTTCTGTTGAAAAACATGTCTGTGAGCACCTCCAGATAGACAACACAGGAAAATATTCCTAGCAATACAAAAATCAGGAGTGTGATAGTGCATGGTAGGACAAAAAGGAATAGGGGTAAGATTGGAGTAGGGAAGACTCTGATTTGACTTAAGACAAGCCCAACTGTGAATCACTGGAATATATTATCTGGGCATTGGAATATATCATCTTGATTTTCCTGTACTGCGTTATCTTCTAGTACAAGTTAAATGAACAGCTGACAGGAATGACCCAGGCATAATTGGTCCTACTTTGTTACACGCCGATGACTGAGGTTCTGTTGAGGACCCTTTCACCTCTGTTTTTCTATGGTTATATTTCACTTTAAATTTCTAAAAAATGAAGTAAACTCCTGATCTCATTTACGCACATCCGAGCCTCTCATATTCTATAAAATCTGTACATTGAAAATGAGATCAGAATTTGGCTTCCAATAATAACACATTGTAACATGCCAGCAGTTGCTCCATAACATGGAAAAGAGCAAAGTACCTTGTTGTATAAGTCTTGTCCCTTAAACAAAAATAATCACTGCTTTTTATAGCTAGACCTCATCCAAGCACTTGTATGAGACCCTTTCATATAGTTAAGTAAAGTAACACCTCCACACATTTCCACCTGGAGTAGAGGTAGCTTTGGGGGTCTAAATGAAATCAAACAAAAATACCACCTGCAAATTTATAGTGTGCAACCAGGCATTGGTTGAAGTCCAGGCAAACACGAACTTAAAAGACCTTGTATGTTTGCATGGTTCTTTGGTAGTTAGGTATTTTCTTCCTTCTTTGTTTAGTACAGTGTTCTGGATAGAGATTAAATTTCATAGCTCAGTATTTGGTTTTTTTCCACTTACCTTGAAATAAGATTTGCACACATTTTTGTAGCTAGATTAAAAACTGCCAAGTGGCCTTTTAAACAGTTCTCAGAGCTTGCAAAGGAGTTTTTCATGGCCTCTTACATACAAGTACATCCTTGGACCCACATCAGGAACTTATCCTGTCCCATACAAATAAAGCTTTACCCTCTTTGTCCAGAAACAGAAAAGCACTTCTGCTTAAAACGTGCCAGGACACAAAATCCCCATTGTATTCCACTAGCAAATTCTGCAATAAGACTCAATTTAAAGCCTATTTAGGTTGGTTAAAGGCTTGCCATCGACTCAGTGAGGTTTGGGACAGGCCCTTAACATACGGGTCTTAAGGACAGGAAAGCCTCCCTATACACGATAGCTCTTAGGGAAATCACTGAGGTCAGCAGAGGCTGATTGACTTCAGCAGGTCACTGAGGTCAGCAGATGCTCAGTGGGAAAAGAATTTTGTGCTGATCCAAAGCTATCAGAGAAATAAGAAGGTGGGAAGACTGAAGAGAGTAAGTCCTCCCCACATGTCATTCACCTGCAGGCTGCCAGCTCTGTAGCGGCTGGAAAAGCCAACCAGAAATGTTCTTTGGAAGTGACTAAAGAGGTCAGCACTCCCACATTGGGTAGAAATGACTGCATGATGTGGTTTTTATTTTTAAAATAAATTTAAGATTCCATCCCCTAATTCACACAAAAGCTAACAAAATAAGGTGGTTTTTAAACGATGTACAAATCAATATTATAAAAATAAGTAAATATTTTCCTTGGCAAGAAAATCTCAAACACCTCATCCTCGTAACATGCTAGTTTTGTATTTACACAGCGTAAAGTGTCCCACATTACCATAATATGTTAGTAGCATGAAAAATTTTTATCTGCCATGTCTTAAACAAAGCTTGAGTTACTGTCTGCAGTGCCCTTAAGCTAAATGTCATCGTCTTCACAAGATTGAAACAAAACACAGAGAGCAGCGAGCAGTAACCACATTAAGGTTTAATGCTTATAAACACAGAAGGTTTAACACTTGGCAAGCCAAAATTCCCCTATGACCTGAAGACATGCAGATCATGACCTGAGAATTAAGCGCTGCGTTAAGCAGTCAAGCTGTCTCCCTAAAGAAAAGACAAAAATAGCCAAAGACTAGCTGAGCCATTGGGTTGGCATATGTCAGGTAAGACCAGGCCCAATTCAGAGTCAACCTGTAGCCATGTGGGGCCAAGCCTGACCTAGCCCAGCCTTTCTAGGCAGGGCTTCCTAAGAAGAAGGATTTTCAGAGGCTCTCAACACCCATTGTCCCCACTGACCCCCAGGGAAGAGGAGCACCTAAGCTATCATGCAACCTTGTCTCAACAGAAGGGTTCCGGCATTAGCTGGAGGGAGAGAGACAAAGTGAAATTACTTTCCCCTGTGTATTCCTAACCATGAAGATGCCCTCTTGGTTGCCCTGTCTCCCTTCAAGGGCTTCTCCTAAAAGCAAGTGCCACAGTCTTGAAAAGCCTGGGGATAGAGGGGGAAAGAGAAGGAAGTGGGGAAAGTAAAACGCGAAACAAAGGTTTTGAACTAAGTGCTTAAAAATACATAGGTCAGCCTTTGTTTAAACAAAAAAAAAAAAAAAAAAGGAAAAAAAAAGGTCTGCAAGGCAGAGAAGTTGATTTGGGAAAGATGAAGGTCAGCAGAGCAACAGCTCCAAACATCAGAGATGAAGAGGAGGAATGCAGCAACAAGAGGGGAGTGTTAAACAGCTGCCTGGGGGAGCTTAAAAGGGATGTTCAGCATGCTCAAAACACTCTAATTTTGCCATAGTAGATCTGCTTGTGCCAAATTCCCACACAGAAAAATCTCAGGGACATGAGACTAACCTGGTTATCATGGTTTTACTTCTTTTGCTTTCTTCACTTCAAGCTGTGTTTAGCTTGTAAATACACAAGTGTTCTATTCTCAAGTATTTATTGCATTCCTTACAAGATATTTTTGAGATTTGATCAATATGAAGCTTATTCATGAACTTACTATACAATTCCTGCTGGATTAAAATTGGACATTTCTCCATTTGTTGGTAAATTGCCAAATGCAGTTACAAGCAACACTCAATGGTAATAAACTTTTATTTAGGGTCCTAAGGTGCTCATTACAGAGAGATGTGGATGTATATATGTGTGTGTGTGTGTGTTAAATTAGGAAACAAAAGAATCCCATGCTGCCTAAGACCTAATCAAAAGGCAGAATTTCCAATCTGGTGGGAATCTTGTTATTTCAACTTTCATTTCCATCCAAAAACAGGCCAAGAAATCAAAATATCAATGAAATAAATTGGTAGAGCTCAAATAGCAGAATAATTAAGATTTGAACATGTCTATAGACAAAATGCTGTTGCTTCCAATTGAAAACATAATTGTCCCAGGCTGAAAAGTCCTGGAATATGATCCTCTTCTCTCATGGCTAGAAATCAAGATTATTCTGCTAGAAATCCATGAAGTTACATTGGTGGAAACCTTCACATGGGTAATAAAAAATACACAGAATTACAAGCATTTGATAAAGCCAAGTGCTTTGGAAAACTTTACGCTTTCAAGCTTCAGGGCATAAAGCAACCTAGGAATAAGGAGGAAATTTCATGGCTCATCCCCATGGCTGTGACGGTGGAGGCCAGGCAGTCACACTGCATCACCAGGGCTGTGGGGAGCACGTCTGCACAGCAGAAATGCAGGAACATCCATATTCTCTTTTGTTCAGCAAATGCTGGGATTATGGCACACACCGGACATGGGCTAGTGAATGTGACTTGGGAATGGCAGGGTCCAAACTGTCTGCTGGGCTTCAAAGGCAGCTGGGAGACAACAGGAGGAGGCAGCAGCCGGCTCTGCAGTGGGAAATACCGGCTGTCAGAAGCAGCCAGGCAAGATCTGGCAACGCACTCCCGAGGAAAGCGGAGACAAGCTGTCTGCCCAGCTCTCTGAATGCAGAAGTTTTGGACCCGTGAGCAAAGAAACTCTCTTCAGACACTTGACTCCTCTCCAGAGTTCAGGAAATTAGAATTTAGATATATTCATTGTGAGGGATACAAGGTGTCACACCATTCTGCTACCAAGTGCTCCTTTTGCTGAAGACAACTCAAAACTACTCTTCCTGTTTGGGTCTTTGCTGTTCGTTTTTTTAAACGAGATTCTTTCAAAAGGCCATAGCCCTCAGGCCACAAGATAACTTGTAGCCATCCGCTTAATTTTTCTGAGAAACCTGGTACCAACTCTTGTTGAAAGGTGTCCCTTTGGGGAAAAAAAATACATGGACATTCCCACACAAAGCTTGTTCTGCAGAGGACCTGGGGACAATTCAAGCTCTGGACAAGGCAGGCGTCTTATCTGCATCACCAGAGAGTCAATACCAGCAAAATTGCCAGCTGACTTCGGATGAAAAAAGCAGAAATCGAAGACGAGTGCTACTGCCATGTCTTCTTAGAGTGAGGACAAGTGTGCAACATTTGCACCAGCAGCTCTGAAGGTGGTCTCCATGTCTGGAGCAGCAAAATTTCAGTGATGGGAAGCTCTGGTCTGGTTACCATCAGGCTTCGAGTCTATCATGCAATAAATATTTTAAACTCCATAAAGTTCAGAGCTGAGCATGCAAATTCAGGATATTCGTTTGTCCCAAATCTAGTCAGTTGAACTGCTGAACATGACTACAGCTGCAGTTTGTAGAGGATTGATAGGAAGAGAGAGAAGACCCTTTGGAGTACCTCATCTGCAGACACTTATTGATTGTTCAGCATTTCTTAAAAGTTGAGATCACCATCTGGTTGTGTGTAATATGGTAGTGCTCTAAGGATTAGACCACAAGGTAAAATAAAAGACTTGAGGAAATTAATGTCCTAACTTTAAATTTGACACTTTTAGAGGTATTCAAAAGAGTTAAAACCCAATTGCAAGAGAAGAAAAATTGGTTTTTCCAGAGAAACTATGATCACAGTCCAAAAAAGAATGCAGAACACACTGAACCAAGAGTTTTATGGATAACTTCAGAGCTAAGCTGAAAAAAGCAGGTTGATTGGTCCCCAACCATTTATATTTAGCTGGGGGTAAATCACTTCAAAGACAAATTCAGTCACCACCTGAGTGAGAGAATGCAAAGGAAGGGTCAGTCAAAAATCTTCCTGTAGAGAGACCTGCATTGTTCATTCCTGACTCCAGCCTCCCAAACCAACTCCATCCTACAGTCTTCGCTAGCCTCCACAGTGATTTCGTAAAGTCAAGCACAATGGAAGCGCAACGAAACCAAACTTCAGGTCATTGAACCCTCACGCGAAATATGGACAGATTTTTCCACATAATTCTATCAAAATTTTTCAAGTCTCAGGCTAGGACCTTGGCCATCAGATCATTTCTCCTGCCCAGACTAGGAAACAGCATTTCAGACTTACTGAGAATGCTGGAAAATCTGAAATTAATGAAATAACTTGTGATCAGGACAAAAAGAAAAAGAAGTCTAACTTCAGAAATCAGCTGATGGATCCAAAATTCAAGGCAAAACTGTATTTACTGGAGAAAAAAAGAAAGCCTGATCTAATCTCTCACCCAAATCCAACCACAGTGTTTGGACTCAACAGGGTCAGGTTATTTTCCCATAGTATCACAACCACAGCTAGAAATAGTCAAAAGAAGCAACTGTCAAAAGAAGCCACTCATTTCATTAAGTTTCCAATACAGCTCTGATCAAAGTGACAGTTACACTTCAACAAAGTCTTTTGATCTTGTTGATGCTCAGCTGAATGGAATCATCACATCTTCAGAGCCGTGCACAATGAGAACATAAATTCTGACTGCTCATTGCTGAAAAGATTGCTTGCTATTTTTATTCTGGTTGTTTTTTACTTTAAGAAAAAAGTTGAATTCTCTCTGTCAAAACTAACAGAGTTGTTTAAAGGTATGGCAAGTTACACATTCACTTAATGGAATACATACAAGGACTTGATGAATTCCAGAAGTAGACTCAATACTACACAGCAAAGTCAATCATGCTGGTAGATACATCATGCTAAAAATGCAGAACTGTTTCAGAGGAAGATTTCAAGAAATAAAAAAAAAATCTCACCAAAAACACAAGGGAAGAGAAAATACAAGGTGTGCATGGAGCAAATGGAGATAACATTAGAGAAAGGATTCAACACAAACCAGCTAATGGGTTAGGAAAAGTCACAATTAGTCTTGCAGGTTTGCATGCTGAAGTGTCTCAGCCTGCAGTTCCTGAGCCGTGATGTGCGAATCACCACTGGACAACACATCTTTGGTGGCTGCCCGCTGTCAACTGGCTGAGCATTATCTTTCTTGTCCCAGATGTTACATCACACTGAAGATGTTGTTAATGGATGTCAGACTAAACCAAGCCAGTGTTATCATTGCTACAGAGGCATTTACAGAACTGCACATGAGAAATTAATCAGATCAAAGGGCAGAGAGTAAAAATTTCTTTCACCCCTTTCTCCATATGGCAATGCAGAGTATTCCATGTTAAAAAATAAAAAGCTTCTTTTGCCTGTTCAAAAATTTGCACCAGAAAGTTTGAGAGATCAACTGTAGACCAAACCACAGCACGATATATCAGTCAATGCAGCGTTTAAAAAGAGTTCACAAAGGAAAAAAGTAATTCTGATTCCTGACTTAGAGAAATTCCTGGCAAAGGAAGAAACTATGCTCAACCCCCAAATAACCAAACACCCATCCACTGCATGTGGAAATTATTCTGCCATCATTTTACTACTCCAGCAGAGGTGGTGCATGGCCTTTCGAAGCTTTGGCTCTTTTCGAAGGCTGTTATTTTAAACATTTTAGTACTGGGAACTGCATGGAGCTGGCAATTATGGAATTAGAGTGCAGTGTGGAGAATGTCACTTTGAAATCATTTAGCTCAGTTCATTTCCTTTTCAAGCGCAATAGAAAGCAGATGGAGCAGGGAGGGCCAACATGCCACAGAACTCCCCAGGCCTTGGCCAGCACTCTCTTCCTCAGGTCTTACAGAGGGGTCACCAAATCCTCGTGGAGTTATTATTCTTTAGGAGCACCACATGCTAGAACCCTGCCAGGATCCCGGTCTTTGGAGCAAGTGGCCTCAATCCTAGGTTTATGTTCAGCATCAAATGTTAGACCTAAATTGCTAACAAGGTCAACAGGGACGCAAAGCTCACACCAGAAGAGCAGCGCAGGGGAGCCAGAGAGGCCAGTGGAGCACAGCAGGAAGATTAAGTGCTTTGGAAAAGGGAGGCCTTGATAGAGAGAAAGAGGCCTCCAAAGAGTTGTCCAACATGAAGGAAAGGCTGTTACCAAAAGAAAGCATTGCCATATGCAGCAAGAGTTGGACGAGACATTTTAATCTTGACTTGCCGCAAGGATACACTGAGGTCAGGAGAGCAAAAATAAATGAAGTGCAAGGTGCAAGGGGAATGAAGCTTTGAAGCCTCAGTGTGTAGTTGATGCTGCATCACTGGAGGTGGCAGGGAGGAGTTACAAGAATTTCTCTAAGGGACCATCTAGTTAAGTGTGATCTTTCCTCGGAGCAAGGGATGACTTCCAGGGATACTGTCCTGCACAACATCTCTTGGATAACTTAATAAAGTCTGTTATGGCTTATTCTTTGTGTTTCTTATACAGAGAAAGGGGGATTTCCCAGAGGAGAATAATGTACAATACGAGAAACAGATTCAAGTGCTGGAGTTGCAGTAGAATCTAACAGAGACTTAGGAAGTCCAAATCCATTCCCTGTTAATGTAACAGTACAGATATTCCTCTCTTAGTATCAGTACTGCAGAGGGCCCATGTCTCACTGGCCAGGGTTACTTCCACCAAGCAGCAGCCAGAGTGAGCCCCAGCCTCTGAACCACCCCATGCACGGCTCCAGTTTGACCCACACAGCACACTCATCCCTTGTGTGTTCCACAGCACAGCAAGCACATTAAAGGTGGGCTGTGCTCCAAGCTTTCTGGTATCCATTGTCCAATGTGCAGGCAGCAGCAGCATCACCACTGCTCTCACTTGTTTCACCTCTACTGAGAAAGTTGCTTGTGCTCATCCCTACGGCCCTTGCTACTATTTCCCACCTATCACGAGTTCTGCCTTCTTAAAAACAGTCCATTGTGTCAGGTGGACAGACTTGCTCAGGTGGACCTCCAAGGCATAGGCAAGACTGATGCCATAGATAAGGGCAGCTGTCCCAGACTGATGGCAGACATGGGACACGGTGTTATCCTCTCTTCATGTCAGTCTCTTCATGCTCACAGGAGGTGTCCATTCTCCCTGAAAGAGTTTGTGCTATGCATGTAGGATTACGCTTGATGGAGGCAAAACTTCTGTATACATCAGACCAACTTCAGGGCTTCCTGCAGTTCCCCTTCTACAAACCTACAGTGAAAGAGAAAACTTCTGCAGTTGCCTTAGAGAGTTTTGCCACCCTAAGTTCTCACCAGTTGCTGACAACCAGTTCAAGGCTCACTATTACCAGTCATGGGTGCGATTGTGATAGAGGTCTATGAGATTAGCCAGCTGGTCTGCTCATGCAATGTGCCCTTCTGAAAATACAGAAGGCTGGTATAGGTTCTTACCCTATATGCACTCTCCGGATACCCAAACAAACTAATGGAACTCCTTAGTATCATCCAGAAATACCTCAGCAAAGAGATTTCCACTCTTCCCCTTTCTAAGCCCTAAACGGAGGGCTCAGAGATAACTGGCAACTACACCAGACACCTGCAAAAGAGCAGCTATTTGAAACACTGCTCTGTGCCATGGGAGCTAAGGTTTTCATCCTACCTGAGATATTGGCAGCAGAACACTTTTTGGCACCTGGGTAAACTCTACTGACAATCTCCTGCAGAGATTCAGGCACTGTATCAATACAAGTATGGGTCTGGCTGCCTGCGAGCTCCCAGCAGAGCATGTGATCAGCTACTTGACCTCAGCATGACAAATCTGGGGCGACAGGCTGGACAGGTCATTGCAGCCTCTTGCATAACCCATTCCAGGCCACTGGTAAGCCACCCATAAGCCAGGTCACCAAGAAATCATTCTGGCAGTGTCCATCTTTCGCTCCTCTCCCCGCATGCCCTTCCAAGGCAGTGTCCCTTTCCAGCTCTACTGCCAGTCACACAGCATGTACAGAGGTTTCTTTCCATTTCTGTTCCAGCCACCAGGAGCTTCAGTCTCTGTCCAGACCAGGGAGGTAGCCCTAAGGGGACCAAATATACTCATATGTCTCCAGATTCCTAAGCCAACACCAGGGCAATTGCTCCCTCATTTCTTTTCTACCTACTCATCTCCTTCTTTGAAGTGTGTCCCCCTGGTCTCCCTCTCTTTTTTTAACTGTCACTATAAAGAGACCTGATGACCCACCAGCCTGCAGAGAGGTCCAACTCACAGACAGCAGACCCTGGATGTCTCTCCTGCTTGATGCTGTTGCACACCTGCTACAGCAACAAAATCATAAACTCATAGAACCACTTAGGTTGGAAAAGAACCTTTAGATCATCAAGTCCCACCATTAATGCAGCACTGCCAAGTCCACCATTTAACCACGTCCCTGAGTGTTACATTTATTTGTTTTCTAAATACCTCAAGGTGTGGTGACTCAACCACACCCCTGGGCACCCTTCC
>VZTA01029333.1:251576-279316 GCA_013398855.1 Mohoua ochrocephala
CAAGCTTTTTGTTGAACAGATGCTCCTTAGTATCCAACCTAAACCTCCCCTGGCATAACTTGAGGCCATTTCCTCTCATCCTATTGCTTACTTAAAAAGAAGAGACTGACCCTCATCTCACCACAATCTCCTTTCAGGCAGTTAGTTGTAAAGAGCAATAAGGTCTCCCCAAGCCTCCTTTTCTCCAGGCTAAACACCCCCAGCTCCCTCAGCTGCTCCTCATCAGACTTGTGCTCCAGACCCTTCCCCAGCTCCATTGCCCTTCTCTGGGCACACTCCAGCACCTCACTGTCCTTCTTGGAGTGAGGGGCCCAAAACTGGACACAAGAGTCAAGGTGTGGCCTCACCAGTGCCGAGTACAGGGGGACAATCACTTCCCTGGTCCTGCTGGCCACGCTATTGCTGATGCAGGCCAGGATGCCAATGGCCTTCTTGGCCACCTGGGCACACACTGGCTCATGTTCAGCTGTTGTCAACCAGCACCATCAGGTCCTTTTTCACTGGGCATCTTGCTGCCCGGAGCAGGGGGGACACTGGTAACAGCATGGCAGAGTGTCACCATGGTGTCAGTGAGAGCTGTCAGCCTTTCTTCTAGGAACACACTTCCAGGGCTGCATCTTCTTTCTCACCTGGCATTAAAAGGTCTCCACCTGAATGTCTCCTTGCATCAGGCCAGCATGTTTACTGGCCTCAGGTGAAGGTCCTTACTTTTGGGTGCACACCTGTTTACTTTAGGTCTGTTATTGGTGAAGGTTTCAGCATGGCCGGGGCAGCAACCCCTCTGCAGAGGGAAGGTGCCACCTCATTGCTCTGGGACCACAGCAGTGCTAACCACAGCCCCAAGATCCCGGAGGTGCTCCATGCAATGCCAGAGCACACAACTCTGCAGAAACCCTGACCATGAAGTAAGAAGGCTGCCAGGGTGTGACTGGATGGGAATGGCTGGCAGAGGGAGAGAGGGGAAAGTGTCTCCCAGTGAGCTGAGGCTGCAAGGATGTGAGCCGAGAGACCAGACTGCTGGACAGGGAGTAGATGCATTGGGCTAAAATCATCTCAATCAAATAAACTCCCTCTCTGCCTGTGATGGTAGCTTATTCCCACCTCTCCTGCCTCTCCAAGGGCTGGAGCACATGGGAGAACATGTACTCTCCTGCACTTTGAGCAGCCACTGGGAATGATCTCTGTTGGGTGAAAGAATTTCCTTCCTCACTGTGCTTCTGAAGAGATTTCAAGAGATAATGCTCCTTTTGCATTTTGTTTTAAGGGAATCAGCTCATTCAACAGGCAGTCCAAAAGCAATTTGGCTAAAGGACATATGGCATAAGCTGTCAGTGTAGTTTCACCCTCCCTCCAGTGCCTCATCAAAATTAACGTGACCTTATTGATGAGGAGGAATGGCTAAATCTTTTAAAAGAGGCAGGAAGGTGTATGAACTCTAAGGGAAAAATTAAAAATCTTTATTCAAACACGTTAATATGTATTAAGACACACAGACAATAATTACATGGTGTTTACGCTGAGTTATTTAAACACGAAAAGAGTGCTTGGCAAATTAACATATAGAACAATACTGCTCTGGTAGCTCAAATGATAATAATACCTAATAGGATTTCCCTATCCCTAATTCTGCTGAATCCAAGTGAGGCTGATTTAAAAGTTGTAAATGTGCAGGAGGTGGCTTCTGAGACAACAAAAAGCATTTCTATGCTCTGAAAAACAAGCTTTGAGGATGTGACAACGCATGAAAAATTCCTTCAGCTGTGCCTCTGCTCAGCACGGTTTGGGTGAGCTGAGGCTGCCCTAGCGGCAGGTTTGTCATATCTTGCTTAATTTCCATATGCATTCTGCTCCTGTGGCTTTCTTGGCAGCTTCCTCTCAGCTGGTACTGCACCCCACTGCATCAGCACACACAGAGAGAGTTCCTGGACTGATGAACTCGCAGAGAACAGGCAATGCTGTCAGGAGGAGCCAGAAGTGTCCCTGGCCAGGGCGGCTCACGGGCTTGATCTCAGCAGGCTGCAGTGTTTGAGGCAGGCAAGTGGGGAGGACAGAGAGGAACGGGCAAGTGAAAAGTAAGGAAGAAGTAAGGACATAGCTCAGCCAGCAGAGACACAGCTCAGCTAAGTATCCTGAAAATTCCTCAAAAAATTAGAAAACCAGCAAGATAAGCACATTTGCTCGCAGGGACATACATGTGTGAAGGGCCTGCACGCACAGAGGTACCTGTGGGGAGGGCTCAAATGTATGAACGCTTGTGTGAATAGCAATAACCTCCTGGTTCCATTTTACTGCCATCAAAAGTAGACGAGGTGATGGAATATATGGGTCTGTGTGTGGGACCAGCATGACAGAATGAACCTGCACGGGCAACAGCAACTCTTTATGTTCCAAGAAGATGGAGAGGGATGTGAGTTTAGAAACACAACAGACAGCAGCGCTAAACAGTTTTCAGTGAAATCCAGGCGCATGTTAAATGCCAGCATCTTGGACTAAACACCTTTGTTAGAAGTGATTGAATCCCTAACAGCTGCGGCAAAATGCCTTCACTTGCAAGTGTTACTGGTGGATAAGCAAAATTATCTTGCTATTATTGCTATTTTTAGCAGCACCCTTAACACTAGCTGCTTTCCAAACAGATTTCTCTCCAGTGAGCTTGCTACAACTGTTGTGTGCATGTGAATGTTAAAATATTTTCTTCTGCAGTACAAGTTCCTCGCTGAAGGCTCCAAAGTTCAAAAAGTACCATAGTGGGTGAAACTGGAGTTAAACAACCCAAAGACTATAATTGCATATAAGGGATATAAGAGCAATTCCCTCCCTGCAAGAACCATTTATCCTCTGGACAATAAGATTTTTAATGTTGAAAAGCATGTTTGATTTGAAATTCATACTTAAATTCATAAGAAAACACTGTGGTACTCTATGTTTGAACTAAAAATTTTATTTTCTTTTATCACTGCTACAATTTTTGTGGACAATATAATCATCAAATACTTCTGTGAATAAAAAGTAATAAGTGAAAGCTTAGAGATTTAGAGAATAATATTTCAGGAATTTTGCCTCAAATAACCGGGTGTCTCTTTTTTTGGTGCACTTGTATGCATGAGAAAAAACACTGGTGTTCTGTCAAATAAAAAGAAACATCTTTCTCATTAGGACTGTGTTTATCGCGCTTTCAAATGTTCTGCAAACCAATGCCCCTATTTGTCACTGTAATTCAATATAATAAAAGCTGTCAAAACTGCTCACTTTTCTTGCTAGAGACAAATTTGCTGAAGTTTTGCAGCATGAGCCAAATAACACAGCACCAGATCCTCCAGCTTTTATTTCACTTTGCTCTAGGCACTATTCATACTGGTTTCTGTGTAATTTTTGCTCAAGTAAGGGCTGAAAGTTTCAGGTTTTGAACATGAGACTTTTTTAGAAATAAACAGCACAGAAATCCCATTTACAAAGAACATTGGGTGACTGGAATAGTGCTGCTTGTGAGCTTTATCTCTGAAATGTCAAGCTTATTTCCTTCAGATTATTGCAAAATACAGACTAACTACATCCTTGATGAAATTCTCTCCAGGTCCATGAGGTCACTCTCGGGATTAAACACTGCCTGAGCTTTTTTAACACAGTTCAGAAGCACTGTATTTTGATGCCTACTACCCTTTCAGAGATGTTAGTCTGTTCCACTAAAAACAAAGATTACAGATCTCTTCCCTCAAGGGAAGAGGTTTGATGAAGCAACTCTCAGTGATTACCTTGTCCAGAGACTCCAGGACCACACTGTGTCCTTCTGGCAATCGACAAAACAGACAAAGTTATCACTCAAGGACAGCCTTGAGTGTAGCCTTGAGGCTACATTTTCCATGCTTTTAAAAAACATGTTTTGATGCATTAAATAAAGAAAACGCATTAAGAGCTATATGTTGGGAATAGGTAGAGAGGCAGGCCATGTGAAAAGCAGCTGGGACAGTGTTTAGGGCAGAAGATTAGAGTCAGCTGCTCTTTTTAGTCTTCACCACACTACTGACTTGCCCTGAGATTTGGAGAAGACTTTTATGGTAAAATCTATAAATTAGAGTCCTTCATCTCACTCTTTTGAACTGCCTTTCTGCATCTGTGCAGACCACAGCAGTTTAGCATGTCAAAACACTTTTACAGTCTCAGATAAAAGCTGTGAAATATTAACAGCTGTAGTGGCCAGCCAATGCATTTTTATCTCTTTTTGAACATGTGCCCAAAGACCATTTGATGAAGATGTGTTCTACACCTGTAAAGAAATAGATTTCTACATAGGCACGGGGGGCCTAGTAAGACCAGAGAACATGAAAAACAAGATGAAATCTAGTGATGACTACAGCTCCTCTGACTGAATCCTTTATTGCAGCTGCGTGGACAGACCCCTCCCTGAGTTTTTACTCCAGCCATTATTCCTAACTTGGCATCCAGAAGTAAGCCTTGGCTTCCAACCTGAAAAAAAAAGCAGATAGTTGGGCTGACACACACTAGCCTCCGTTAAGCATTCAGGGTATTGTGCATGTGATAAAGGATTGGATAAAATGGTGGCAAAAGTCTGCTATCTTCCAAGGCTCAGGAAAATAAACCACAAAGGCAATTCAACAAAGTCCTCTTTGTTCCTGAATAGAACCAACAAAATGAAAGGAATCTGGTGGAAGAGAGAAGGCAAGAAAGAGGTCTGCTGCAGGGAGCAAGTACAGACAGAATCGCTCTTTGCCGGTTCCTCTGACAGAGCAAGTGCATGATTATCACATGAGCCTCACAAAGACTGGAATTAAAGGGGCTGACTCGGCTGTCACATCGCTTAAGCTGCACTGAGGTCAAAGGAGTTCGGACTAACCGAGGTCAGCAACACACAGCCTGGGAAGTAGGGGTCTCTTTTTCTCAGCAACAATTGCTCAGGTTGATAAAAATAGATACCTAGAGCCCACGATGGCTTACAAAGCCGTCCCTTTATACCAGATTCCCCAAAATGCCATATATAATCAATAGCACTCTGAAAAGAACAGAACCACAATGAAGGCAGTCAGGTGGTCACTAGAAACAAGTGTAAAGGGCAAAACACACAAGAGAAGTCACCATCTGTGCTACCCTCCAAAAGACTAAGGGAAAAAATAATAAGTCTGAAATACTGGCACACAAGTCTGATAGAATCTGAATGCAAACAAGTGTCAATGGCATGACCGTAGGGGAGTCTGCTATTTGCAGGTCTCCACATGTCTTCTGTATATTATTTCGTGAATCATGTCCCCAACAGAGACTTCTCTTTGCCGATTTCCAGTGATGCCAGGGCTACTGATAAATGTCTCTGTGCTAAAAATAGTACCTATTCTCTCCCATGCCCTCTGTCCCCTTTCAGCCTCCACTTCATATGAATCAGCTCCAAGAGAGGGGCACTGACCTCATCTCACCAGGAATATCAAACATCTCCACAGCTTTGATGAACCTTTTGATGAGAGTGGAAAAAGGAGAAATGTACACATCAACTGTGTAATCATGTGTTGGATGGGTCTGGATGCATTCTAAGGTTTGCGTTTAAAAGCAAAACCGATACCCATCTCCTTTGGTATGCAAGCACAGAAAAGCACCTTTTGTTTTTGTGTGGTTTTGTGGGGCTTTTTTCTGGAGGCTTCAGTAGTATTTGGATGGGGTCCACAGAAAAACCTACTAATTTTGTCATAGACATAGAACTATATAATCTTTGCCATTGTCATCACTTTCCAGATAAAATCAAGATCAAGATACTAGTGGGTTTATTGCGCCACAACAGAGATTAAATAATTGTCTCTGCCCAACAAACTCATATTCACCTTTGAATCCTGATTTGTGAATCAGGATTTTCCATCTCGACATTATTTGTGGCAACATACCGAATTTTTAATATACTTTCTACAGATAAAGTCTGAGTCCCCCTCATTCCTCGAGTCACCAGGGCATCCTGGTAAAAAACTAGATCTACTGTGACACTGACAGAGGGAACAGAGCCAGGTTTTCAGGCATCACTCTGCCACACCTCTTTGTGGACGGGGAACTTGCTAAAAAAATCCTGAGACCAAGACAAAGAGGGCAACCTGCATGACCCAAGGGGACCTTCACAGATGTGCTCAAGCTGATAGTGCAGATGAACCTGAGAAAACAAGTCCTTGGATAAGCTCAGTTATCCTTTACAACCTGACTGTTAATGGCTATGTGTTTACCTGTCCTTGAGGAAAGAGCCTCGATTGTGTCTTATCAAACACAGAGGGATTCCCAGTGTCCTCAGGAAGGTCTGGGACAAAAGTTAAACTGATAACTCCAAATGCCCTGTCTGTGCTTCATCATTTGACAGACTTCAAACTGGAAGTGCTGTTTCATGTCCAGTGTTGTAAAGGCAGAAAGCTGCAGGTCTTTTCCATTTTCGTTCTTTTAATCCAATTCTACTGCATATTTTCTGCTCTGTTGCAAAGCTTTAGGCAGTGCTGGTGCTGTGCCCCCTAGGTCAGAATCACCTTGCAGAAGGAGATGCCAATGCCTGTGGTTAAAGGGTTTGTGTATGTGTTGAGGTCAGGTGAAGGACAACTGTCTCCACTGATGCTACCTTACAGGATCCTGAAGGAAGTAACGCAGAGTGATTTCACAGAGTGAAAGCCAGCACCTGCAATGCTTGTGAAGGGAGTGGGTAAATCCTCAGATCACGGAATTTGGGCTTTCTGACACAGATGGAATCCAGATTGACAAGAAGATGAGAAGCAGGCACTCCAATCACGTATAGCCTGGGCAAGGTGAGGGGCTTGTGCCTAAGGACGTGGAAGTGTTCACTCCTGACCTGCTGGACGCTGAGAAGGCCGCAATCCACCAAAGAGCAGCACTCCCTGTCGAGCAGCCTCCATTGAAAATGTTCTGGTTTTCTCTGTAAGGAAGTGTAGTCTTGTGTCTCCAAAGTGATGGGAAGTAATGCCAATTTCTCTTTCTGTGTTGTCACCAGCTCCTCAACTCAGCATGTCTTGCTGGTAACTTATCCTTCCATTGCAATAAAGCAGCCTTGGTCTTTCACACCATGTTAAAGAAAATAACCGACAGAGTACTTAAACCAGGCTTGGCTTGACTGCATGTTTCAATTGAGTTCAGCAGTAAAAGGAAACCCTATTAGTACTACTTCCCCACAGCTAGCCTTGCTCAATGCCTAGTGCTAAGATAAATTATGTTCTTCAGTGCGTAAGATGAAATAAGAGTTGCTATCACAGCAGGATGAGTTTCTCAAACATTACTTACATTAGGCAGCAATCTTTTGTTCTCACAGAAGGAAAAATTTTGAAAATAGATAACCAAGCTTATCTTGGAGATCTATCACTTGGGGCCATAATCCATGATCTATGTAGACTCACTTAGTGCTAAGTATATCATTTTCTCTAACAGCCTTTAACAGGGACTTTGACAGAACTATTATTTTCTTCTGAATGATATATAAACAAATTCAGTTCTACAACTTCATCCCCAGTCATCTCTGTTCATTGTTCTTTTATTGCAAGTATTCCTTGGCATGGTTTAAGAACTACTGAAGTATTTAATAGCTGTTTAAAAGTAGCAGCTATTACTATTTAGAGTAGACATAAATAGAGGACAACTAAACAGGTCATTACCTTTGCAAGTAAAGTGTGTATGGAGAAGGATTTAAGAGAAATGAAATTATAAATCCAGTTACTCCATTATTCTCTGTGTTTTAAGTGAGAAAGCAGAATGGGTTTGCAATGTTAAGTACAGGGGAAGACTGTTCTGAGTCTAATACAAATATGAAGGTACCGTTAGAGAGAATTTCCCAGTTGCTTAGCCCTTGGACAGCCACTTCTGGGACTGCTTAGGTAGGGATTCTTGGCTCTACATCTCAAATGTGATCAGCATTTCGCTTGTAATTCTTGGTCACTAAAGGATATGCCAGTTGTGAGCAAGAATGTATTTTCCATTCATATGGAGAAAGTAGGGGGAAAGGTATAAGACAAAGTGTCTCATTTCTCTTGAGATCTATCCAAGATCTTAAAAAGTCAATGAAAATCTTTCTGTTGAGTTCACCATGCTCTGCATCATATCCTTACAAAGCTCATTTTATTGTCAAGTCCATTCCTTCTTCCCCATTCTGTTGCTCAATTTGCTCTCTGCTGTTAGGATCTTTTTTGCAAATATTAATAAATCTGTATAATCTTTGGCCTTTAGCTGAGTCTCAATTCTATGGCACACTGTTCCACTGTATGCGTGACTGCATGGTTGAGGGTTGCTCTGGAAATTACTCATAAAAATTAATTGTCTGGTAATACCACAATTGTCAATATGTGTAGGTTGCAGCATTCCCCCTGTGGGCTGTTGTAGCAGATCATAAAACTTCATTTCCAGGAAAGTTTCAAAACTTTTATTTTCTAGGGAACATTAATTATCAGAGTCCAGATGACCTGTCCCATTTCTCCATTCACTTCATCTCTTTTTTCTCTCATCAGACATGGTAATTTGAAGGCAACTGGCAACAGATCACATGTCAGGCTCCTGGTTTTATGCCCTGGTTTCATATCAATGTCAGCTGAAGTGTTTAAAAGCAGCCAGACTCATAAGCCTAATCCCCAAATGAATGTTTGTATGTGACCATTTCCCCATTGTTAAACTTTTGTACTAACAGCTGATTTACAAGTCTGACACTTAGGCAGACACATGCCTTGGCATTCTGCAGGCTTCCTGAGACTCATGCCCTCCAGCATTGCTTGTTGACCTCTCCTTCAAACTCAGGACACTGATGGATCTTCACAATGGACAAACCACTCTGGACCTACATGGTCATGAAAACTCTGGTCATGCCCCTGTTGGAGTTCACAGCAATGCATTCTTTCACTGAGAAATTATAGTCTCTTGACACCAAACCTTTTGCAGGTACTTACCAGTTCTTATGGAGTTCTTACCTGGGAGAGATTCTCATGCCTAGGATGAAATACACTGAAGAGCAAGAAAAATGCCACCTCTCCTAGACAATCATCCTATGATCAAGACACTGACTGGTGGCACAGGAGTCCAGATTTCAAGTTTCTGTTCTGCAAGATGTCAGAATCCTGTATTCCAGGCAAGCTTTCTGGCCACCAAAATATCCAGCTGTTATTGTATTCTGTATCTCCTGTTGGACCTGTTTCACTTTGTATAAATAAATAACCATTACTTGAACAAGGGCTAGAACTCAGACTGCCCGTTGAACTCTTGCATTGGTCTTTCCCCAGGCCAGTGAATAGGTAACGGTTTATATGAAGCTAGCAAGTTGCAGAGCAACAGAGGTAGCTGAGGGGGTCCCAAAAACGCAAGGGGGAAAAAAGACAACCACTTGGTAGAGTGGTTTAGTAGAGTTTGAAACACCTGTTTTTCAGCCCTTGACCTGAATGAGGAAGAGCAAGGACTTCTAGCTGTTCTAGGAGAGGCTTTGTCAAATCATCTCAAAGGTTAGATGATGCCACCAAATTTTGAAAAGAAATAATATTTAAAAGTCATACTTTTTTTCTTTCCAAATTAAAAAAAAACCTTTAGCTAAATGATCCTCTAAAAAACCCCTTGCATTAGAATGAAGGTGCTAAGTATATTTAGCATCACAATATCTTGATTCTTAAAGTTTCTGGAACATCTGCCCAAGACACGAAAAAGGACCTCACTGTCCCAGTTCCAAGTGGAATGATTTCTTCACCTAACACCCTTCCCAGTTTTGCTGGCATTTTTCAAATGAAGGTTTAAGTCTATTACTTACACACTATTTTCACATGGGAAATATGACTTTTAGTCATATTTAGTTCTACAGAAAGATAACTGAAAGCAATACTGAAAATTCAGTGACTAATATAACATTGCCATAAATGATCATAAAAAAGGTAAGACAAGGTCTGGAGAGGTGGAGTCCTAATCCTCTTACCTCACTGCTAGATAATATACTGCAATAACTTTAATATTTACATTCGATGGTCAAAAATATTTATTTTCAAGCATCTCTTTGATAAGGAACTTGGATTAAGTTCTTTGATTAGGAACTAAAATCCATGTTTTAATCAGATTCACCTCTCTATAAGCATATCAACAAATTGGTATTTCTGTAGACGTAAGAGTCTGCTTTTTCTTTAATGCCATATTATTATTCTCATAAGCACTTGCATAAATTCAGTTAAGAGTTAACCAACTAAAATATACAAATATGCGGGAGGTTTTATAAAGAACTACAACTTCAAAAGGAGTTGGTTTAGGGGTCATGACCCCATTTTTTGCAATAACTTATGCATCGTGAACTTACGTAATTGGCAGCAGATAACATATCACACTCTCAGTTTTATGTCCTTGGTTTGACAACAGTGTCAATTGAAGTATTTGTTAACTGCAGAACAAATGGAGCCTCATAGATGAAAATGTTTTCATTCCAAAACTGATGTTTGTAGCAAAACATTCCCCCTTTATTGTTCTTTTTTAATATTACCAAATTCAGTATCAGAAATGGATAGGGGTATCCACATAATTTTGGACATCAAGAAAATATTTCTGAATATTATTTATCCTAGCAAAATGGAAATACCTGAAAAAGAAAAGTATATCTTTTTCTAAATAAAATATCATCAGAAAGCACAAAAGAACACAAATGAAATGGCCTTGGATCTCTAAATCTTTGTTATCTTTAGAGCAGGAATCAGCTTTAAGATAAATTATTGGGAAAGGAGTGACCTGGATTTTAAAACATTTTAGTAGGGTAGGTTTAAGTCTACTTTTTCCTTTTTCCAGAGACTGCATTAAACAGCAGCCAAGGGGCAAGTCTGGACTGCTTCTCTGTGTCAAAACTGGACACCTGTACCATCCACTTAAAAGACCCATCCTTTTGGGACATTGGAATCTTCACAAGCCACAGCAGAAAATGCATAAAGCAAAAAATTATTATACAGAAGGGAGGCATTTAAAAGAAACCTTAGTGACTTAAGGTCTTAATATCTATTTAAATTCAATGGTAGAGAAGCCAAAATTTATTGAGTCTCTTTTTGAGTGATCTGAGGCTTAGGAGTAGGATTTGTTTGGGGTTTGGCTCTGAAACGTGTATTATGTGGGGTGCAGTTCTCTTTCAAGACACTTCTTTCTCAGCATATTGATACACAGAATATTGAACATAATTCACAACACTGTACAATATAGAGGAAGAGAATGGTGGCAATTTTATTAACTTGAAGTTTTCCCCTTGACCAGATTACAAATTAATGTTGGGAAACAATTATATGCCATCAGTTTAGTAAAGCATTTGGGATTATTTCTCATCTGAACTCGAATTTAAACTGACCTGAAGAGAACACGATATGTGTTTTGAAATCTGGCTCACAGTAGATTATGACCTATGATTATTTGGTGGACATTATTTTTGAGTCAATTTTATTAAAAACTTTTGGTATCTGGGAGAGTAAATTGCCTTCAATGAGACCCCATGATGTCGCTTAACTAGCACAAGTTATAAATAACAGACAAGGAAAAGAAAAAATTATAATGAATAGCAAGAAGAAGGACACAAAATTAAAAAACTAGAAAAAAATGAAACTGATATGCATAAGAAAAAGGGACACCCATCACAGAATCATATAAGGGTTTGTGTTGGAGTCGGCTTTTAAACTCATTGGGTCCACCACTAAACCGTGTCCCCAAGTGCCAAATCTACATGTCTTTTAAATGCTCCTAGGGATGGTGATTTCACCACTTTCCTGGACAGTCTCTTCCAATACTTGACAGCCCTTTTCATGAAGAAATATTTCCTAATACCCAATCTAAACTTTCCCTGGCACAAACTGAGGCCATTTCCTTTTGTCCTATTGCTTGTTACTTTGGAGAAGAGCCCAACTCCCACCTCACTACAACCTTCTTTTGGGTAGTTGTAGAGAGCAATAAGGTCCCCTCTAAGCCTCCTTTTCTCCAGGGGAAATTTGGCTTGAAGGGATGCCATAAACTGACCAAATCCATTTCTGTTTCTCTGTGTAGGAGCAACTTTCTCTTTCTTCTTAGTAAATTATTTTTTGTTTATCCTTTTCTTAGAAACATTTCAGCATGGATTTTATTCAACTTCCATAGTGCTTCATTGCCCTTACCATTAAAAACATTTTCCTGATGCCTGACTCAAATCTCTCTTGCTGATATATAAAGTTGCATTCAGCTCTGGACAACACACTGAAAAATATCTGGATTGTATCTGCACCAGCATTTTAGTTCATCCTCACATATTACGCTCTGATTCACATAACAAAACAAACTCATACTCACAGACTTTCAGACAAAACTAAATAAGAAAATGCATTCCAGAAGTGCATATAATGATCTCCAACCAGTACATACATGCAGTTCGAGGGAGCAGCCCAGAACTATTCCAAAATCTTGAAGCATGCATGACTGTAGATGTTAAACCCTCAGCACCAACCATTTTACTCTACAGGTCCTGTGTTGTTTTCACCCCACTCTCTTACAAGGCCGCACTACTTACTAAAGTAGATACAGCTGCTGGCAAACATTGACTGAAGAACAACAAAAGCTGTGATGGGATGTAGAAAGCTATTAATTAGGAAAGAGGAGGCTAGATACAAAAAGGCAGCAAAAGGCATTTTATAGCCATCGTTTGCCCTGGCCCCTGTTACAGGGGAGAATTATGGTCAGGCAGCTGTGCAGCCCTTTCCCTTGGGTGATCAACACTCTGGGTTTGAGGACACAAAGGTAGATTGTAAGAGCCAACAACTATATTGCCTTTAATAATGTCAGATTTTAATTTGGTATCTCAGAACATAACCAAGGATAAGATGTAACTAAGATAAGAAAAAAAATAAATACTTAATTTCAGAAAACAATGAACTGGCATGACGTCTTTTAAACAATGGAACAGTCTCCCAGACTCTTCCCAGTAATGGAGCCTATTTGTTTGGTGCTTTTATAGCCAGATTGGCAAATGCTAGAAAACAGCCTGCAGGATATAATCTTGCTTTGGCAAGAGATTGGGCTGGATGATCATTTCCATCTAAGTTTCCTCCCAGTTCAGACTCAAGTTTTGGAAGCAGGATCTCTTTCTTACTTAATATTTGCCATTTGAAACCGTATTTCAGCTGGAGCTCCTAGGTATGACACTTAGCCTCAATATCTTCTGGTTAGAGCTCTTGGGCTATGATACAAACTCCCTTGGAGATGACTGGACTGCTTTGAGGACCCTCAGAACAAGCCTTCGATACTCACAGAAATGGATGCATGTCTGTGAATGTGTGACAAGTCAGAGTCACTCTTCCCTTTAGGCTGGCAAGAAGCAACCCAGCATCAGCAGAAACGCTGTGCAGCATTGTCAGCAGGTGACTTTGCCTGAGCTACCATTTCCTGCTAAATAGTGGAACACTGACACAGTGACACAGCTTCTGGATTCAAGCTGTACTTGTACCTTGTCAGTCTGCTACGTGCTCAGAGGAAGCTTTCACCTGCTCTCATAGAAATGTCTTCAATTAATTGTTAATAAGCGAAAAAAACCCCAAAATCCCAAAACAACTTCTCCCTTTTGACTCATCCCATGTGCCTCATCTCTTTAATGCCTGTCATCAGACTGTCAGTACACTGAGGCATGAATCAGTATTATTTAATGTCTAATAAGAATCAAGCAATCAAGCATCTTGACCCAACAAAAGCAACAGAAACCAAGGGAACTGCACTGCCGTCACAGACGGCAGTTGGGAGTTTTACCGGTTCTTTGGGGCCAGCCTGTCCTGTCCAAATTTCTGTAGTGTTGAACCTTCTTCTCTAAAAATTTATTTCTTAAAAATATCCCGGTTTAGCCACCTATAAATGGGTCATCTAAGCCTTACAAGTAATTTTGAAAAATTACAGCCACATTCTTGAATGAAGAAGCCACATTTCCATTTCAGCAATATGGATATAAATTAGAACCCCTCCTTCTCTCTTTCTCTAAATAAAGACCAGTGCTATTTACTGGGCTATATATTGTAGCCCTTCAACACAAATACATGCACACTAAGACCGAGACCACCAACACCAAATGCAGAATTATTTATTGCCATGTGAAACATACGTACACACAACAGAACAAACAGAAAAAAAATTGAAAACAAGCTTTAAAATTAAGATTACAGAGCAGAAATAACAGGAGAAGAACTTAAACACATTGCTGCCCCAAGAGGATGTGAATTTCAATGGAAAATAACTACCAAATGTTTCCAAAGCCAACCACAAAAAATCAAATAAGATTCAACTTAAACGCAATTTATTCTGAAGATTTTGTTATTATAGAGTCACACATGCATGTAGTATTCATGGTTATTTCTCAAAAATTAAACTCTTCTGGGCTCAAATTTGTGTAACACCAAAAAAGGGTTTTAAAAAGAGAAATCCCTCTATTCTGTGAAACAGTTTCTGGGAACTTTCCTGGAAATCCCAGCAAGACCAGCCAAAGAAAATTATCTATGGGGAATTGTGATTGTTGCAGCAAATGTGAGCTTATACTCTGATTCATTTAATTAAGTTCTTTGAGTGAATAATGGGATACAAAACAAGGGGCATACTGAAGAAGAGTAATCAAGCTATAACAAGATCTCTCCAGTTATTAACTGTAAATTACACAAATGTAAATCCGGATCAGCAAAAAAGCCCTACCGCACTTACATGTTATGATTTTTCAATAGAAGCTTTAAAGGAGCATTTGTCAATGGTGTTAATTTTAAATTATATGGCTAGTGACAACACTGTATACCACCCAAGATTTCAGCATGCTGGGAAAATCCCATTTCTCTTTTGAAGTTATATTTCAAAAAAACCAATCATTTGAAGGATATTAATGGGTACAGAGTGAGAGAAGAAAACACACACAGTGAATAAGTTAAAATAAAAAAACAGATGTATAAGAGACATATTAAACGTCCATATTCCAAAGCCTGAGTGACTTTTCATTTCTATTTCAATTTAAATGAATATTAATAAGTGATAATTGTGGCAGGAAAATAGAAACTGTTCTCTCATAAGCAATACTGCTGCTTCCAAACAGCAACAGCACTGTTAACACATTCATTTGTATTGTAGTGTATTAATAGTAGTCAAAAATTGTTATGAACTTGTGGTTATTGAGTGAAGTGCATTGATAGGTCCGTGAATTCCTCTTGGACAAGCACATCAGACACTCGGCAGCTATGGATCTGTGGCTATTATTAGCATTGTCTTTGAGTAGGTCGGCAGCTACATTTGGGTGAAGACTGGTCTCCAGTGGTCCGCAAGTAGATGTACATCTACCCATGCTTACTGTGGTACAGCTTGAAGAAGAGCCACTTTGGAGAAATGACAATCAATCCTGGGAAGAAAGTGTAACGGGAAGAAGTGCAGTACTCAGAGGTGGAGACTAAGTTAGAACTGAAGTTGATAACCTTTTAATGAAGCGTGACAACAGAGATGAACAGAGACACAATGCCTTACATTCATCTCTGCAGTTTCTGATGTGCCATTCAAAACACCACCATAACTAAGGCATGCCAGCTTGGACCAGGACTTGCAACAGTTTTTTTAAAAGTATGTTATGTCTCAGTATGGGCTTGAAAATTTGCCTTAGTCACACCTTGTGATTCAGATTACTTACAGGTTCCTGTGACATTTTTATGTTCAAGCTGGGAAAGATCAAACGGGCCAGCTGAAAAAACTTAATGCACTTCATTTTTCCTACTAAAGAAATAAAAAACAAAAACAAAAGCAAGCAAAAACTTCAACAAACGAAAGAGAAACCTACCAGATATATTTTAAACAGTAGAGTTTTATTTTGGGCATTTATACCACTCGCCAGTTAGAAATACAGCAAATTCTAGGGCAGTTTTACATAGCTCAATTGCAGCAGAAGAGGAAGTAAAAATTTGCACCCCACACTTTAAATGCACATGGGGAGAGGAATTCTGCATTTGAACAGCTGTCTTATGCAGAAAGGAGTCCCCAAAACACAAGACATCTGATCTGTCAGAAAGCTGCTAACAACCTCTTTAGTACTGACATCCTCATGTACCTCAGGGCACAAACACCTGGGCTGAACTCCAAAATTGCATTGTTCAGCAGCAAAAATGGCAAAAATCCACCTAGAATTTAAAAATGGTACATCAAATTAACATGCAGTAAATAATGAATTTTGCAGTCCTTACTTTGTAAAACAATATCCTCACATCACCTTTCCCAGAAAGTGAAGGCTGAGGCATAATATACAGTGCTAGATTAAATCTCACACAAACATTACTGACATGTGCAGAGGTGCATTGCTTCAAGTGCTTACTCACTGAATGCCATTCAAACAAATGGCAAGTTATTGGGGGTCAGGGGCAAGCATTACATGAGGATTTTTCAGCTATTGAGAGCTGTGAATCAAAGGTGATGTATTGTTAAATTGAATATCTATACAAGAGGGCTGTGGTTAGAGTTGATGGCAGTGAGCACTGTACTGAATTTAAATGTCACCTTATTTATCATCCTGTGTTATTTTTAGAATGTTTACTGCTAGGAAATATACTTACGCAACTTTAATTCTATACTAAAAAGCATTCTATAAGAGAAAAAAAGTTGATGCCAGAACTTTTCAGAAAAAAAATTTTCATTTTCTACAGTACCCATAGCTGTGAAAATAAGCACCTCTTCAACTGTAGTCTATAACGGTATTCGTCATATCAGGTAATTTTGGGAAACTTCCACGCAGGTGTTTAACAGATTATGGCTTGATCTCCTAATGGAGGAAAAAAAATGTGTCAAACACCAAATAAAGTAAATCATTTTTACACACAGAAGGGAGGATTAATGTTTTAGAAAATCCTTCTCTGACTGATTTGAACCTAGAAAAGAGAAAAAGTTCCAAACACCTTTAAAAGTGATTCATTAAATTCCGGAGACTGCGTCACTGCCTCCTATTGCCACATGCTCAAATTTCATGGTCTCCTGTTAGAGACCAGCTGCCCAAAGCGATGGTGGCACCCACTAGCTAAGCAACTTCTGTCCTGATTATCCAGATGAGCTGCTGCTCTCAAAAAACAGAGCTGCTCAGTACAGGACCCCTTCCTATTTTCTCAGTACACACACTTTTCCAGCTTGGTTCTCCCTAAAAAGGGTTCATATTCATGGAGCCTGCTAGGACTAAATTTGGGTGGTTCTTAGCAAGAGATTAATATTAGAACCAAAATATTCCCATTAAATCAGCCAGATCTAGGATCCTCCCCTTCTTGCTTCTTAATTGTCACCATGACAATGTCAACACTTCAATCATCAGTGCTGAACATATGCGAGATGTGGCCTAGTTTGTCTCTTGGAGTCGTTACCTAGACTGCTTTCAGATGCACTACTGCATTTGGTTTATATTTCTTCAGTTTTCTTCACAGTCAGAAAGCTGGAGAAAGGGGATGGGAACCAGACAGCCCTTGTGGCATAGAGAAAATAGCAACATAATGCCCAGTTATTAGGCTACCAGTACAAAACTGCTTTAAAGGCCAACTTCAACACCACTGTTGGAAGGGACTGATGTCAGGGCTGATTGTTGCAGTATCTCTTTGGCATCTGGCTCAAGAAAGAGGTGTGTGCTTTGTCACAATAGCTGGGGTCACTGTAAGTCACATGAGGAGCAGCTGAGGGAGCTGGGTTGTTTAGCCTGGAGAAAGGGAGGCTCAGGGGAAACCTTATTGCTCTCTACAACTACCTGAAAAGAGATTGTAGCCAGCTGGGATTCAGCTTCTTCTCACAGCAACCAGTGACAAGAAGAGGAAATGGCCTCAAGCTGCACCAGGGGAGGTTCAGGTTGGACATCAGGAAGAATTTCTTCTCTGAAAGGCTTGTGAAACATTGAATGAAAGGGTTGTCGAGCATTGAAATGGACTTCCCAGAGAAGTGGTGGAGTCATCATCCATGGAGATGTTCAAGAAACAACTGGATGTGGCACTTAGCGCTATGGTTTATTTGACGAGGTGGTGGTCAGTCAAAGGTTGGACTCCATGATCTTGCAGTTCTTTTCCAACCTAAATGATTCTGTATATAGGAAAAAGTTGCAGCTGAGTTAAACAAGGGCAAATATTCCTCATAATGGAAATCTAAACCTTTAATATTGTAGTACCTTTAATATTATGTTACATCCTTAGTGTTAATTTGGTCCAAGAGTAAGTGTTTCATAAGCATGGTTTTATTTTTAAGCAAAGCCTTTGGAAGTCTTTTAAAAGATGTTTACAGTAGTTAAAGAAAGATCACATTTTAAAGGTACATTTCTAATTACATTCTGGCAGAACCTTAGCTGGGAACACTACCAGCACTATTTTGATAGCAAAAGCTGTGACAGTTACATCAGCTAAGGTTATCTGCTGCCTGCTTATTATCATGAGCAAATTAAAATACAAGAATATGGTCAGCAGACCATACATATGACATAGAACACTGGGGTGCAAAAATTGGGAACAACCTTAGGAAATCTGCGAGTGTACAGAACGAGACTGGAGTATTTCACTGGAAGAACTAAACGACTTCAAGGACTGAAGCAGTATGAACAGGATGAAATCCAGAACTGCCTAGCTCAAATTCATGAAGCTGGCAGCAAAAAATATCACAATAAACTGGGCACTTGCCAGCTGCACGTGGAGGAAAAAACTCTAGATGGTTCAATCAGTCAGTCAGTATAAGCCCCTAAAGAGAGGCAGCAATGGTAAACAAGTACAATTCAAAAACACATGGGGTACTTCCAGCAGTGAGGGATGTGCTGGTCATACGTCACCGGAATACTGTGTAAAATTTAGGTCACTCCTTTCAAGGACAGACACAGCTGTGCTCCATATGGGGGAGTTCCACAGCCACAGCCCTGTCACACGGCCTCCGAGCATGTGCCTGGGCTCCCATGTTTGTGCCTGGGAAATCCCATGCCATGCACCGCATGGGCAGGAAATCCAGCCTGTGGGAAACGTGAACATCACAGATGGCCAGCGAGAGCACGATCCGCCCGAGCCTCTTCGGTCACACCGGGCTCACCAAGATGGGTTGACTCTACGGTGTGTTGGCTGATACAACAAGAGAGGCTTCAGAACAAAATGTACCCAAAGTTTTGATTTGTCCTTTGGGTTTCCGGTAGGTCCAAGCCATATCTCACAGCAGCACTCAAGTAACACAGCACATGTAGGGTACACCCAGCATGTCCCTGAAATGCCACGCTCCTTGCCCAGGTGTTCAGCTGTCAAGCTGCATCTGTGTTTGTCTGTGACTTCCAGATGTCAACCTGACTGATGAGAATGATTGTGCTGAACCAGTGACCATATGCTGTGCCAAGCAGTGCTAATGCAAGGAAAAGGAGGAGAGAGTAGAGCCGTCTTTTGTTCTTCAATTAATTCCTTCCTATACGATGCAGGGAAATGGACTTGGCATGAAACAGGTGCAGAAAATTTCGTCTAGAAGGATCAGAGAAATGGAAAATCCATCTCATGAGAACAGACTGTGCACACATCTGAACAAACAGGTGCAGACCGATGTGAGCCTCAGTTGGCCTCATACTGTCCCAGAATCCACATGGCCGGAATTAAATCAGTGCTAATGAAGTCTCCAGCAGAACTCACCAGCTCAGGCTTAGCATTACACTGCCATAGCCCTACAGGCACCAGAAGAGGGCCAATTCGTATCCCAGCTCACTGAGATTGTTAACAGAGAGCTTGGATCTGCCTGTCCCCATCAGTGCCCACGCACTCCACAAGAGTTTGGCTTGTTAGTCCCAGTGGAGCAGTGACTGAGGGGGTAGGACTGCCCTCAATGATATTAAAGGTCTTTTCCAAACTAAAGATTCTACAGTTCTTTAACTCACAGAGAAAGGGGAGACAGGATAACTGCCTCAGCAAAGAGATAATGTTGGCACACCAACAAGCAGTGTAAATATGCCACAGATACAGTTAAGCTGAAAATATGAATAATTCTATCCATTATAGCAGCGAGATCCTGGAAGAGCTCTCACAAGTAATGGAGGAAAACTGTAACTAATTTTAAGGTGATGCTTGATTTTTCTGAACAGACCTCTGTGCCACAGAGGTGTCTGAAACACCCGTAGATGCCCCATAAGACCCCACCCTGAAAATCTCTGTTAGCTGTGAACTGCAAACCAAAATCCAATTGAAATCAGAAATTTAATTAAAAGCAGCACTTCTGAGCCAGCTGCTGGCAGTCATTACGCTGGTAAAAAGTGACAGCTGCTTCATTGGCAGTGCAATGTCAACAACTGTAGAAGAGGCCAAGGAATAGGCATGGACCACAACTGCTCAAGGAGCACCCCACTTTGAAGAAGGTATTTGTAAAAATGGCTTCAGAGGTTTTGTCTATGATTTCATCAGCTAAGATACTTTACTCCTAGTTTATATTTATATTTTGCTGCTGTCTTCCTTGTTTGTTTGGGGGGTTTTTGGCTCAGTGGGAGCATAATGCCAATTAAAATTAGTTAGGAGAGAAAATGTCAGGTTTTCCAAAAACAAAATAATTGTTCTTAAAAAACTATTTCCTCATTACCTAAAAAATCCAGGGTTTGTTTGCAATAAATGTGCATTTCAGAGATCTTTCCCATTTTTACAAGGGGACTTAGATCCATTTTATTTGCATATGTAAGTCTATGATTCCCATTTTTAAAATGAGTTATAAATACTTTTCTAAAAAGGCAGCATTTTCTTGTTTTAAGAAATTCAGACTTGGTTTCAAGTAAGACAGAGTAGCAAGGAATTAGTATTGTGGCCATTAAGTTCCACGGGGAAGAGTGGACCATTCCAGGTACCCAGAATAGTTCACACATTGAAGACGTTCCGTTGGAATCCAGAATTTCATACCTAAGTTTAAAAGTAACCATTTAGTCTTTGGTTGTTTTATTTCCTGCTAGATCTTCAGGTAGATGTGATGTGCCCTCAGAAATGATGAGCTGTATCACATAGATATGCTTGTCACAGTTCTTCCCTGTGAAGAGACTATATTGCTTAGTCTAAGAATAACTTTAAAATTCACAGAAAGTGAGAACTGTTGAGCAGTTAAAAATAAAAAGTCATAGGAGGACGCACTGTTAGGCATAAACATTGAGACCCTTCAAATCAACTTGAGCTGTTGAGCTAACCTAAACATTTCAGGTCAGATCCTGATCCCAGTGCATTCAGAATGATTTGCAGTGTTAACTAATGTTTCTCCTTTTATTTCTGTTTTCCTGCTAATGAGTATCAGATATAACATTGCAAGACTACACTGTAAACAAAGTGCAAAGTTAATCATTTTCAAAGGAGCACTTTATTCACAGTAGGCTGTGTAGGGAAGGAATTAAGCCTGAGTAAATAAACCATGAAGGTAGATGAGAATATAAAGAGAAATAAAAAATAAGAAGATGCAAGTTAAAAAATAACTGGGTATATGATGAAAGCAAAATATACTGCTTACGAGGAAAATTCAACAACTGAGTAAAATGCTGAGTAATTTAATTTGTGCGTTAAATTATTTGCAATTTCCTGCATAAAAGTAAAAAATAGAACAGAAATTCAGGATCTTGTTATGCCAAAGATTTTTTCTTCATCCAAGAGCAGAGGAGCTAGGAGGTTTACACAATTTTATGTCAATTAAAATATTCCATATAAACAATGCATACTTGTCCAAACTAACTGACTTCCAATTCTTTCTGGGCAAAGTCTGAGAAAGAAATACTGCATTGTAATATAAAATAAGCAAATTTCATCTATTTTGGAACAAGTGAAGAATTACATGCAGTTCAGATACATCAAAATCTTTCTATCTGGCTGCAGAGGCCTATTATTAGGATGTGTTAAACCTGTCCAGAAACTTCTTTCTACTATTGATAAACAATCCACACATTAAATTAGGATAGTAAGACATGTATTCCTTCCAGTTCTTATGTATGTTTGTCATTAATCCAAAACAACATTGCCAAACCTCGACCACAGAAATAGTAAAAATAAATACCAGAGGTCTGGGAAGAGAAATCCTGAGGTCACAAAGAGAAGGTAACTTCAAGGGAGTATCCTGGAAATTAAGTCTTATAAATCATCATGGGCTGAAAGAAACAAATTCAGCAATTGCATAATGCCATTTTACATGGCTAAAAATAATAAGAGTCGTGGGGTGAATGCCAGGAAAAAAAAATCACTGGAAAACTTCACAAACATTTATGCTCAAATAAAAGGCTTGAAGCAAGAAAGTAGTTTGATGAGAGCCTCCGTGCACAGAAATGGTGCCTTCCAGCCTCCTGCTTGGCATGCCACTTGCTTCGAACGAGTCAGTCATGCTTACAGCAATCATTTACACAAAACCAGACCCCACTATGTTCCTAATACACATTTTAGTGATGGTGGGGATACAAGGTCAGCAGAATAATCATCTCCATTCTATATTCAAAGTAGTCTGATACTCCTGCCTTTCTGGGTAAACTCCTCCATTCTCACTGAAGTGTTTGTTCCTCCACTCTACAGCTTATTCGAAACCATTAAATCACTGCTGGGTAAAACCATTATATTGTAGAAAATGAGGGTCACCCTGAAGAAGATTATCCTATACATGATCCCTAAAGATTTTCCTTGAATAAATGTTTTTTTAAATGCTATTTTTTCCTGCCTTCCCCTCTGTTAGAGATTGAAAATTCAAACGTGTGTATCATTTCAGGCAGGGCACATGCAATCGCCTTAAAACCTGAGAATTATTAAATTATATTATATTCAAATTCTTTATATTCTACTGCACTTGCTAAGGAAAGTGAGATGATTAATATTGGACCCTCCGTTTTCAGATCTCCTTTTGTCTGTTAGCATACTACATGGCTTGGGCGAAATCACAATCACAAGGAAAGCACCAGGAGTTTTGCTGCTGATCACTCACAGCTTTCATCACACAAACCTTGGGGCTCTGAGAACCAGCCTGTGACAAAGACTGCCAGGCAGCAGTGAGACCCCTCCCCCAATGGCAAAGCTTCTCAGAGGAGTGGTGTTCCCTTCACCCTGACAGAGGCTGGACCCAGTCTTTCAACTCAAAACTATCCCAGTAACATTTTGAGAAAATCCTCTTGCTATGCTGCCTTTTAAAAGATGAAAAACTAACCCGAGTTATCAGCCTGCTGTGCCCATCTCTCCAAACAGCGTTAGTGTGTTGAATTTTTATGCCATGTGCTGAAACACATCCTGTTGTAAAACACTGCACATGCTGAATTTTGTTACAATCTTCTTAGAGGAGATTTAGATTCAGGCAAATTGCATCTCCTTATCCTCGTCTACAGCACACCTGAAACAAAGACAATGGAAGAAGTATTTTCTGTTTTCTGCCAAGGACTTCATCTGTATTCATTGTGTATAAAGTCACTGCTTAAGTATTACTCTACGGGGTTCCACTTCTGGACTAGACTGTTGTCTTTGCTGCAGAGCAAACCATTCAGATGACTGTAATTATACCGTACTACCAGGGGGTCCAGCCTGAGCTCTTGAGCCACAGCAGCTTTTGAGCAGTTTGCTTGATGGGTAGCAGGGATGTGCTTGGCACAGGGGGCTCTGGATAATCTGATTTCCCACTGATGGAAGTGTGTTACCAGCTGCTGTTGAAGCTGATGTTGCTGGCTCCCCCCAGAAGCTGGCTGTGTACCCCATCCAGCTACATTGCCCAGCAGGACCTTGTGACAGCCACTGCCACCTCCTGTATGTCTCCTGTGCTATTCCACTACACAAAAGGGTAAGACTACACACATTTGCAGTGAAATTTGTTTCTGCTCTTAACACATCTGACTATGCAATTCCACCCAGGGATGATGGACAATATTCCTAAGTCAGCCTGAAGGGATGGTCCTGTTAGCCCTGCCTTGGCCACAAGCTGTGGCCATTTCTCTTGTGCTTCCCCTGCATCACAGCTGATCATTTCCTTTCATCATTAGGAAGTTTACAGAACTAACATGTCAGGAAATATTTTTTTTTTCTAAAGCCAGGCTCTTCTGCCCCCTTAGTCCCCAAAGCACATCAATGCAGGTCACTGCAGGATCACGCAAGGCACAGTGCAAGCAGAAGTAAGGAAGGATTAACGGGATGGAAAGTTGCACTTTTTGTCATTCGAGTTGCACTGAAAGTTATGCTATTAGGCACAATTTTAGGGATTCTAAAGTAAACTCACTCACCAAAGCCATCTGGGTTTAAAACCAGAATTCTTTAATCCAGAACCTTTTGGTTATCTAGTTTCTACCCCAGCCTGACAGGCTGCTGGCACGACAAGGGCACTAGGGAGCAGCCGTGGAGAGGCAGGTGCAGAAACCCACTCGCACATCAGGGGAACTGCACACTTGGTCACATGGCAAAGCCTTGGCAGATGACTCACAGGCGCAAGAAAATGTTGGTTTCCACTTCCTTGGGATGAGATAAGACCTGAGCATTGCACTAACAGACCTGTGGCTGTGGAATCAGTCCTCCCTCCAAATTAAACAACTCTTTCCCAGTTCAACCCAGAGTCAGCAAAAAGGGAGGGAAAAAAATTTTAAAAGCTTCAGTGCAGGGAACCTCTTTGTCATATGTGACACACTTGTCATGTACTCGAAGGTAAGAGTGACAGGCTGGGTAGGAGATTCAAAGTCCCTGGCTCTGCTAGTGATTTTACAGACAAATCTGCAGCACAGCACTTTTCTCTTTCCATACTCAAACCTACTCCAGGCATTGCCTAGGTGCTTGGCTTTGTATGTTTTTTCTGAGTCATATATATTTTATTAAAAAAAAAAAAAAAAAGGCAGAAGGGAGGAGAAGAAAAACAGGTGTCATCTAAAAATGGTGAAAGATTAAGAGAGGGGCAGCTCCAAAGACAGCCAGACCCATGCACAGACTCCAGCATATGGTAACTTTTTTCCAGAGGTGTCACTACAAGCAAACAACTGCAAATGGAGTTTATCCACCACCAATTTCAGCAATATAACATTTACCCACTTCTTACAGATACCAGCAAGGTGAGTAATTTACCACTGCACCACTGCACCTCTCTTCAGTCACTGGGTAGCCACTTATATGAGTAGAAATTGTCCAGCTCTTATTTCAGGAAAGTCTTTTTCATTTCCTTCACATAGAGTTCTACCACATTAACGACATGGAGCTTAGATGACATGAGAGGTGGAACTCTTCCAAAATACATTTCAATTCCTGTCAGAAAGTATTGCGTGCCTTTGTGCAGGAAATTATAAAATAGAAAATAAACATGTAAATATACCATTTCAACACATCCTCTACATCAAAGCAGACCTGATGGTTTTAATTTCAGCTTTTTGAGGTTTTGCTTTTATAAGTTGCTGAATTTATTTTGTAGCTCCTGTTTATGAAAAGAACTTTAAAAGAGTTATAAATTACATTTATCAAATGAAGAAAAACTACAGCTATAAAGTTCTCAGAAAAAAGGAAATAATGTGAACCATGTATGTGCACTTGTGCGAGGACACACACACACAAACTTATGTATTTTTAAGTTAGTGACTGCTGAACCACAGACCACATGCAGAAGAGTAAAAACCACCCATAACCAGATGTGCCACTGTAAAACCCATATTTTAGGATATATTCTATGAAATCCTCAGTGTACAGGAAGACATAAGTTCCCACACTATTAATATCAGTGATATGGATTCCTAGAAAGACTGACTACCTTCACACACCTAAAAATAATCCAAGCTCCAACCGGGAGGTACAGCCCTTGGGAAGCAGAGAGGGGGTTTACCGGAGTGAAAACACAGGATTTTGAAAACCATCCAGCTTAACACAGAAGTGAGAACAGCAGCGAGACATCACTTCAAACCTTCCGAGAACCAGAGGGCTGCAGGAGGAATTCCACCCTTTCCCACGGAGTTAATACATGAGCGCTGCACTTCGGCGGAGCATGTCGGAGCATGGCTTGTAGGACCATGCAGAGCCACCGCTTGATTCACCATGAAACAGTGGCCTCAGGACATGCTTGGATTTTCCTGTGGCAGGAAGTGTAGCAGTGGGCTAGTGAAGTAAAATGCTTCAGTTCTCTGCTCTATCCACAGCTGAATAGGAAACCCCAATTCAAAGGTTTCCTTCAAGCTATAAAAACAAAGCAAAGCTGTTTCCAGGGAATGGAGAAAAAGTCATTTCCAAAGTCCCTATCCAGCTACAAGTAGAGTATGTAAGACCAGATAGCTTTTTTACCTTGGAATATCTCTCACTGATCTCGTAGAGCAAAGTTTGTTGATACTCAGGGTTGCAAGCCCATCTGTTTACTCAGGCTTTTGTCTGTCAGCATAGTTTGAAGAGGTCACTTTGAGAGATCAATTTTTTTTCCTGGGGGTTTCTTCAGAGCTACCACAATTTGTTATTGCGTCTCTTTAGAGGCTTTAATTTGTGGTTTTCAAGATTGCATAACTGCACAGAGAGGTGGTGAGAGGCCCACATGAATAGTTCAAAATAAGTTTGACAATATAGTAAATATCTACTCAGTAATTTTCCCTGGACTGAGCACCATGGAATGCCAAATAAGTTATTAATCAGGCTAGTGGATGAACGTGGCTTTATGAGGGCTGGAGCACACGTTTCCCTTCAGATGCTAAAATGCTGAATTACCTTGCTGTTGACTCCAACTAAAGATGATGCACCAGGGCACTGCAAACCGGACGTCTGATTAAATTGCTCTAAAGCAGCCTATTCAGAACCAGATAAAGAAAAAAATAAAATGAGATTTTAATTTTGCCTTTTATTTAGGGTTCTTGTAACAAGTTACATAAAAATGAAGCAAGCTGCCTAGCTTCCCACGAGGAGGCTCAGCATTCATTTTTCCATTTTGCAGATGTTAGACGGAAGGCACAGATATGCACAGTCACTTTTGGAGAAGCCCAAACTGCACGTGGGGGAATTGCAGGTCCTCGGGGTCTTTGGGAATCTGCAGCCAGAGACCTGGCATTGGCCACAGGCAGAAATGGGGCGCTCAAGACCCACAGGCATATTGGGTTGCGTGCCCCAAAATCAGTGTGACAGGCACCTGGGTGAGTGGCAGCTGTAGCAGCATCCCAGGGATGCATGAGCCACATTTGCATAGCAGAGGGCAGTGTTCAGCGTTTTGGACAACTAATGTCCCTTTCTGAGGAAGCTGGTGAGGAAATGATGTGCCTGCTGCAAGCTGGGGACCCTGCAACGATGGAGTGGCAAGATTCTGAGCAGCGACACCAAACTACATTTAAGCTCTGTACTTCTGGGACAGGTCTCCATCTAGTTCAGCAGGAAGGAATTTACACGCCATAAAATCCTTCTGATGGGTGAAGACTGAAAGTGGCCAGTCGGTGTTCAGCCCTGCATACTGCGAGCACTTGGCTACAGACACACAACCCACCCAATCCAAAACGACTCGCGTGCCCACTCTGCGGACAGCACGCAGGTCACCGGGCCGTGCCCGTGAGGTGACACTTCAGCCCTCAGCTTAAGGATTTTGCCAGACCTAGTCCCGTGAGAAGCTTGTGTTTGTATGTCACTTGACAGGTGCAGAAAAGTACTGCTGGCTCCTCCTGGGACGCCGTAAAGGAGTAGCTGCCCTGACTCGCTGCTCACCTGGAAGCAGCAGGACCCCAGTGAGCAGCGGGACATCGCAGGCGCAGCGCTCTCCTGTCGCCTGCACCGTCCCCTCTGCCCACCCATTGTGGCGCTCCCCGCAGCCCCGGCCCCGCGGCGCCCGCGATGCAGCCCCGTATTCCCGAGTGCCGCGGGGGGCAGGTGGCGGGGCCGGGGCAGGTG
>VZTA01029333.1:283542-340231 GCA_013398855.1 Mohoua ochrocephala
TTTTTTTTGGGGGGGGGGGGGGTGGGTTGTACAGCTTAGTTTTCCTTACTTTACAATAAAGCCATTCTTTGCTTTCTCACCTCGTTATCTCTTTCCTTTATATGCTTTTGGCAAGCTTTAGTTGTAATCCGAAGTTACGGGCAAGTCCCGGGCACATCCCCACCCCGGCCTGGCCCCCAGGACATTTTCCGGTCATACAGACAGAAATGGTCACTGTGGGCTTTAGTAATAACAGAAACAGCCTCATCTTTACTCTCTACTACTAGCAGATCTTGGTCAAAGGCTATATGAGGTCAGGATTTTTTTTTCTCTAAATAAGTCAGCTTTCTAAAGCTACATTCCTCCTTTAAACCGAACACAGAGCTCTTATTTATCACTTTCTCTTTAATCAGCAACAGAAGAAAAATTTGCTATGAATTCCTGGAATCCCTGAAAGAGATCACACTTTTCCTTTGCACAAATCAAAGTTATCTGCTCCTATTATATCCTCCACTTAAAATGAATCATAAGCCTCCATCCCACTGAGCTTTCTCGGGGATACTTGTTTAGCACAGACGAGAACAATACGCTGTACATCTAAAGAGCCCAGGGCGGCAGAAGCCTCTCCGACTGATACAAAGGATTGAGAAACGTCCTATCTTTAAAATGCATTTTTAGTGCCTTTCCACCTCCCTAGTGCACGACAAACAGAAGTCAGAGAGCACAGAGAGATTTATCAGAGAGAGATCTGAGTGGCGATTACATGTTCTGTCAATAATTAATTGAATTATGTCCTCATCATAATTACATACAGTCCTCTAGCCAGGAGGAGAAAAGAAAGAAGGAAGTTGTGGTGTGGTCAGAGGGGGATCTCAGGACATGGTTCCAGTCATTAAAAATGTGATGTAACATTGCAATCTGGTGTATTCTGAGGCACAAATGGGGAAACACAAATGAAACCAACTACTAAAATATTATTTGCTTTACAGCAGGGAGACAGAAAAAGCACTTGCCTTCATTAGTTGTTTTCATTACTACTTTCTGCTGGGGATTTAAAGGTATTTTGTGATGCAAAGACCAGAAGTCCTGCTCATTTGAACTGTGAGCTATATGTTGTAGGCTTTCTATTGTTCACCACACACTGTCTGACTACATTGGATGTTTCTGATATTTGAAATAAAAATTTTAATTGGTCCAGAAATTAAAATTAGTCCAGCAAAGCGTCCTATATTCAATACAAATGTAGAAATAACACATTCAAATAATCTTGCAAGCAAATTCTTCCTCTGACACTAATTTTTCTGTACTTCTTCCAGTCATAAGGGAGATCATCATATCATTATTAATTTATTATTTACTAAGAGCTGTTAGAGTACTCTTTTGGTACACAAATGCAAGGAAACAAAGAGCTCGATTCAGTTCTCGCACAAGTTTTGCACTGGTGTAACTTCAATGACACGGGTGTAGTCACTTCAGAACCACCTGGGTGTAATTATGATCAAAATCTGGGCTATTGCACTTCCTTTGCTTTTCTGATGGTTCAAAACCTCTATTTTTCTGCAGCATGCTGCGGAAGACAGACAGCTGTTTGCATACAGAGCTCAAAAATCATTCTCAAGTTCCTCCTCACTGCCAGTGCCAGTGTCCTTTATCCTGCCACAATTTAGGCATGTCAGCACATTTCCTCACCCTTCTGCATCCTCCCTACAGCATGAGAGTTGTAAACCCCATCGATATGTGTTTCCCTCCACTCGTTAAGGCACATCCTCCTGGTGTCTTGAGCTTTAGAGCAGGTAGCTTTTCATTCTAATTGCTTTTAAGATCCAGCTGCCAAAAGGGAATTTGACACCTGCTTCCCTCTTTGCAAATTTCTCTTTTCAGACAAATGTTTGATGATGCCTCTTGTAAAGGGGTTCATTTATGACCTCCACTTAACTGACTAACTCATGTATTTCTCGTCTTCTTGGCCTTCCACCTGCTTCTTCAGAGATTTTGGAAGTGGTTTACAGTGGTAAACGCACTAACACTCAACGGCCAAAGCCATCTTAACTAGAATTGCAAACGGTATTCAGTACTTCCTGGGTGAAAATGCAATGCAGGACGAAGTTAAAATCCTTCAGCTAATATGTTTTGTGTGAGAATCCTTCTCGGGACTTATGCCGTCAAAAGTAAGGCTCCCTCAGTCTAGTCCATGCAGTTCCTGTGCCAATCAGACTTAGAAGATCAGGCCCGTATGTTGTTTCATCTCTCCGTTGCAAGTTAATGGTTCCATCCTGACTTTGCTCATGGAAGCATTTGCTTCCATTTCCTTTCAAGTAATAAATATCCTCCATCTCAAAAGGACCTCTAGGACATGGCCATATGGGATAAGGTAGCTCAGCCCCCTACACATCATGCCCCAGTGCCCCAGAATTACCCCAGCATGGAGGTGATCCCTGAAAGTCTGATAAAGTTATTCAAGAGCTGAATTTCTTACTGGAGTCTTCGAGAATGAACTGGAACATGGTCCCGAGCAGAACAGCATTCCATTATCCATCATAAAGTAATGGGCACTATGAAAAATTATAAACACAGTTAGATTTTACTGAAACCCCTAGCAATGAGAGGTTTCAGTAAATTAGGGCAATGAGGGTAAGAACCATGGTAAAACTATCATTCTTTTATGGCCATCTTCTCTTTCTCACCATCTTAGGTTTATAAACGACTAGTGCTTGAGCAGTCTGCATTTGACCAGATTTTCACATTCCATTCCAAGGTACCCCAGGTTGGATTTTTGGGGTCATGTTTCTATTTTTCTTGCGTCTTGCTTTTCTTGCCTGAAGAGTCAGTCGGGATATGCATTCAGAATCACAGTATATTCTGAGCTGGAAGGGACCCACAAGGATTATCGAGTTCAACTCGTATGAGTGGCCCGTATGGGGATGAAACCCACAACTCTGGTGTTATTAGTACCGTGCTCTGACCAACTGAGCTAATCCCAGTCCATCCCTTGCAGTGGACAAAATTCAGTATGTTCATTTAATCACTAGAGGTTATCAGGCATAATTCTTCAATTTATGCACCGCATTACAGAAATTAAATGAGGTGTCACTGCACAGAACCTCACGTCAAGTATCATAAATTCAAAAAATTTTGTGTTGAAACATCTTCCAGAGCTTTTTCTGAGTTCATATAACTTTGTAAGCATAATTGTGCCAAAGGTATCTTTAGTGCCAAAGACCCAATAGTGAGAATAATTTCTAAGAATAAAAAAATAATTTCATAATATCTGGACAAAATTTTAAATATCTGTTTATTAAAAATACATTTTATTAAGTTATAAATATAATTTTTATGTATATATTATGACTTTTAAGAATTGTTTTAATGGAAGTGACCCTTAAAAAAACGATGGCACTGAGCTGAAGAAATTCTGAAAGTTGCATAATTCCATGCAAGAAAAAAATATTGTTTGTTTGATCACTTTCCATTTGTGATGAAGGACAATCAGGAAAGAATAGGGCGCAAGGCTGCTGTCAACCAGATTTGCAGCACATGGACATGGAGAACATACTGTGCCACTAACACAGACACATACAACTGCAGAGATCAAAATTAGCCCAAAGTGGTTTTGGAACATTGGAAAGGGAGAGGCAGGGAGTTGTGCATTTTATGGGATGAAATAGTTATTTCAAGAAGTGATAAATGACCAAGTTAATGTCTATTTCTTTTCACTCAGAAGAAACACATCCATTGCATGTGTGTTGGTGAATAACAAACGGTTCTGGGGAAATGGAAGAGATTAGATGAAACTCAGTTGTCTAGTTCCCTCTATTTCATTTAATCTTTTTTTCCTTTTAACTGTATAATGCCTTCTCTAGAACGTGTGCCACTGGAACGATTATGCTGGGCTCTAATTTTTTTTTTGATGTTCATGCAGATCTGTGTGTGTCTCTGACAGCGTTTAGCTGACTGAAGTACCTTTGTTATGAAATAATCTACCATGACATCAAACTGAGTCAATTGTTCTACCTACCTGATTAGAGCAAAAGTATGGTAAGCAAATGCAACAGAAGAATTTGGAACTGTTCCCCAGAACTGACCGGCAAGACCTCTCCTATTCCCATGAGATGTCTTCAGTTGATTTATTCAGCCATAACAAATTCCAGAAGTTATCTATTGAGAGGAACAGAATGGAAAAAAATAGTGCAGATTGAGGAAGAAATGTCATGGACCTTGCATTTTGGGTTTTTTTTACTGACTGAGTAAAAGTCTTCTACTGCATTTCCCATGAACACAAAGACAGGTTTGGAGGAACTCCATAGTGATTTACCAGTAGAACTGAAACAAATTTATATGTACCATAGCAATACATCTCTTTTCTAAAGCTGGATAGGAAGCTACCCAGAGAGAAGTATATTAGCACTTCCTGCAGACACTGCTTGAAGCTGGAAATATCTTTTTCCTTTTACCACGTATTCTGTGTCACTATGAAATCACTTTGGAATCTTCTGTTTTGTTAATAAATCTAATCCCAAGAAAAGAGACTTGACAAAAAGGAAAATCAGACTTTATTCCATCTTTCCAGTTATTGAACGCTGACTCACAGTTCATTCCTAGATCTGTCAAGCCCCTCTTGCTCAATGCATTAAGACAGTGGTTCAAGGGCCAGATGGTGGGGAAGAAGCCACCGAGGTCTCTGAGAGAGGCTGCAGCACTGTGTTACAAATGTGTGAGACAAGGGCCAAACTGTGGGACGATGAGAAGAGGGAGAGGATTATCTATTCCCGTGCACAGCACTGACAGCTGATAGACATGCACAGAAAAATATTGTCTCTGAAACCTGGTGCTATTTTTGCTACCAGGTGAGCAATCAGGGCATTCATTGCAATTCCCATGTCATTTGTTTTTAGACGATGGATGTGTCATCATTGCAAAATGGAATTTGGGCTTTTTTGGAAAAGAAATCAACACTTAAGTCATACTTTTGAGCAAGTCAAAAGACACCCAAGGGTATGATTGCCTTGTATGCTGTTCTTTTTAATAAGGCCAAGGAGAAGCATCGCTGGATGGGATCATAATCATCTGCTGCTTTAATGCAGACAATCGAAGAAGTCTCTTTACTGATGGCTGTAAATTCATCATTATGGATACCACTCAGAGTCATTTGGCATGACATTTTTTATGCATAGAACAGAAAAGTGCAGTATTAGCTCCTGAGTGATTGGATGAGTTGTACATCCATTAATGCGCATAACAGAAAATGTTTCCCAGCTCCGACTTATCTCCTACACAAACTGAGAAGATGCAGATTGACTTGCTGCTGTTTACTCAAATTTTTGGTGCATTTTTTCGTTCTGTCCAAAGTCCTGTTTATCTGAGAACCTACTATCATCGTGCATTGTAGATTGTACTGCTGACTCTGAGATCATAATAGTCTGGCTGTGTTCACATATTATGAAATTTACTGGATGACAGGCAATATGAGAGAAAATTAGTTGCACTAACCCCATAATGAATAAACATTTCTCAGTTCACTGCTTTGGGAAATGAAGGAATTGGTAGATCGTAAGCTCAGGAAAGCTGGACAAATTTTTAATCAAATTTTTTATCCACCCAATTGCCATTTCAACCTGGTTAAAAACCGTGTGTTATCCATCTGAAAACTGCAAAATTAGTCCACTAAGAATTCATTTGTACAAAAAACAAAAAAAGTAAAACAAAAAGCCCCCATGCTCATTTTCATAATAGACCACCCTTTTCATTTAAGATGTTTCATTTCTAAATGTAACTAGATTAAATTTTCTGGGAAAAAAAAATTCGTTTTCCATTTTGGCCAACTCAAAAATATACATTTTCCTGTTATTCAAGTGAAACAAAATATACATTATTCAAATTCCCTCTTCTGTAGTGTTTCTTCCTGTTCATGAATTGTTCAGGAACTGGTTATGATCAGTTAATTTATCCACACACTTCATCGATCAAATTACATGAAGAATTTTCAGCTAAGAATTTATCAACTAATTGTTCACTTAGGATATTTATTTAGCTGCGATACAGAGCCATCGCTCACATGAATGGTGTCATATTTGCTCCCCTGCTGATTATATGGCTTTCTTTTTTCAGAGAGGAAATACCAAGTATCAAGTAATGGCATTTCTTAGATGCGAATTATCAGACAAATAATCATTAAATGTTTACAAGATATACAAAGTTTCTATCCAGACGGCAGCATTATCCATCTTTAAGCCATTGACACGTTTTCAGAACTCTGAACCAACATCTTTTATTTAATAGTATGCACAAACTAGAGTTTATAGGAGAGACCTAGATAATAAGAATGCTCCTAAAAATAATAATTTAAAAGTCTAGGTTTTAGCATTTAGGCTTCCAGTATAAGCAATAGGGAGAATTCAATCCTACCTCAGCTGCCAGATAGTGAGGACACTTACTTAGAGGAGGACATTTTGGTACAAGCCCAGCCCATGGATCTGAACCTGGAAATTCCATAACCTGGACAATGTCATAGCCTGTGAAATACACAAACCATTTTCTTGGAACTTGAAGGGAAGAGGTACTGATCAGCCCTTGTGGGGAATGGTTGGAGTAAGACTGTTCACTTTCCTAGCAAAGCTACTTACTGAGGATATAAAACAGCTGTGTTACAGTATCAAGCAAAATATCAGGTACATGCCATAACTGTGAGGCTACTATTTAGTTCCAGATGACCAACATTCTTCTTTATTTTATTCTGACCAGAAAGGTTATTCTGACTTGAGAAAGCTTCCCAACATTTAGCCAATGCATTCCCTCACAAAAACACTGAATTTACCAGAAATTCACACACACTCCAAACAAAACCCCAAAAATCCCAAAGAAAACCCCAAAAGAAAAAAAGAAAATAAAAAAGAAGAAAAGAAGAAAAGAAGAAAAGAAGAAAAGAAGAAAAGAAGAAAAGTTTTGTCCAAAACTTTTAGGTCAGCTCTAGGATGGACTTTCAGACTCGCTTGTAATTGCTTTCATTGTCTGACTGGTCAACATTACTTATCTTCCCCTGCCCTGCATATGACCAAGTGTTGTGTAGGCAGGGGTGCTGGCCAATAAAAGCTCAAAAAGCAGTGAAACATTTCCATCAGTGCAAGCAACTCAGTATAAGTAATTGTCTTGTCATATCCCCCCAGACCCATTCTTTTCCTTTCTTTCTCTCTCACTTGAATTTCCTCAGAGATGTTCTTTCTCCATCAACATAGCCTCATGTTACTTCTCTGCAGCTCTGCTGCCCTCCATTCCAAAATCTGGCATTACAGTGAAACTTCCAAGAATTCCATTCTCTGAAGCATTATGAGTCACACTGTAGTCCTCAGCAATATTTTTAAAACACCAATGTTTTTTTAATCACTCTTGAGACCCACAGAAGAAAGTAAGGATATTATCTTGCTAGCTTACAGTCGTGGTTGTTTTTTCTATTGCCACCCACACTCTCTCATCTTTCTCCAGATACTCTGCTCCAGTCTCTCAATAGTGCAGGCATATGGTATTCAAGCATGCCAGAGTCTGACTTCAAGTTTTAGTCATTTTTCTTCCTGTAAAAAGGATGGAGGGACATTAAGCCTATGACCATTTGAGAGCTTTCTTTATGCGAGACTTTTATTAGGGTTTATATTTTTTTTAAAAAATTACCTGCTATACTGTAAAACGAACAAAGAAATATCAGGTCTAGGCCATAATTCATCTTATCTGAACACCAGCAGTGCCATGTGTCTGGTATGTCAGAGGCAGCACAGAAATCACTGGTACGACAGCAACCATAGGAAGGGGAGAATTTATGCCTGCTGCTGGCAGTGATTTCAAAAAAAGGCCTTTAACACAGGAGATGGTTATCTCCAGGAGCTGTAGTTGTAAATACTATCCCTGATAAGAAAAACATAAATCTTTGTTCTACCGTTTGAAGAACTTTCCATTTTAATTAGAAAAAGGAATCCAAGTTGCTAAGCTGTAGTAAAGTTATCAGTTCGTTTTCATTGTATGTTTCATTGCTCCTTTTTTTTTGAGCACGAGGGATGAGGCAGCTTGTATTACAAAAGAGTTATTTGCAGCTTAGGACTGAAGTTTCACAAATTGCTGTTATCTGCTGTGCAGATGCTCATGTGATGCACTGAATAAATATACCTTGAGTTAAGCACATAACACTGGACAATGGGCATTCAATAAAGAAGATCCCTAAAGACAACAATTATCTGAGTTCTGCAGAGATCAGCTTTTGCACGAAGCACTTGAGGATGACTGGCTGCCCCATGATAGTTTTTAGACAAAGCTGCCAGGAAATAAGAGGATGAAGAGACCTAGATTCTAAATTACCAGCTGGTCATGTGAAGAAAGTACATACTTAGGTCTCAAAAGTTACTGAAAAATGGTCAGTGAGCTTGCCTGTGCAAGAGATGGTTGAGAGAACTGTGAAAATAAACACATCATTGAGAAATGGAGGTAGGATGAGTGAGATTTACTTAAGAAAAGGCGAGAACAGTGTTAAACGAAATAGAAAAGAATCCATATTAAATAGTAGCATTAATGCAGTCAGCCAGGAAGCTACAAGTGATCAAGACTCCTCAAGAATCAGAGTTAGATGAAGGATTTTATATACACTTATTCATGCATTTGTCTACATAAAATAAAACACAATCACACTGAAACTGTTCATTTTACATCCAGCTCATATAGGGCTTTTCTCTCTCACTGCCTCTTACCGACAAGTGTGGAAAAGCAATAAACTTGCTTTTCATTTTGGTAGGATTTTGCTTCTACTCTATGTGTCTTCAAGAAACCTTCGCCATTTTTTTTGTTTGATTGTACCTATACTAGACTTTTGGAGTATGTTTTAACTCCTGGGCCGCATCCAAAGCAGTGTGGGCAGCAGGTCAAGGGAGGTGGTTCTGCCCCTCTACCCTGCCCTCATGAGTCCCCACCTGGAGTTCTGCATCCAGCTCTGGGGTCCTCTACGCAAGAAATACATGGACCTGTTAGAGTGAGTCCAGAGGAGGGCCATGAAAAGGATCAGAGTGCTGGAGCACCTCTCCTACAGAGACAGGCTGAGAGAGCTGAGGTTGTTCAGCCTGGAGAAGAGAAGGCTCCAGGAAGAATTCATTGTGGCCTTCCAGTATCTGAAGGGGGCTTATAAAAAAGAGGGAGTGCAACTTTTTACACAGACAGGTAGTGACAGGACAAGGGGGAATGCTCTTAAACTAAAAGAGGAGAGATTAAATATAAGGAAGATATTCTTTACCCAGAGGGTAGTGCGACACGGGAACAGGCTGCCCGGAGAAGTTGTGGATGCCTCGTTCCTGAAGTGTTCAAGACCAGGTTGGATGGCGCTTGGAGCAATGTGGTTTAGTGGAAAGTGGCAGGGGGATTGGATCTTGATGATCTTTAAGGTCCCTTCCAACCCAAACTATTCTATGATTCTAAGATGCCGTAACTACGGGGCCAAGACATTTAAAAATTGCTTTACTCACTGTGGGTGTTTTTAAGATAAAAAAAGAAAAATTTATAGGAAATAGGTCAAAGTATTAACACATTTGTTAACCTAATGTTAAACTTTTAAATCTGTATTTAGTCTCCCTAGTGTCAGTAAAGCTGTTAATTCTCAGTGATGGATATCCACAAACCTCAGTGAATGGGTATGAGGTACAATTCGTCTAAACATCACACTATCTAAAAAACTCATTATCATTATAGATTCAGGAGCCTATTTAAATACAGGCATCCAGTTTTGTACGTTTGTCATAAGAGTGTAGCAGTGATGGGCTCAAATATTTGGTAACTGCTGATGTCATTGATGAGCTGCAGAGATTTCAATTTTTCACAAAAGATGTTGTTACCAATAGAACACATCCTCAAGCCCCTTCTGTTTCCTCATTTCTATTACTTCTAAGAAAAATACTCCCCTCACCACCTCTGACCCCCCCATCAGTGGGGTTTTGTGCCTTGGGCAGAACAGAGCGCAACAGACATACGAGCAACCTTTGGTCTGGACAGCACACGTCAGGCTTAGCAAGGAGAAGGTCATCAGTCCAAGAACAATAGCTAAAGCTTCCAGGTCACGCTGAATCATTCTCCTGAGTGGCCCTTCCTACTACCTCTTACTGGCTTTTCAGGAATAATTAGAAACAGGCAGCAGTTACACCACTTCTGTAAGTTTAAAGCGAGCTGAAAATCAGAATTCAGTTGTTTGTTGCTACGTTTTCAACAGCAGAAAATGTCAAGAGCACAGGCAATTTCCATCTGAATTTACTGACGCTTTATTCGGTGCTCCACAGGCAGAAAAGCCAAGTGACACAATAGGGTAATCTAGCACATACAAAGTATGAAGGCCTGAAAATGAAGATTGTTGTGAAATTTAGAAACATGATACTGATGTGAATGTGCATGTCTCTAAAACAGTCTCTTCTATTACAGATCTCAGATGTGTATATGCCAGACATAGCTGAGTGAGAGCCAAAGCCTAGATTAATTTGCTTTCTATAAAAGTTGCCTACACATACATCTGAAAATCAAAACACAGAAAATAATATCAGAGAGCTCATGAAGAAAATAATATTTAATTAGTTACAGGTTAGTAACTAATTAGTACAAATTCAGGACCTTACCTTAAACAATTCTTTGTTTTGTTTTGTTTTCCTTACATAAAATAAACTTCTGGAATTTGGTTTTCATTATAAGCATTCTTTAATGAACTCTCCAGTGCTAATGATTTAGTCAGAAAAAATAAGTGGTATTTTGTTCACTTTTACCTTCTTTTTCTATTAAAAAAAAAAAAAAAAAGAAGAAGAAACAATATAATACTTGGGGGAATCAAAGGGTAAGTATCCAAATAATTTAGAAGACAAAGACTGCATATTTTAACAAATCTACCCTAGTATGGCAATATGATGGGAGTTACAGCTGTGACAGAGATTTTAAATGGGAAAGAATCAGTGCAGATCTGCAGATGGAAGTCATGTCTCAAAAATTTATTAGGCTTGTCCAAAGGAGCATGTGGATAAGATGATCTGGTAACTGCAGTGTTGCAATTCTATACTTGGATACTCTGGTGCATATGTCATGGATTTCCACGGAGCTTTGGGAAAATTCACAAGCCTTTAAAAGAACAAAGCTACCATGGCACAAGAGCAATGGCCCTCTTGAGCATTATTAGCTTTTTTCAAGTTAGGAAGGAAAAGAAGGAATGGGCAGCCAGTTGTCAGAAGGGAAGAAGGTGCTCGCAAGGGGTTACAAGGTCTCTGCTGGAATCTCTGCTGTTCAGCCTGCTCCTGAGTAACCTCAAACACAAATAGAAACTTTATATGTTCTGCTGATGATCCGAAATTGCTCAGGACAGACAAAACTAAAGTCGTGTAAGGCAGAGTATAGAAGTACCTTGCGGTCATAAATGACTTGATGGTAAAGTGGCAGATGAAATTAAATGCCATTTCTAAGTAGGAAAAGATAAGGTGCGTACACATTTTTGCACATAATGCCTGCCTGACATAACTCTGAACAACAAAGTCTACAGAGATTTTAATGGCTTAATTAAACTAACCATTAATTTATATCCATCATTCAGGGTATTCCTGACAGTGCCTTTTAATTTCATTGGTGTCTTTTAGACTACCACAGTATTTTTTATAATTCCATTCGGAGATTAATCTTTGTCTTTAAGTGCTTCATAAATACAAACTGATCATACTTATAAACTATATAATTCTCCTAGAATGAAAACTGAGGTGTTTCAGTTAAATGATTTGCACAAAATGCTAAAAATCTGTCAGATAATTCTCTACCAGAAAACTGTCATTTCCAATGAACCCCTTCTTAAAATAAATTAAATTAAATTTTTGCGTTTCTTGGGAAAGTGGAAAAAACTTTTAAAATGTAGATATATTTCAATCAGATATTTCTGGAAAAGAAAGGTTCAAATTTTCACATTATAAAAAATTGCAAGTGTTTAAAGTGAATGTCTTTATTTTAACCAAATGCTACAATTCAAACAACCCAAAGTAGTTTTAAATTGTATCTTTTTTTTTCCCAGGAGATGTTCAAGAATTTGTCTTTCTCGTTCCCACTCAAGACGACTTTCTTTTCCAAAGTATAAATTTTTTTTGACAAACAAACAAGTTCATTCACTTACCAAATCAGGGTCTGCTTGTCCATTGTGTGCCATGAGTTGACAACACCGCAAGAGCTACCTTTGAGAAATTCTCAATATCTGCTGTGTAGAAAAAATATCTGTCTAGTAGTACCTCTCCATAGATTAACTTTTCTGGGTAAAAAAGAAAAGTTCCCTGAAACATCTTTCAAGAGGTTTGTGCACTTGTAGGGGATACTGAAACGAGCAGAAGTGTCCTGCCCCAGGCAAAGCTAGGCTGAAACTAAAACTTTTACTGAAAGATGAGGAAAAATACGGAAAAAAAACCCTCACCTAATTTTAATAGAGGAATTTATATTAATTTTAAAGTGTTTGGTAGTAAAGCACTGAACCATGGTCTGAAAAAACTGGCTTCACCTGCTCAGTCAATCTGTAATTCTACATACAGCCCAACTAAAGCTCTAGGCTTGTATTAACTACTTGGTTTTAGATTTCTTCAGTTGCTGGTCTTTACCCTTGCAGGCTCTCTCCTATGAATGAAATTGAAACGTCTTAAAAAAACTCCATGCACTAAAAAATACCTAGAGAGGACTGTATAACCTGGAGAAAAGAAGGTTCCTAATGTAAATAAATACCTGAAGGTGTACAGGTTTTCAGTGGTGCCCAGTGAACAGGCCAAGAGGCGATGGGCATCAACTGAAACCTGGGAGTTTCCACCTGAACATCAGGAAACCCTTTTTCCTGTGAGGATGACTGAGCGATGGCACAGGTTTCCCAGGGAAGTTGTGGAGTCTCCATCCATAAACGTAATCAAAAGTCATTTGGACATGGACAACTGTCTCCATGTGGCCCTTCTGGAGAAAGGGAATGGGACCAGAAGACCTCCAAAGGTTCCTTCCAACCTCAACCATTCTATGATCTGTGATTCCATGAAATATCGCTCAAGTTGACAAAAGATAAAAGGGGAAAAATGAAAGAATAAAGGAACAATTAAAAAAATAATCTTTAACAAGAAAATTAAGGAAAATATGCCTGAGCAACTAGAGCAGCAGAATCTTTCTGACACATTTATTTGTAACAAGTAAATGTAAATAAAATAAAACAGCTAGGGAAAAATACAAATCGGAAGGAGGACATATGCATCCACAGATCATAGAAGAATTATCTAGATAATTTTTGGACCACTGACAAGTAAATTGATATACCAAGAGGAGCAGGTACTGAGAAATGAAAAAAATTCCAAAGAGAGAAATGTGGTTAATACCTTTCAAAAGGAAGTCCAAGGAATTCCAGTACTTGCTTTCCAGTATCTCTTCTCCTTCCAGAAAAGCAATTGGACACATGCTATTAAGAAAAAAAAAATATGGATTTTTAATAAAGAGAGACCAAGAGCAGACTAGAACAGTAGAAAATGAATAGGATCAAAAGATCACGGGATAATTCAGGTTGGAAGGCACGTCTGAAGTTCATCCAGTCTAGCCTCCAGCTGAAAGCAGGGTCACCTGTGAGATCTGACCAACTTATTTGCATGCAGCTTGGTCTTGAAAACCTTCAAGGACTGCACAGGTTCTCTGAGTAATCTGTTCTGATTGCTGAGATTCTGATCTGTTCTTGACTGACCAAACTGTAAAGAAGTTTTTCCTTAAATCCAGCCTGACCTTGTGTTGTTTCAACTTCTGCCCATTATCTGTAACCATCCCACCACGCAGCACTGGCTCCCTCCTCAAAGGTCCCCCAAAAGCCATATCTTCTCCATGCTGAACAAGCCTCAGCTTCTCCTCCTGAGGCAAATCCTTCAATCCCTGACTATCTTGGTGGCCCTCCACTAAATTTGCTCCAGTTTTAAATTTAAATGACAAATCCTGGGCAAGATGTATGGCACACTCATTTCAGAGATAGCCATAATGCAGTGATGAATAGTCTTTTTAGAAGAGTTTGGAATTTTTCATCTAAGAGAACTGATAATCTATAAAAGACACTATTTGAAAAGAACTCCCAATTCAGGAATGAAGATAAAGTTTTCCTTTAACTTTTACTGAGATCAAAGTCCCACTTATACAATTACATTTAAGAATCTAGTGGCATTTCTTAACAGGGATAGACTTGAGCACATGTTAAAGTACTTTCCTGAATCTGGGCAAGAGTTGTTATATGTAGAATATAACCTGTAGCTGGACTTTATATCTGATTACAGTGCCTTTCAAAACTTTACCCACAAATGATTCACATTTTCCCAAACCCTTACAAAGCCTTATGAACTGCAAAGTAATTAAGACCAAAGCAAAAGGTAATGGAAGAACATATATCAAGTTTGGAAAGAGGTGGTACCGAATGCAACAGAATTCATTCAGTATTACTTAAGATTTCCATTAGCTATCCATGGTGACAGATAAACAGCACTTATATCTGTAAGTTATGTTGTACCATTACAAATGTTGGTGAAAAGAGTGAAATACATTGCAAAGGAGTCTGAAAGTATTAGACTATGGAAGCCAGCATTGCTTGCCTTGCTGGTACAAAATTCCTATTAAAACAATAAGGTGTGCAGAATTTGGCTTCTGGAAATAGGAAATAAAGGAACAAATCCAAAGCTCACTGAAGTCAATAGGAGACATTCTTCTGACCTCAATGAGCTTTGGATACCACCCAAAATGAGATTCATTCCAGAAAAACGCAAGCTGAAGGAAATAATCATTCAAAAAGTATCTGGGAGAGAGATGTTTGGAAAACCTGGAAATCAAAGAATACCTAGGAGACTTTGTGTAATATATAATACGTGACAAGAGCTTATGAACACTGTTACAAGACTGTACCTTTTCTAAAACCTTATTCTCTAGAAAGGAAGACAGAATAGAAGAGAGAAGAAAACAACCCATTCCATCCAGTTAGGGAGCAGAAGTCACAGGGATATCATATCACAACCTGCAGGCAGGTTGTTTTGTATGGAATTTAAAATGTGCCAAGCATCAAATAAAAGCACATCACCAAAGGTAGTTGTCCCATTTGAGACACCACTGTTTTCTCAGCTGTTTTCCCAGATACAAGTCTGCTATAATCTGCAAAGATCGAATGCACACCTAGTTTGCACATAGGAATCCATGCTCAGACTTCAATATGGCACAACTGACACGTCTGTGATGTGGTCGTCTTCCCATTTTAGTGATGAAGGTGATGAAAGTGATGAAAGATTCCATCTTTCCCATTATACACAAACGTCCTGTGCTAACCCAAGGATGTCCTCCTTTGGTGGAAGGACACCACTTTCATTCTTCTGCACACCTTGCTGCTGTCCCATGGAGAAAATGTTTCAAGGATATACATACACGTCAGTGAAATTAAGGTCTGACCTTATTGTCAAGATCGGATAGACTCAACACGCACCCCATAAATTCTCAGGATTCCTATCCTCAACAATTGTTTCCTACAATTTCATTGCTGAGAAGTGGATAAGGACATCTGTAAGCACATGCTAGATGGCAGAAGATGATAAAGGTGGTTTCCCCCCAGCAGGTCTGCTGAAAGAAGCACCTATTCCGTCTCCACTTATTCAGTGAAAGAACCTAAGAATGGTTTGTATAAAGAATAAATTGGTCGTATTGAAAGACTCTGGCAGGCTGACTAATGCACCTACTGAAGTTCAGAGTGGCTTGATCCTTTCTCCTCTATTACTACTGTTGCTGCTGAGGAGAGGAAAATTTTATTTCTCACCAAAAAAAACCAAACAAACCCCCCCAAACCCAAACTGCAACACAAACCATGTGTGGCTCAACAAATAATATTCATGAGGTACTGCAATTTACTGCTTCATTGGTCCTATTGGTTCGATATAATTTTTCTTGTACGACATAGAAATCTTTGAATAAATATATTGGAATAAATAATTATAATATTATTGTGATAATGATGACAAACCTCCAGTTTTTTCTAGAATGTCTTTAGGTTCATACACTGTAGATTATATGCTATTTAGTACCATCATTTCTGGTTCAAAATCTTTCTATTCTTAGATTTTAAAACAAGAATCGTTATTTTTTTTGGAATTGTATAGCTGACCCTTCAGAGAAAATGTTGGAAAACATTTTATTTTGAAATATTTATCCTTATGCTTCATATATTCTTGGACCACTTCACATTTAAAGCTCATTGGCTTTTGCTAGAAAATCATGCCTCAACATGACTGCAATTCTTCGAGTGGGCTCAGTCCTGTGAAATCCTGAGCATTAATTTCGATCAGTTCTCAGGTTTTCTCTGAATCCAATCTTTTGTGACATCATAAAAAGTTCGATGGAATGAAATCACAAAGAAAGAATTAATTCAATTCTTACAAGCAGGAAGAAAAAGGGGCACATGGATTTTAAAACACGAAGATTGTAAAGAAAGTTCTACAATAAAGATGGGAAAAGAGAAATTGTGGGTAACATGATAGACAAGAGAACCCTTCTGAGTAAACTGCTTTGCAAAATCTTTTTATAAAGCTTCGGTAAGGTTTTTAGAAAGTAGAACCCCATGCTCTTACTCTAAAGCCTCCCTGATTTTATAACATTGATACTGGAAAAATCAAATCTCTTGCCCGAAAGCTATAGTTTCAATTAATGAGGATGTTAAGAATTTTTTTTCAGATACATGAAAAGAGTGACAGGATTATAGACCACCAAATTGTTGGTATTTTAAGAATCTGACAGGCTCAGCACCATGTGCCATTCTAGCCTCTCTGTGTATCCTTTGTGGTTAAAACTCTTAAGCACTTTAAATTCTTTTGGTCAGTATTTTTTTCCTTTTAGGGCAGACAACTAGAAGCACATTCCAAGTAACTATTTATGGTGTACAGAAAATTATAAGATACTAAAATCACCTCTTTGAAGGTGTTTCCAGGCGTTGGATAGTAAGACAAATATTTTATTTATTAAAAAAAATTTGTTGTTTCAAATCTAGAATATAATTATCTATGTTCCAAATCAAATGAAAGACAGTAACAGCACAAAGACAGAGCAAAATGATACTTGTCAAATCCTAAAGCCTTTACTTGGACAAATCTCCCATCAAGCTTTGGTGGCAGCTTTGCCTGATGAAATATGGCTGAGCCAGATCTGAAATAAGCAAAAATTTAAGAAGCCACACGAGTGGAATAAGTTATGGAACAACAAATGAAATATTTATTTTTGTTGTCTGGGAAATAACGACAATTTAGTGCATTATTAGTATAAAAGTAGAAGTCCACTAAACCAGCAGTCCTCTGATACATTTATCCAGATACAACAGAGGACCAAAAAGATGTTTGAAGAAGCAGATGACTTTCCAGAATATTTGATACAGGCTGGAAGAAATATGCGAACAAATTTTTCAAATCATCAAGCTCTGGCAAACAAAACCGACTGTAGCTTTGCATAACTTCATTTACAAATGGCTCAGTCCTCTCATGTTTCTTCTTTTCCAAGGAATAAGACAAAACTGTGGACTGGTCCTGTGCAGGAGACATATCTGTGTGTTGGGGTTCACGGTGGGGAAGAGGCCAAAGCCCATGAGCTGCAGCCAGGAAACACACCTGGGAGCAGGTTCCTTGGAGCCCCACACCTGGGAAAGAGCTGGTGGACATGCAGCCCAGCAGACTGTCCTACTGGGCAGAGCAGAGCGCTGGGAGCCGGGATGAGAGGAGCTGCCAACCACCTGCAGCTGGTATATCAGGTCATGCAGCAGGAGACAGATTCTGGCACTGTGCTAGGAAAGTCTGTAAGACATACCCCGTTCTGTGGGGGTGAGTGGATGCTGGAGCCAAATCTATGAGTCTCACACTCGGTGCACAAAAACTTAGCAGCTCAGATGGATGGGTAAAATCTGTATCAGTGTAGAAACTGCATGGGATGAAAGCTTTACAGTTCTGCAGAGGAATCTGGTTCTGCTCTGTACCATCTGTGCACCAATTGTGTGGATTGTTTGTTGAGCTTTGTTTGGTTGGGTTTTTTCCTTCGAGAAAGATACATAAGTCAGTAAAAAGAATGCACTTCAGGTCAGTTTAACTCCTGAGCTATTGGTTTTGGCCCTCGCCACTGCTGATTATAGGTTCAAATTTAACAAGAGTTAAAAAGAAGAACCGTGCCTAATTACTGTTTTCTGCAATTTATTTAATTTCAAAGGCAACAATTTAATTTCAAACTTTGCTCAAATTAGAGGGAGAAGTAGAAAAAAACCTGGAAATGCAGAAAAGGTAAGATTAGAGATCCGGTTTCCGATGTTAGACCCTTACAGCTGACGGTATATTTCTATGTGCATGTAATACGCACATGGTCTGTTTGAAACCTAATGACAGTGTGACAGTAAATATCTGGCAGATCCAGACCATGAAGAGGATGCTTCCATTAGGTTTGTGCTTATACCACTAATATGATGCATTTATTTGCAGGAATTCTTACAATATACACACAAATTAGACTGAACGATTCTTAGCAACGAGGAAAGGCAACAAGAAAAAAATAATATAAGCTTATACATACATTAAACATTTATATAACGATGCACATTCTACATGCATAACAATAAACACATTTCAGTCTATGAGCATGCAGTAAACACATTTCAGATGACAATTTAAAATTAATGTCCACAGGCACTCCAAACATGCTGTGGCACTCGTGGAGTGAAATCTGAGGCTATTAAAACAAATAGGAACCTTGCTTAAGCAGGGTTTTGCAGACTGCAAAACTCCAGAGGGGGATCCAAGAGAACCTTTGAGGAAATTTAAGATCATATGACATCGAGGTGAAAAAAGGCATCACTCCTATCTGCTTCTCCAGAGGCTTCTCTTGACTTACAGGAAACACAGCACCTTATGCTCTCAGTCAACTGAAAGCAGCAATGGAAGAGATGGACTAAGACTTGCATAAACATTGGTAAATGTCTTACAGGAATGTTTTTTAAAATCTTGATGTTCTTTTCTGGCTTCTGGGGTTTTGGCAGGAGCTCCAGTCTCTAGGCCCATTTCTGTGTACACAATTTAATGATGGGCTTGATTAAGAGACAGTAATTCCCGAGAGGTTTAGCTATCTTACTTATTGACATGAACACGAGTACAATGCCAAAGTCAAATGGTTGCGTCCCAAACCAATGGAAAATCACAGATGCAAAAGCATGATGGATTCTTCATTTTTCAGGTTTCATGTATTTCTACTGTTTTCAGACTGTATATAATCTATAGTGCTTTATAATCTAAGCGACAACCAATCTGGCCTTGCAAGACCTTTTGCCAAACAACAAGTAGCAAAAACGTCAGCCTACATCTGCCCATGAGGGAATTACATTGAGGTCCAGTTATATTTGTCCCAGTAACTCTGTCTGCCAAGTGAGCCAGTTTCCCTCAAATGAGAATTTAAAGGAAGAACACAGCTGTTGGCTCTGGGATAAGCTAAGACAAGACTGCAAAGGCAAATTCTAGACAGTGAACTCTGTTGCCGGGTAGTTCAGGAGTCAACCTCAAAGGAAAACAAGGCAATGAGTTCATAAAAATGAACTTGTTGACCTCCTACACAGGATTACAAATTTCCAGCGAGGTCAGTAGGATTTTCAGGCATATAATATATCTTAGGACAGGACTTAATATGCTTTCAAAACTGGCTTTTCATAACTGAAAGGCAATATAAAGAAAACATCCTTGACATCCCCTGTATTAAACTAATGGCATTGAACTTCAGACTAATTGACTATTTTCTTTTTCCTCTCCCTGGCAGACTCAAGGAGAAGAACCCTCTCCTATGGCTCTACATTCCATAAAAACTCAGTTTCCTGAAGTCTTCTCTCCTGCAGGAGAAAGTGGAGATGATCCACAGCCTGCAACTCTACCATATATTCTTTTACTGGAATAAGAAATGTTTTTAGATCAACAGCTTCAGAAGCCAATGGAGCATCTGTGTGCCAACATTAAAGTCTCTTTTCAGCTGTGAGAATTCCATGCTTTCTAAAAGCCTTGCCTTCTCATAGGAAGATGGCCAAAATCTCCCAGATAGGAGTTTACGGCAGAAATCTACAAGTTTAGATCACTAATTGCTGCTTTTGAATAAATCTCAGTGTACATGTATACATTATTCTGCATGTCTTGATTTCTGTTTTATTATTTCCTTCAGTTTGACTTCCATCTGAATTCCAGTTCATTACGAAATTTTGAATGTTTTATTTTTCATCCTTTTTCAGTCTTGTGGTTGTTCTCATTCTGGCATTTAGTGACTTTTCCCTTCACTTGTTCCTTTGTAGTTCTTTAAGGCAACGAGCCATTCCTGTGGTGCTGGATGGGGATGGGGAAAGTTGCCAGCAAAATTTTTGGTGCACGTGCAATAGAAGTCCTCTCCCCACAAATTCAGGTTTGTAAAAGGTAACTCTAGGAGGAGTTTCTACAAACAGTGGTACATTCTTTCCAGAGGTAATTATAAGGTCTCAATTTGTCTCAATTACTCATACATATTATATGCTTATACATTTGTCACATAATATGATAATGCAACAAGTACTTATGCATATTAAACATATGAATATGAGTGCAAGCAGAACATTTTTCAGAATTCCAAGTAGCGCAATGAATTCTCAAACAGCCTGGTGCTTGCAAACACCGTTACATGAACAGAACAAAAAGTATGTGTCAGCCAACTAAAAATATTCATGTACAATGAAACACAAATATATTCCTTGTATCTTCTATCATTTTTAGAAAATTTTTAGACAATGATATGTCCCACGTAAAAATATTTTCATCAAATCTATCTATATGAAATTTTATATTCCTTTTGCTGTACTAGAAACTCTACAGTGTGATAATCTTAAAGAAACAAATAGTGAAATGAACTAGATGCAGAAAATCCTTGCTTTCTTTTTCGTTATTATGACAAACTGCAAAACTCAAATATTGAATCTGAGAAATATAAATTATATTGTAGTTGGCATAAGTGTGATGCAAAACCCACTGATATATTTGGAAAACAAATGAGTCTCACAACTCACACAGAAAGTCATCAAACCGAGAATCGAGTACAGCAGAGAAAAAATCTGGAAAGCAACAAAAACTGTGTAAAGGTTAGTGATGGTGCAATGAAACTTTGACTATTGTGTTCTGTGCCACTTCGAGAAATGTTTAGCTGAAAGAGAAAGGTGTCAAAGACAAGTAATGAAAATGTGGTTACAGGCACAATATGACCCTGTTATAAGAAGAGACTGAAATGAATAAGTGATAATACGACACAGGCATCAGATAATTAAATTTTGGCAGTAAATGCCAAAAGCAGTTATGTCCACAGTGTGATTTCACAGGAATTCTCAGCAAAGAAACACATAAAGGAAACTTCATGGTTTTGATCACTACTGTAAATGTAACAAAGAAAGAAAATGGAGGGGCTCAGTCATAACCTTCAACTGCCTGCCAAAGTAAACAAGAAGGCGTTTGATTTTCAGCCAATAAAGATGAAGTGAAAAATGGAAGTGGGAAAGCTCTGCATAGAGCTTTTTCTGGTAGAGAAAGACAGGCAGATGTGCATGATACTTTAGTTATGGCTTTGGTAGAATACAAATTATTGGAAAAAAAATAGAAGCACTTTTTTAAAAAATATTGAAAATTAGAAAGTGTTCATCCCTCAGATGTCTGCTGAAGATGTTAAACAAGGTACAGAAACTTTGCAAAAGTGAAAATTCAATTGGGAAAGTGCGTTTTTCTTTATCGGTGTTGTTTCCCATAGAAGCTAAACTCAACTATGGGATTAAGCTTCCAACTGCATTATCAGATTGCCTAACATACATTTTTCGAGACGAGACTACCAGAGACCACTGCTAGATGACAGATGAGAAAGAGTCAGCAAGGCAGAGACATGAAATATTTCTGGAGGTAACACCTTGTACAACAGGATATAAATCAGCAAAGTAATAAATTCTGCAAAACAATTTTTAACACATTTCATGAGATGCTAATTCCTATTTCCACAGGTGTTTGACAAAAATAATTGCATTTTCCATTTTGGCCATCACATAGCTTCCTCAAATCAGTTTCAAAGTTAGCCCTGACACTGCTTCTGCATATGGATAAATGGCCAGTTTTTCCTCCAGCTCGGGAAATGTTGGCACACCGCACCACAGCATGCAAATTAAAAATTACTTTGAAATTGAAACCAGAAGTAGTTTGATATTGGAAAGACAATTTTTCTAAAACAATTCACAATTTAAGGGTCATTCAGAGGCAGAAGTCAACAATCCCCAGCCCAATTGGACTGTACTAGATTGTATAGCAAGAGAGAGACACTGACCTTTTAAGTTCAGCCTGTTGCTATCCATTTATTTCGCCATCTCTTTCTCTATTTCCTACTTGCTTTTCCCCCCCTTAAGTAGATAGTTAATGATTTCTTTGATATTGCTTCCTGGTAGAAAGGTAAGAGATGACTGTTCGTTGTTAAAAGTGATAAAGTGATCATTTTCCATTGTTATAAAAAAAAAAATTATGGTTCATTGGTAATTGTCTTGTTAAATTCTCGATACACTGTTTGACACTATGACAGATCATTGACCGCAAATACTCCCAGAAATCTTGTCTTCCAGCCAAGGATGAAACTTAAAACATTACTTCATGTCAAAACTGAAAGGAAGGAAACTGAAAGACGCAGAGTGAATGGAGAACTATTGCAATACTGTCTTACATTCTCCACTGTGTTCAGTATATGTCAGTTGAAACATGCCTATCAAGATATTTTCTGTATCTTTTCACGAAGTATGCCATTATGTCCTATGAGATGACCTAAGAAAGCACGAGATACCAAATTAAAAGGAAAGCCAAGCTGAAGGAATTATGGAAAGAAAATACTTAAACAAGCCACATTCACCACTAGAGAATCTAGAGAAAGAACCAGAAATTATGACCATCAGAAGTCCTACCTATTCAGGAAGAAGAATTTTTAAATAATTTGAAACATTTTACAGTGACATGTATTTATCTTTCACATACTGAACACAGCGACAAACAAGTGTAATACAAGAAACAAAGCCAATTTTAAGGGAAAAAAAATGTTTGCTGTTCAAGCCATGGATCTAGTAACAGATGGAAATTGAACCTTTTAGACTGTTCTTACCATAATGACTACTTGGAGAACTTACTAACTCCAATTATAGCCACAATTAGCACTTTTTAAGGACATAGATGTATAAAGAACTGAGACAGATCTAACACCAATAAAAAAGTACCCGGTTTTCTGTTATGTTGGCTTATCAGACTCCGCAACTGGAAAAGGATTCATCTTTTTCACCACTTCCCCAGATTTTCTCTGTTCTGGCTTCCAGAGAACGGCTTTGTCTTCATGATTTTTAGTGACACCTTCAGTTCTCTAAGAAAAATGCACTAAGCAGTTTTTCCCTCGTGGTGCAACCCCAGCACAGTGCCCTCTATCCCATTTATCCACCACTAACGAGGCACTGGGCAGAACCAAAAGGCACAAAATGAGGTTTTCCAGTGGTTGTTGGATCAGCCCTATGAGGCCATTGGCAGTCAGCACACTTGGGATAGATCAACTCAGAGCACTCTTCTACTATCAGAGAACTTAAACAGAACTTTCTTCCCTTTCCCTTTGGCAGCCCCACGGTATATCCCACTTGCGGCTCAAGGTCCAGCAATGTCTCTTAAGCCACGACGATGCAGACAAAGAGAATCCTAGCACTGTTTAACTATCACTGTCCAACACACTGGATCTTCCTATAGAAGATCTTCTCATATCTTCCTTCTCATAGACTTTCATCCTATGTCATTTACAGACATATTTTAGTTAAACATTATCTGGAGAAGAATTCTTGGTCCACAAAGCAGACTGAACACATCTTAAAAAGAAGAACTTCTGACATCAGCAGGTTGTTGATACATAATTATTGTTTATTTAAAGAGCTGCTGAGAAACTGTGAGAAGGCTCATTGCTATTTATCCCGAAGCATGGATGTTAGCCTGCAGTTGGAATGGAAACAGACTAATGTTTCCAATGAAAAAAAACCCTTCTAGCCAAATTTTAATTGAAGCTAGATAGCAAATGAAACATTTTTTTCGCCTGGGGAATAAAAGACTCTGAAAACAAAATTGTATCAATGAATTTGGGATTATTTTAATACCAAAAGTCTAAACAATATAAATTATATACAGAAAAGTATTTAGAAATTCTTTTGTGGATAAAGAAAAGCCAAAACTTTTTTCCAGAAAATACTGAGGTGGATACTGATGTGTTTTTCCAATGTGAAAATACTTATCTGTTAGCAATCTGATATCCCCAGTTCTGTCTGCTCATGATCATAGACTAATTTTCAAAATTAATCTTTAGGATTTTCATTCCACAGTTTTAAAAGGAGCATCAATGTGTTCTGAAGGCTTTGTTATCTCTTAGAATTTCACATTAAACAGTCATTTTTCATTGTATACACTGTTCACATGTTGCAGCAATGTTTATCTTTTATAGATGATGGTCCAACAAATATACTGGAACAGATTAATTGTTTATCAGTGCAACTCATGGACTTGTCTAAGAAAGAAGAGATGATGTTATTCTGTAACTCAGTGAAATAAAAATATAAGGCACCCAAATATGCAATTGTTATCTTTTTTGTTTACAAGACACATATACTAAAATTTATTCAGCAAAGCAGTTTGGAATTCTTGATTCTTCTAGGAAAGCTTTGTACAGAAGCTTCCTCTGTAATTCATACTTACCTTCACACATACAACTTACTAGATCCTAGCTAAATACTCTGGATCAAGACCATAGCTGTAGAATTCTATAAACAAGAAGCATCCAGAAAAATTACTCTTAAAATGTTTGGGTCTCCAGAAAATATCAAAACTAGTTGCTTGAAAGTTTGCATAACACCTGAGATCACGGTGAAACTAAAATGCAGTCGATGGCCGTGCAGAAAAGTTGTGGAGGCTTGGATGGGGAACTTACAGGTGTGTCTTAGCACTGCCTAGACCAGAGACATTATACAGAGATTCCATTCCATATTTAAAAGATAGGAACATCGTGAGCCCTGAAGAACGGTTTTCTAAGGGTTAACAGCAATGCCATCATATAGAATATTACCATAAGGCACTACCATCTACCCCCTTCAGTAATTAATTACCTCTGATAAAAAACAGTTTATTCACTCTGAAATACTGGTTGACTTCCTCTCTCAAGTACTTTGCTTGCTAGACATGCTCAAGCCAGAATGCCTAGCTCGCCAGTTATTTCAATAATCTCTTTCAGTAGCCAGAGTCTCCACCCAAAATCTGAGTACAGAATGTAGAAAATAGGGGCATTCTGTATCTATTGCAACTTCTCTGTCTGGGAGGAAACATAAATCAAAAACCTAAAATGAAAAATGCATGGCCAAGGCTTGCAATCTTCAAAGCCTGTGAAGGCACAGATCATCTAATATCAGTAATTAGTAAAACATTGTTCCCTTTGCAAGAGAAGACTCCTGGCCAACAGAACTGGTCTAAGAATTCTGAAGACTGTAGAGTGGAGCTTACTTCTGGAAATGAAAATGAAGGAATGATTAGACAGCAAATTCTCTATGAGTACTGCATGTCCTAAGAGGGCCAGTGTTCTGTAACTATGTAAATCACCACTGATGAACAGGTAAGACAATAGAATGGGGACCTATGTCTGCCATATCAAGAACAGTCAGGAGTGATGTCATGGCTGAGAGACCATCTGGCCTTCATTATAATGAGAGAAGAAAGTATTAGGGCAAAAGAAGACAGAGAAGAAGCCATTTGAATCTGTGTCTAGAAAACAAAGCCAAATAGTTCAGCAGCCAGCACTGCAATGATGTTGAGAAATAAGCAAGCCCACTTAGACTGAGGAAAGAGGAAGTTGATCCACATAAGCCAATTCAAAAAGCAGACAGCCTTGGAGTAAAGCACACACATACCACTGGGTAGTGACACGGAGAATTTAGACTCTCTGGCATGAGCTCTTCTTTTAGTGATCAGAGAGAAGATGAAAATACAAAGGCTTTCATAACTTCTGAGAAGGAAACCTCAAAGTCTAGCTGCCTTTTGCACAGTATTTGCATCTTGAACAATCAGCAAAGAGAAAACCCCTAAGAAATATGGCTCCAACTGAGAAAACAAAGGTAATCCCACATGTAGGCTTGGTCATGTGACTTAACCTTTGCATGTTCTGCACAACCGAAATGAGGCTTTGAATCCTCCGTTCGGGAGAAGCCAATCTATTAATTGCAAAAGATCTGCAAATCGTTCCCTTTCAACAAGATAACTTCCTTATATGCTATATAAGCAGCAAGGAAAGGCCAACAGCACACCTCTACTAATATCACAAGGACAAAATTTTGGATCTTGAGTGCCTGTGATGTAGCAAACCCATCGTAATAGCTAACATGGACCCATTTCAAGAACTTGTGGTTTGAGAACAGATACTGTTTAAGACCAGAGGGCATATCCAGGACTTGATTTTTTTTCCCCAGCAACAATAACCTTTGAAGAAAGAGTACAGCCTCTGAAAAGGTCGATCAGGCAGTAAATGGAAACAGCAGTGCTAAATATGCAAGGTATTTTTGGGGGCCTGTTTCTTCAAATAAATACAGACTTAGGGCAGGTGCCAGACTTAGAGGGAGAACAGAAATTTGGGGACTGTTCCTCATCAAAGAGATTATCCAATAATAGGGAAATACCAGAAGAATCCCCTTCCCACAAGGTAAACTGCACGTCTGTTCTTTCTTTAAGCCACAACTAACATACCGTGCCTAAAATATGAAGTTGTTCAAAGGAGTAATGACACACATTCTTGTTGCACACAATATCACCCTTAAAACTGCAATAGCAATAGCCCTGAAAATGTAAATAGTGTTACAGTGTTTATCTCTGTACTTGATCGCACAAAAAAACCACCCCAGAAAACCTTTTATCCTTCAATGTGTCCAGCTGCACATTGGTGTCCAAGGTCCCACTCCTTAAAAAAAGGTCAAAGAAGAAAGTCACTAATTTCAACAATGCATGATCTAATTCTACATGCAACACTAGACGAGAGACTCATATTTTCAGGTAGATCATTAGTCAAAGACCAATTGCTTAAACACAGCATTTATTGCAAAAATACCAAGTGAACATAATAAAGGGTTAAGCAGAAACATTTTAAATCAAAACACTTATCAGTTCTTTCCACTTTTATCCCTATTCATATCATAACTCCTCAAAAATAGTGAATTACTTAAACAGTTGCAGCTGGTACAGAATGCATTTGGAATACCCATGTATTTCTACAGCTTAGGCAGCAGCATGCTTTGGCTTAAGCAGTGAAAGGACGCCTCAAATTCCATTAATCTCTTCTTCAAATAAGTGTTTTCTACCTTGTGTGAAAAAAAATTAGTAGCCAAACTAGCCAAAGTAAGAAATGAAAGAGTTTCAGAGTTAAGAAAGGGCTGGAAAAAACATAAACTACATTAGATATGACAAAAAAAAGAGTGGAATAATCAATTAACTGTGGTTCTACACAAACTTAGAAGTTTGATGAACACTAATTGGCTTTATTACTTCAATTAAGTCTAATAGCATAGGGACAGAATAGGAGGAAGCATTATTCATGACAAAAATTAGTCGGGACAGTCAAATCTAAAACTTACTGCTAGCATTTGCGGGAGAATCATGCTGTACTGAGCACAGGAAGTAAAATTCATTAACTACTAAGACAGTATCCCTGACTTTGGAATGTCCTGAACTGCAATCTGCTGGAGCTGGGGAGAATATTCTGACAAAGTAACAATACATGATTGCCCTGTTCAAACGCTTTTTTTCCCAACAGCATTTTATTTCAGCCAGTGGAGAAGGCAGGAAACTGATCTGGGGTAACCTCTAGTTTAACCTAGGGCAATCATTCTCATGTTCTTAAAATGGATCATGGTAGCATAACATCAATAAAGGCAGCATAATACATAAGGTGAAATCATATGAAAAATAATCCCTTGATATTATTATAATGAGGGGTGGTCTTAAGGGGAGTCATTATGGATAATTCTTTGAAAATAGCAGTTCGATACGAACCAGGATTAAAAAAGGCACACAATACTAACTACTAGAAAAGAAATAGAAATAATTCTGAAACAATCTAAAACTACCATGTTCCCAATATCTACAAAGTATGCCGCTTTGACATTCTATCTCAGAAAAAAAAGACCCTATGAAACTACAGTTTTGACTTCTAAAATACTATCATGTCTATAAAACTACAGAAAGAGTATCAAAGACAAATAAAAGTGTGGAACAGCTTCACATGGCTGCTCAGGGCCTGGATGGGTGCTCTGTTCACTGGGTAATAAACTGGCTGGATGGCTGAGCCCAGAGAATGGTGATGACTGGATTTACATTCAGCTGGTGACTAGTCACCAGTGGTGTTCCCCCAGGATCAGTGTTGGGGCCCGTCCTGTTTAATATCTTCATCAATGATCTGATAAGGGTATTGAGGGCACCCTCAGTCAGTTTGTTGATGACACCAAGCTGGGCAGTAGTGTGATCTGCTGGAGGGCAGGAAGGCTCTTCAGAGGGATCTGGACAGGCTGGATTGATGGGTCAAAGACAACAGTAAGAGGTGCAACAAGGCTGAGTGCCAGGTCCTGCCCTTGGGTCATAACAACTGCCTGCAAGTTGGGGGCAGGCTGGGGGCAGAGTGGCTGGAAAGCTCCCCAGCAGAAAAGGACTTGGGGAAGCTGATCAACAGCAGCTGAACACGAGCCAGTGTGAGCCCGGGTGGCCAAGGCCAAAGGCATCCGGGCCTGCATCAGCAATAGTGTGGCCAGCAGGACCAGGGCTGTGATTGTTCCCCTGTACTCAGCACTGGTGAGGTCACACCTTGAGTCCTTTGTCCAGTTTTGGGCCCCTCAATTCAGGAAGACCAATGAGGGGCTGGAGAATGTCCAGAGAAGGGCAGTGAAGCTGGGGAAGGGTCTGGAGCACAAGTCCTGTGAGAAGCAGCCAAGGGATGTGGAGGCGTTTAGCCTGGAGAGGAGGAGGCTCGGGGGAGACCTTATTACTCTCTACAACTACCCAAAATGAGGTTGTAGTGAGGCGCAGGTCACTCTCTTCTCCCAGGCAACATGGAATAGGACAAGAGGAAATGGCTTCAAGCTACGCCAGAGGATGTTTACATTGGATATTAGGAAAAATTTCTTCACAGAAAGGGTGGTCAAGCATGGGAACAGACTGTCCAGGGAAGTGGTGAAATCATCATCCCTGGAAGTGCACAAAAACCATGTAGATGTTGTGCTTCGGGACATGGCTTAGTGGTGGACCTGGCAGTGTTATGTTAATGTTTGGACTTGATGACCTTAGTAGTGTTTTCCAACCCTAATGATTCTATGTTTCTACAATAAGAAAAACAACACACAGCGAGACGCTTCACTTAAAAATATTCAGAAGACTGAAAGCAAAAGATGACTAATATTAATGTTGGGATAACTAAAGTCATTAATGCAATTAAAGAGGCTAACAGAGAAAAATAATCTGGTTTTTGTTGCTCTGCAAATAATAAGGGTCACCAACAAAATCCTCACATAGCACGTGAGAAGCGATATTAAGCTAGACCGACCTTTAGTCTCATTTCATGTGACTGACCTGATATTCTAAATTACATGAAGTAAATGAGGTCAAGAATTTATATGTAAATATTCATATAAAAGAATATCAATAGAGCAGATGCTTGGAATTATTATTATTATTACATATATATTTATTTTTATGGAAAGAGCTACTTAAAGTTGAATCAGATAAGCAATTAGAGTTCAGGAAAATGCCAGCCACGGTAGTTTCCTGTACATTTTTACACCTTCTTTTGAAAGCACAAATGTATCAGCAATTTTCAGAGATGGGATATGGGACCAGATGGAATTCTTATATTCAGATGAACATAAAGTACAAGCCTTTAAAGTTCTGATTTTTCACAATTCCTGAATAATTTTCATCTCCTAAAGCCACATATTATTCCAGGCAACATATTTATGAGGTCTTGTTTATTGTTCTGTATTGTTGATGTTTGTCAAACCTATATCCCAGGACGACTTCTTCTAAAATATACTTCTTGCCATGTCCCACAGCCCAAGCATACCCATGTTTTATTTTTTCTTTTAAATTCCAATATGACTTAGGCACACTGAGTAAACAGATTTAATAAGCTGAACTCAATCGTGACTTCTCCACTTACATTTTTTGGCAGAAAATGCCTTTCTGAGTTTCTATTTCAGTAAGATTCACTTAATACATCCAAAGCTGAGTAGGCTTTGATCCACAATTACAAAGTTAATATATATGGAGAAAGAATAATGCTGGGAAAATGCTCTCTTGGCAAATAGACGCTGGAGCAAATTAATCCCACAAATTTCCCACCTTTAATGAGTTCAAGTCTTGCCATCATTAATAATACTGAAATAGTTATTAACATTTATATAAATATAATGAGGAAAGGTCTTTGGACCTGCCAGCAGGATCGAAAGCTATTGGAACTTTTATCACATGAGCAAGATCAAAACCAAAGCAGCTATACTCCTTTCTTTTCTTTTGCTTTAAGTAACTCCATAGCCCAGGCATCTGACTATCGTCTTGACTTAAAGTACTTGGCTATAAACCAAAGACAGGTTCAAATAAGGTTCTTTGATTCCACACACATGCACATACACACGTTCTTTCAATCCACTCTCCTTGCATGCAGGAGTCAACAGGAGTTAAGGGCAGCACTTCAAACTATGCTCAGCACTTTGCAGGATGCGGCCCTTTATCCTTATTTGACTCCTTGTGCTTGCTCAGTTCTGTTTTTGCCAGTTCTACTAATAACATTCCTCTGCAAAAACAAATACTGTCCACGCCCCACTGATGCCTACTGCCATCTTTCCTTGAAGTCCTATACAGCATCTATCCCCAAGCTACTAAGTGCAGTTTCTATATTCTATATCATTAATTTTAGAAACTAAGATAATTCTGAAAACCAGAACAATAAAATTCTCACTTGAATTTGCAAGGTTGGGAAATTCTTTAGTAAATACGTAATTTTTTCCTGAGATAGTGTTCTATCATGGTCTATAAGGAAAAGTCTATTTATTTTTTTAAATATCAGGACTGAATTCTCATTGCTCATGATCTTAAAATGTGGATTAGAGTTCACCTTGTCATCCAGTTACTCTAATTTTATTCAGACTGGTAAACTGTCTAAACTGAAAACTTTCTGCCTGTATCTTTAGGTTCTCATTCAACACAAATGACAGCATTAGACTGGTGGGAAAGTGAATGGTATACATCTAGAGCTTGTTCTGACAGTCACTGAGGGTGCACGTCTGTATCCAAGACCTCACAGACACCATAGCAGAATTCATTAGTTAATGCACTGCAGTTTTACAAAATTAGTGGTGAGGAGTTCTTTAAAAAGTCATGAGGCTTCTGGACTTCGTTTATGGATCATCAAATGAACTATTAAAATTTCCTACAGATCAGCCACCAGTGCCCAAAGGCTGCATTTTTAAATACACGTTTAGATACCAAAACAAAAATGACTTGAACATTTTGGAAGACTGTCAGCAATTTGATTGTTTGTGAGCCTACAAAACCATTAAGGAATCACGTTTTAGCACCTAAGCTTGCAAATATGAGTTCAAATGTTTTGGACTTTATTCTTAGAGGTGATACTGCATTTAACTATGAAGACGTTTAGCTTATCAATTCCCTAAAATTTCTGTTATTAAGGTAAGTAATCAATACATTTCCCACAAAGTTTTAGAAGAGCCAGGGCGGAAGTTTTTCTGATTGGAATCTGAATTGCAGAAACAGCAGTGCAGAAGGATTTTTCATTATTGGCTTTTTAACAAGAAAGTTCCTAATTTCAAGAAGCTAGGTAAAAGGAAAAAGACAGTTGTCCTCCGTTTGAGAGACATTGTTTAAAATTTCTGAGTTTTTTGCTGTCTACATGAGTATAATCATTTTGTGTTTTGTTTCCAAGTAAATGAAATATGAATTGAGTTTTCATATCTTTCCACCAGTGCATTAGTAGCTATGGAAAGAAAGCAGCTAGCAAGACAGGGAAGAGCACACCTACTGTACTATTTGACACTCAGGTTAACACATCCCGACTTCTTTAACAGGTCTTCTTTTTAGTGCTTAACCATTGCACCTCCTTTCTAGGCCTCCTTTTGTTCATCTGCAAGAGATATTATATTCTTATCAGAGTAACCAGGTGTTTACTATATTGATATTTTTTAAGTGCTTACGCATTCTCAGACTGTTGGCACTAAATAAATTAAAATTGCTGCATGCAACTTGCAGACTCCTTATTTAACAAGTCTCATGAGATAGTTTGTTAGCAAATAAATTCTCAGTGAGAAAATGAGAACATTACCCACATATTAATGTGTAAATTCAATATTTTAAGAACTCCATTCATAGAATCATCTCTTTTTTGGAAAAATTGGCCCTAGAAATTGCTAAGCAGCAGTCTCCACTATTGTTATTTGTGCTATAACCCATATCTACTGCAGTATTAGTGCTGATGCATTAATAAATCAGGATGCATTTTTATATTAGTAAGATTCAGTAGATAACTCCTGTATGCTTTTCAGAAAAAGTTGTGGTGTGCACACCAGATCATACATTACAGGTGTTGGATGACATTACAATATAACATTATATCACATTAAATACAGTCCAGAAAATGAACTAAAATAAAAAGATGAGTTGCAATACCCTGTAGAAACACTACTTTCCCAAAGTCTTTCTTATATACTACAACGATTTTCTATTTTTAAGTACATTTTAAGAGATAGAATTCTACAATCTGTTTTAAAAGACTTAGAAGACAGATATGAACGATGTTCACTAAAGAGTTTTAGAGCCACCAATGCCTTTGGAGGCAAACAGTAAAGCTGAATGGTGTAATGGTTCTTTTCAATCAAAATTTATTGTTCTTATCCCATGTAGGAACTGCATTTTAACATATGCCACAGCTCATTCCTTCCAGTGAATCAGTAGTAGGAATCCTAAAAAATGCTGACCACTGTCTTCTCAAGTTTGATATTGTTGAACTATTGCTGATCTCAAAACATGCAATTGATTCACCTTGATACAAACATACTTTTTAATCTATACTATGTAAAATAATTATTGATTAATCCCATTCCGTCCCCAGTTTTGGAGCATTTAAACGTAATCGGTTTCCAAACTAAAGGCTATTTTCACACTCACACACAAAAAAACTAATCCAAAAGGATTACAAGAAAATAAAAATACTTCAGTCCTGAACGCACTCCATAATGTTACATAAGCCATAGGAACACATATCCTGAATGCATAAGGATATTAAGTCTCTAAATTTTAATAGCAAATATTCTTTAATTCATCATTTGCCTCATTCTTGATACCACACAGTTTTCAGAATCCTTCTTGTGATATGAAATCAATTTTTGTCTTCCACTGAAATCAGTAAGGAAGTCAAGGAACAAAGAGGCAATTCAGGAAAAAAAAAACCTAACCCTATGCATTTACCATTATGTTAAACTGACTAAAACAAATCAGGAAAAATTTTAAGCATCCAAATAAATATTAAGGGAAGTTCAAATATGAACATTCAAGAAAAATGGAAGTTGTAGAATATTCTAAAAAGCACCTGATTCTTCATTTGCAGACTGGTTGTATGTACTCAAAATATACAATAACCAAAAAAAAAGAGAACGAAAGGGTAAAAAAGCACTGTAAGAACCACATCTTGGGCTCCTCATCCAGGTGTTTTTCTTCTGCTGATAAAACTGAAAGGAACAGACATTCCATTAAACCTTTCCTTGTATAAGTCAGTTACTCCAAGACATCTGTGGGGGCACATTTTGTGATCCATTCAGGATAACCAGTTCCTATAGTCTAAGCTAGTAACTCAATGACCTTTAAGGTCCCTTCCAAACCAAACCATTCCATGATTCTATGAACTGGGAAGCAAGCACAGAACATGAGCAAAACAATTCCAGCTGGTGGACTGCCTCATGTGGCTCATAACTAAGGTGAGGAATTTGACCAGTCCTCTTTCTGAAATGCTGCAAGGGCTGATGTAAAACTGAATTGAGAATCTGAAAGTTCTAAGGTTGCCCCTTGGTCCTTTGCCAAAAAACTCAGCCCAGTATCATTAACATATTTTGAATCATCCTTCAGCAGTTTTATGATACAATTCTTACACAGGCGGTGTTTACATATAAATTTGGTTATTTAGTGTAGTGAAGCCCAGAAACATAAAATCCTGCCCTTGGTCCCCACCCAGGCATCCTCTACTACAAAATAGTGTCGATTGAAAATTCTGAAGTTTTTAGTGCAACTTGTATGCACTGGTAAATAACAATAAAATATGCAGTTCCTGTTAGCAACGGGAGTACTATTTTACAAACCTCAATTCTTTTTTAGAATGATTTGATAAATCTGTTCATGCCAATGGGAATTCTGCTTGTGAAAGAACAGCCACATCAGGGACTAGTCAGGAATATGGAAAAAGCAGAGTACTGTGACTAATATTGTTAATGCCTCTTTACACAAGATTACGGAGTCACATTCTCAAATCCTGAGGGGAATTTGGCTTAGTAGCTCACCCTCTCTGATACTTTTAAAGAACAGAATGTAAGGTGCTAAAAATATTTATTTGGCAAGAAAACTATCTGAGACACTCTTAGGGGTAAAATAATTTCACAGTAGGTGGATCCAGGCATGGGAAACTGTTTGGAAGATAATGAAGAAACTGATGTGTGTTGTGATTAACACACAAAATAATATTATGGAGTCATGTTCTTCATTCCTCAAAATAAACGTGATCAGTAACCAACTTTTGGCATGAAGTTTCTCAAAGTATCTACTTAAGTTTTTCCTTTCAGCAGTAAATTGCTTTGAAAAGTGGTATTGTAAACAACAGACATCTAATGAAAGAATGGTTACGATGCAGAGTCCCATGGGATTTTTTTAACTGTCATACAATATATTAGAAGCCATGAGTTTGTTTTATTAGCTAATTAAATAAGCAAAAAACCCACACAGCATAAAAGACTAGTATTTAGTTTAATATCTTTAAAAGTACTATTTGACTAATGTTGCTAATTCCTCTATTCATATGTTTGTGTTCTCAAACTGTAAAGGAGCATGTGAGATTTAATGATTGATTTTTAAAGATAATGTCAATGAAGAATGGGTATTCTGTCCTGAAGAGAACAGGAAGTGACATAATTACTCAGAAAAAAATTGAGAATTAATGTTGTTTTAGATTATTTTAACAACACTGCAGCACTATTTGGTTTAGGCAAAATGCTTCTTATTCTTAAATCACTTAGTCCTGTCACACTCTGTTACAAGCAATTTTTGTAGCACTGTTTCCCAGGAGAGACCTGCCGAAATACAGAAATAGGCACTCCCTGGAAAAGCTGTGTGACTCTTCTGTCTGGTAGTACTTTTGTTACACAATATTTTGACCAAAACATTTAGAACTCTTGCTTAATTTAGAAATTTGTTTTTATTTCATATCAGTTTCATTTGTTCACTTATTCAAATATAGATCTATGATCTCCCATCACAAACCAATATGTTGATGACTTCAGTACCATGTTCTTCATTCACTTCTGTACTCAGCAACTTCTATTTCAGAGAAAGCCAGTAAAAAAATACGCATCTAGAAATGGTGCCATTTTCAAGTTGAAGAAACAACTCTCCCCTCACATCTAAAGGTTCTCGGTTTAAAACATAAGGCATTAAATTTAATAGCAAATGGCTCCCAGAGCCAGATAACGAATGATTTTCACAATGGAGAGTACTTATTCCCTTGTTCTTATAGTCCCAGCTCAACAAATAGGACAACTAATTTTTTAAGTGGCCATATTCTGGCCTTCTGTTCTACTTGGTAACAAATTAGTAGTTTTGTTGTTTCATACTACTGACAGATTGTAAAATTATTTAAAAATGAGAAGGACATAGCTTCTTTTTCAACATCCCCAGTCAACTTCTCTTTTCCTCATATAAGATTTAAAATCTCTATCAGCATATGCCTTCCTGTAGCCTAGGTCTACATTGAATCTCAGCAGGCACTTTGCCTTTCACAAGCCAGGTTCTGATTTATACCGTATCTAGAGACATTTGTTTGAAAGTCTGCAAAGGGAAAAAATAATGTGGTATTTTTTCCTCATAAATCACACAAAGCTGTACATTGAAAACAATTTAATTTTCAAAAACTATAGCTCATGAACTCATGCAAAAAATATACCATCATATAAAGTATTTAGTAGTAAAATAGCTTTTGTTAGTAAACACTTTTTTTTTCTGACTTCACATTATGGGAAATCACAAGGCTCTTTTATTCTAGAAAGATTAATCAGTTGATGCGGAACCTAACTAAACAGAGGATTCTGCTCTATGTAGTTCTGTAGTGTAAAAACTTCTTTACAGCTAGGCTTCATTGTACAGTAGGCTCTTATGCAGCCTATTCAAATCAAATAAATTCTCAACACATGCTTATATGATCTGTCTATTCAATTCATATTAAAAAGTAATTCTTAATACTTTCCAGATATTTAGCTTGGGCAGCAATACACATAAGAGTGAGCTGATACTTTAGAAGTTTGCATCAAATCTAAATTACAGCAACCGAAATCGGCGAAGACAGACTTTCAGGTTTGTTGTCATAGCTCTGCCACATACAGTTGGTCTGCTTTCTCTAACTTGAGATCTCAGGGCCCTTTGTTTAAGACTGATTCCTTCCAGATGTATGGGATAGTGTCAGTGGAGAGAAAGAGAAGGTATGCTTCACGCTGGTGCGATTGAAATTGCAGTGAAAAACAGACTCTGTAAATCAAAGTCAATCCCTTCAATGTCTTTATTTATCTTGTCCTCTGTTACATGCTGAATTATTCCTTCTTATGTTTTTAGTCAAACTCCAGAAAAGCAGAGACATTTTGCCTGCACAATTTCTTACCCATATGACTCTGTGCTGCCCTATCCAGGGCAAGATAATAACCTTAATTCACTGAAGAACACCTGCCCTAACGAACCGAATTTGGTTAAGCCATCTGAAAAGTGACACATTCGCCCTATGAAAGATCTAATATTCTAAGCATTGCATACAGTACATCATTACACCATAGCAGGGGCTGTTTCATGAGGTTATTAGTGGAAATAGAGTATAACTGTGCCAGACTGGAAGTTCACATTCTCCAGATCCTTGGTGTGCAACTATTACCTGCACATGACATTGCAGGCTCTGCATTGAGCTGTCAGAAGTACATCTGATGATTTTATTTCCTGTATTTCTTCACAGATTTCTAACAGAAGTGAACACTCTGCCATTATTGGACGCTCTTTTTGTGCAAATCAGCAAGCAGCACGAATTTCAAAGGGGCAGATAAAATGAACCATGTTATAGGTCAACAGAGAAGGATATTATCCAAGGAGATTTGGCTATTCTTCTTGTATTGCCTGCCCTGCTAATTCAGTTCTCCAGAGCTAGCAGTCAAGACCCATTTGAAAATAGGATACTGGATAAGAAAGTCCGTGTTTATTACAGAGCTCTTCTAATGTCTATTCTATACTTCAATGAAACACTGAGAAATCTCTGCACTGGAATCCAAAACAATAAACCATGAGACTTCATAGCCAAATATAATGTTTCCAAATGTTTCAGAATAATTCCTAATTTCCTACATTTGTATTTAAGGTGAGATTCTTGCAATTATGAACATGTGACACTGCAAATTATAATTAACATTTGTTTTTATTGTATTTCTTATTACATAAACACAGTATTTTTTTCAGAAGAAAATTTTAAAAGGGAAAAAAACATACATAGAAGACAACAACATTTCAAAAACAGAGTCATCAACTGAATGCAATTTTCAGTAACATAATATCAAATTAATTTGTGTTTTGCCAACAGGAACACTAAAACACATAATAACCCATATAATACTAAAACTCCATTTTCTTTCGCCCTTAAGTTATTAGTTCTAGATACACAGAATCAAGAAATACAAAATTCAAGAGAGTTAGGCAAGTGGAAGTAAAAACAGGAGACAGATTCACCTGGTGGTACTGACCTATCGAAGAGAATGTGGAACTTAAATTCTTTTTTTACTCTTTCTACATCACAGGCATATTTTTACACAGCTCAAGAGATAAAGAGCATTATTTTGGTCTCCTATGATGTAGGACCTGTCTTCATATAAACAGATCACAGCCTGTCACAAACACACAGTTCCCTTTCACAGATCCTCTAAAGCCTTTCTCCCAGGATACCTGGGTATTATTTCTTCCTGACATAACTTTTCATTTCTTTATTTATCTGCAGAACACACATAGCAGAGGCAGAAATTCTGTGACTTCTCTGTACTTCACATTGACAATGCTCAACTCTCAGAGAAGAGTTCGAGGAAAAAAGGACAAGTCCATCTTCACTGGTGATTCAAACATTGCCAACAAAATCACTGGTTGGTGCTTTCTGACACTGGGCAATCTGCGATGTAAACTGTATTTTTGGGGACTGGACACAAACAGTTAATTCATGAAATGCAGTGTTATGATCTGACATGATACATTATATTGTCACTAGCAGTGTGAACTGGAATGAAACTCATGAGTCACAAGCAAAAGGATCCATAACTCAACATAAGCCCCTGACTAAGATCTTTCAAGTGTTGTAACATCTGAACTCTTCGCACGGTGTTTTTAAACTAACAGCGTTCATTGCACAGTTACATCTGACCCTCAGCGGTGCACCACTTCTAGTACTAATAGTTCTTATTGACACATTAAAAACAGTTATTGCTTCATTCAAGAGAATTGTTTCTTGACTGGTTATCGTTCCATGGCTACAATTATGTTGTCGCAAATTTGATGTTTTCATATTGCAGTTTACCGCTGCATTTTGTATAACTATAGCAAACACTGCTCGAGAGCATTGTGGAACAAAGGCAACAAGACAGTGACTTCTCTCTGTGCACATAAGCTGTCCAAATCAAGTATTTCCTTTGGTCCAAGTACAGACCTCAGAAAAAAAAAAATTGCAAAAATTTTGCAATATAAATTGACTGCTGGGGAAAAGAATACTGCATTTTTATGTTCTTATTTTTGCTTGTTTTTTAAGGACAACTCACATGGAAATTAAGAAAATATTTACTTTGAATTCTTTGTACAGAACTGAAAAACAACTTGGCGCAATAGGAACAAATACACCTGTGAATTAAAAAATTAGTTTATAAAAAACAAGTAAGTTTTATGAATTATATCATGTATATCAATGCCAGTAGAAGCCCTTTAGCATCCAGTGTTTATATTTTATGGGTCATTAAATGGTAACATTTCAAAGGTATAATGCCACCTCCTAAAACATGTCTGCTAAATCTGGGTATGGAGAAGAAAAATGAAAGCACTGTTAAGCCAGGTATGGGGTCCTGTAACTGGACCTGATACACGAGCGAGCTGGCTGTGGGTCAAATGGTCTTCGAAAGCGAAATCAGAACAGTGGGAACATCAACATGTTCATTCCCATCTTTTCTGCTCTTCACTTGCAGTAATCACTCCATACCAAAAAGCTAAAGTTGTGTCTTTAAGTGAGTCTTCTCTGTTTCCTGCTTTCACTTGGCCTTGGATTTATGTGGGGCATGCATGAATGGGAAGCATCAAAACCTCTTTAGTCCCAAAATACTCTATGAAATATTTAGATAAAATTTCTGCAAAATGTGTCAGAATACTAAAAAAAAACAAAAAACAAAAAACAAAAAACTGCAAGCAACACAAACACACATACGCACACAAAAAAAAACCCAACAGCAACCAAAAAACCCACCAAAAAAAGAGATGACATAGGATTTTTAACATAGATAAATTTCCAAACTTCCAGAGCAGGAACATTTTTAGAGGATGAGTGAGAAATATTTTAATTTTTTGTACTATCTCTACTCACAGTAAGCAAATACACTTTCAGTCTAGATCAGCCCTCTTAGTGGGTAAGTTTAAAAAACTGATGCATTGAAGTCTCAGAGTTTGTTCTCTTACACCAAATTTTTCCTTTCCTTATTTTTCTTTAATCCATATGCTGGATTTTTGAAATTTCCAACCCAAAAAAAAAAAAATTAATAATATTTTATGTGCTTGTGAATAACAATATCTAGAGCCACTCACACCAGGAGAGTTAGATTTTAATGGCAGAGTTCAAGAGGAGACTAAAAACCAGCTGGCAGTCAACCATAGCAAACACCATACCTTTGAAAAAGTGACCATAGCAGAATACGATTACGTAAGTCCAGCAGACTGGAAAATCACAAAAAACCATATATATAGGTATATATTCTGATAGTCACATAAAATATATGCAGTGTGGCTGATGCTGGTGGTTGGAGCACTTATTATCAGCACACTGTATGCAGCATTCAGTTAATTGCTCCTTGTTGTGTTATGGAAATCAAAACTCTGAATTTATGGATAATAACGACCACACACCGTCTTTCCAACACACATAAACCAGTTCCCACTGATGCAGCTGGAGCCTTGTGTTAACACATTCTGCCACTAGAGGATAGTGTTGTCATATGACTATGCACACACGTGAAGTACAACAAGTACATGAACTTACTGTAAAGTTCAAATTGCTTGTTTTCTAAAGCCAGAAAAAAAATTATATTTCAATAAAGGAATCTTTTTACCTGAGACACCCTGAAGCCTTTTTTTTTTAATAAAAATTAGAGCGCAAAATCACATGGCATAATTGTTTATTAGTTTATACTTAGTAAATTTAATATGTAATCTTAGTAATATTTAATATGTTATTTGTTTTCAAGTAAATGAGATTAATGCACCTCAGGCTGAGTGTAATACCTGGGAATCTCTTGGAAGGACACGGCCATGGTGCAGGGGTCTGACATAAAGCAGGTAACTGAATTTTTTTGTAGTGGTACTTGATATTTGTGAGAGTTACAGGTATCAGACTTGAAAATTGGCCAACAGTGTTCTGAGGACTAGGAGCCAGATCAGGCCAAGCTCAGGAATACTCACTTGCAGCAGTAACAGGGAATCAGAAATTCACTCCTGTAACACATTACTTACACCTTCACTTCAGCAAAGCAGAGATAAATCAGCTGCAGATTTCAATTAAAACATGATGACTGCACTTGGGAAAAAAACCTGTGCAAATTTCAGGAAAAGGCTGTATCAAATAAAAAGCCATCATGAATTGCTGCCATCAAGAATAAGAAGGGAAAGGAGGAGATAGTGTCTCAGTCATCCCCCGCAGTTCTACCTGACACACTACATCTCTAAGTTTCTCCATGCTCAAAATAAGAATTCTAATTTCTGGGAGAAAAAAAAGAAAATCTAACTTTAGTCTGGTGATGATGTGGAGAGTATGCTTCTATGGAGAGGGCCAGGATACATTTTACATACTTGTTTTCAGCAATGGGAATCTACAGTGAAACACAGTCAGCTCATTTAGGCCTGTGATGACCTTAGGACGTTATTTCCCACACTGAACACCACACTCTTCAGAACCAGAGAGCATATTTTTCTTAATGTTTATTAAGTGTTCACAATTTACATTACTAACATGACAATACCTAAAGTAAGGTGTGTATTTACTGAGTTATTTTGTATTGCTTTAATTTAAAATGTCCATAGGGTTGGCAATTGTAAGTATTTAGAGAAGAAAAATAAAAGCACTTGTGGCTTAGCAAATGTGACCTATGAGAGAGATGAAGAATCTGAGAGCACAGAACTTTAATTCTCTTTATACATTAAAGAGGTAGTTATAAAAAGATGATCATTTATTGCTCAATGAATTCACTAGGAGGAGGACTGGAAGAAGCATAGGAAATATTAGTTAAATAGTACATTGAGAAGAATTAAAATATATATTATGATCGTTCTGCCAAGCAGTAGACCCACTAAGAAGGCTGTAAAACGTTCGTTACCAAAGGTTTTTTGGTACATTTAAAGGTGCTTGTCATAGATTATTTAGGAGGAAAAAACTGACAAGAGCAATAGGTTATCATGGATTATCTCTTCAGGCATATTCCACCTTTCCTACATATTTATAATTCTGGTATGATCCTAAACTGTTGCGAGACAAAAATCTCTAGTCATTTGCAATCTTACTAAAATCAACACGAACTGGGAAAACGGTATTGCGTCTGACAGGTTCGCTCACGTTATTAGCAAGAGTAATATGACATTTTTAGGAAAAGGGATCTGAACTAGGTATATACGAAAGCTATTAATAATTAAGAAAAATCCGTCCCCATTCTTGATGGGGTTCTTTCAGTTGTAAACACATACTTAGCACACTTTCTCTATGCCCTTGTGCAAAAATGACCATGTAAATAATTCTCTCCTCTTTTCTTAGCTATCAGTTCCTCAGTAATATTGGGCAACCTCCAATCTTGGAAACTCTACTAATGATTACTGAAAGTTTTTTCACAGTACTGAAACCAGTCACTAGGAAAAGCAAATAGTGGTTACTAAAAACAAAAGAACCCAAATGCTTCAGCTTTGTCACTCCACAACTGAAGCATTCTTCTTTCAAACAGAATTATTTAAATTCAGTTAGGATTATAATTTTATTAGGTCATCTTAATTTAAAATGAAGTAAATTTGAGTAATTTTGAACCCAGCAAACTCCAAAAACATTTAACAGGGATTTTTCCTGTGAACTTCTTTATGCGTTATATTTCTACAGATAAAATGACCTCACTGTGGTTGTTTTCATAAACGTATTTTACTCCCATTTTAGTGAACTTTTGTATTAACATATGTTAATAATCAAGCTTTACCCTTTACTGTTTGCAGACGATATTTAAGCAAAAAAAATCTGTCTGTCATCTCTGCATTCTAAGGAAATTCACCAAATCTATCAGGTCTTCTATACTATGAACTGCTTCATTCAGATAAGAGTTTGGGTTTTTTGGCTATGACTGCTGAAACTTGTTTTAAGTTGTAGTTCTCATTTTCTAACAAACTAATTACATTTTCCTTGAAACATTTGCAACAGCTATTTAATTGCATATATGTCAGAACATGTGTCCTGGGTTGCTCAATTAAATCATTGTTATTACTATTACATAATATTATTATATCCGCACTAACAAGATATTTGGCTGCAGGTATAAGTGTTCAGGCACATTCAGTTTTGCTTTTAAATGTACATGATTAAGCAACTGTGAGTAGATAACTGCTGGCAAATGATCTTTGCAGAAATGGCCAACAGCTTTCATGAAAAAGAAGTCCAAATGCGTTGTCAACAGAGATACTAAACTCTGATCTATGAAATATTTTAATCAGCATTAAGTGGGGGTTTTTGGGCAAGGAGACCTGAAACTGAATTTCAGGTTCTGGATCATGACCACTCACTTATTATCCAAGGACATCAGTATAATTTTTCTTAAAATTTAATCAGCAAGTTGCAGAGATATTAAGAAATTATTTTCTCTCATGTTTCCTCTTTCAACCTCTTGGCTTTTGCGATACTGCTATGAAATGTTCTCCAGTTGTCAGTGACTGTGGAGGACCTGGATTTTTAATGTCAGAGTTGCAACTGTCTTTTCTAATTCAGACACTTTTTGCATAACCTAAATAATAAAAACGAGAATGTTTCATATCCCACCTTAATAATATCCATCTCATCTTTAATATAAGAGCTATATCTGAAGCTGAGTTTGACTTCAGGAATTTACTCAAACCACTGAATCAACCAAGGTTGTGAAAAATACCCTGCTGAATGAGCTAGTTATAGTGGTCAAAGTGGTACAGTAGATGTAGCAATACCGATACTAGCAAAAACAAGACACAATCTGTCCCACTTGAAGAAGAACAATAAATATGACTGCAAGAAAATCCCCATCTAAACCAGTTTAAGACCCATCTGTACCTGTTTATCTACATAACCTCTTCAGAGTTTCTTACAGAAGGAGGAATACCAGGAACAGAAAAGGCCTTGATGCTGGTCCTTGTCCTGAAGGTCAAAAGCAAAATGAGCAGTCAGGCCAGCAGGGAAACCAGTCTGCAGCAAATCCTTAGAGATGCTGTAATTCATGCTGTCAGTTACCTACCAGGCACTGGTTGCCATAGCTATAGCTCCTCCATGCCTGTGTACTGCAATAACACAATCTTTAAGCCACAAAGGCATGAAAGCTACCGAGATCTGTAGCAGAGGTAAATAGCCAAGCCTTGTAGTGGTTTTGGCCAGTCATAATATCTGATATAAAAATTAATTTTTAAAAACAATAGGCTAAAAAGAACTTTTATTTTGCAAATGTCTTGGATCAAGGATAAAACCTGCATGCCATTTTCTCCCAGGCACATAATTATTTCCTAAGTGTATACAAACCACCCTATCTAAAGAAAAAAGATCAATACTTAGAAAAAAGCAAGACTTTCAGAGACATTAAAAACTTAACGGCTAATACAATCTTGTTTTGGCTGCAGGCTTTAATCCGACAACTTTTCAGATCATATTGTTAAGCAATTTAAAAACAAAGCAAAACAACTCTTCCAAATGATAAGACTGTAAATTATGGGTTTGAATGGCTTAAGTTCTAATGCAATAATTGTATTTTGCTGGTGAAACTGTTAATTAAAAATGTTAAAACACTGTTCAAAACAAACAAAATTCTCTGGATATTTCTGGCTATTTTTCTAGCACTGACTTTGACAGAGCTGCACGAATCTATGTCAGCATTCAGCTTCTTAAGTCCAAAGCATTACATTGCTTGTTTCATAGCATTAAGTGATTTACATTGTCAAGTACTAGATTAGTTGTTTTAGTTACAATAAACTATTATACAAGTTACTCTTCTTTGCTTAGACTCCCTCTCTTGGAAAACTATTTTGAAACAGTGATAAAACTTATTAATGTAGTATAGATTCTTATGAAAACAGTAAGCAAACTCATACTCGTGGATCAATTCTAATTTCACGTCGTATGCTTTAATTCCTTTTATCCCCTAAACCAGAAAATACAAAAAACTTGCCGTGGCTACTAAGGAGCTGCTGGAGCTCAGAAGCTAAATAATGCTTATGTAGCTCATGCTGGAAGAACTAATAGCAACATAAAAGCCAGGGCACAATCCACAAATACATTATTAATGATGTTTTCTTCTCCAATCAGCAGATGGCCACTGAACAGCTCAAGTGACTGGTAATAGGATACACGGCTTTTCATCTCCAAGTATCTGCGTCAGGCCTGCCTCGTGTCGGTTGTTACTGAAAGGTACTATTTGACAGGCATTCAATAGCAAATGTGTAATAGCCGGTCTCAGCCCAGAGACTCTGCTTCTCCTGTGCAATCTGGTTAACAAAGCTGGCATGTTATTTTCAAACTCAGGGTTGAGTAGGCCGGGAGACTTGATTATCCTTTTAGGTCTAAAGGGTCAGCCCATCAAAACAATTTTGAAACCCAGGTGCAAGTGGGACAATGCTCAGTTTCCATTAGTTTCCATTAGTGTCCATCAGGTGGTTTTTTCAATTACTAGATTAACTTTTAAACACACAAACAAACAAACAAAAAGACAACAAGAACGAAAAAAGAACCTGAGATGAACGGGAAAAAAATGAGTGTAATGAGACAGACTATTGCTTTCACAAAGTTTTGCATGAAGGACATGATGTGTTCTCCTTTTGCACACTCAAGGCACAAAAATGTTCAGTATGGATACAAACATACAGTATGGATGCAAAACATCTGTACTGTCAAAAAAATTAGTAAATTGATAAAATCAATTGTAACTCCCTTCTGCAGGAAGCCTGGTATCTACTGCTCTCAACAAAACTCACCTTGTTCAGTGGTCTCCATGAACTTTGAATTTATTAGAGGTTATTTTCATGGTTACTGAACAGAACCACACTTACGCTTTCAGGGAATCCAACTGAAAATCGGAGGATTTCAATACAGACTCAAAGGCTGCCTTCATCACCTGGAATCTGATAGGAAAATTAGTTATAATGTAGAAGCACTCTTGTTGTGAAAAGAAAATTACCATCAGGGTATATTTGGAGTAAGCCCAGCAATGGACATCTCAAACATAATTAATCAGTCAATTTTAAACATAAGGTCAGTATCATATGAAGGGTTTTTTAATGAGAATATTTTTGAAAATGTATCAGGAATGAAAGGGAATTATACATGTAAAAGTGTTGCAGACATGTAGCAGTAGGTCATAGAGTTGTTGAGTCAGAATTGTTAAAAATACAACTTTTTTACCTCCTTGACACCCATGGACATTATCTTCGAGGTTTGTCTTCTTTCAGCTCAGTACAGAACATGAAGGCAGATGCTAAAGACTGCTCTCTGACAGGATTAAATCCCTTAGGTTAAAGATGGCTGAGCATATAATTTAAATCTGTATCTCTGTATACAAATGAAAACCTATTACAACCATACCTCAATAGAAAAATTGAAACTCAGTTTATATTTAAAGCTACTTGCTATCACTGTTATTGGAATCACAATCCAGATTGCCTCCTTTCTTATTCTAGGCACTGGAGAGAAAAATTGCCATAAAGATAGACAAGAGAGATAGAAGATGTGAAAAAGAAACAGAAACACAGAGATTAACTTGCCAAAATCCCACTGCAAATTAATGGTCAAATTAAGAATAGAATCCCAATCATTCAAACCCCAATCCTTTGCTGAGCTCACAGAGTATTCCCTCAGGCTTTTTCTAAGACATTTTTATTAGCCATCAGTGTTTACTGGTGGTAATTAATGTTAGCCCATAAAAAGACCTTTTAAACACAAAGCATCTGAATTTACCATCTATCAAAACTCCACTTCCTCTGTAACATTTACAGAATAATCAAGAAGTTGGCTAGGAGTTGGCTCCTGAATGTACATGCTGCGCCCTATGTGTTCAAGGTTCACTCAAGCCCACAGGAGCCTCTCACGCCTGCTGATGCCAGACCACCTTCTGCAGCCAACGAGCATGCACAGGAGTGCAAGGGGCAGCATCAGGTGATGAACTTTATTTTTTCAGGCCAAGCAACCCTGACCTAGATGCAGCTAAGCAGCCTGGAAAAGTACCATCAGAGCTTGAACATTCACGTGAGTGAATAGAGAGCCTTTGCATCCCTTAACTAATATATACTTAATAAATTTTACTTTTTAGTTGCTCAGCTTTTGGTCGCTTTCCTCTCATTCTGGCTTCAAGGCCACAACTTATGCATATAGCTAATTTAGCATTAGTTAAATAATACTGTATATGAAGAATACTGTTTGGGAAGTACAGAGCAAAACCAGATCTTTCTGTGAAAAGGACATTTCCATACTAGTATTTCATGTACACTGCTATAATAATTCAGCCTTGAATTAAAACTTCTAGTTGGTTCCATAATACAAGTAAATTTAAAAATAAATCTTAAAAGATTAGGCATTAGTTCATCTAGTTTCTGGCATTCTAGATAAATATTAAAATGCCTTGACATATATAGCAGAACTAAAATTCAAATCCAAGTTGGTAGAGCCAGAAAAAAATCTAATTAACTTGGGGTGATGAGTAGGATTTTTATATAAATGTATGTAAAGAAACTTTTATTTATATATCTTACCTCGCTTCTGTACACATTTTATTTACCTTATTACCATTATCCTCTTTACATATATGAAAGAAGCTTTAAATGTAAAGTGTCATGGGAATTATGAACAGGCACTTACCAATCTGCTTCTTTTCTCTGCTAACAACAGGGATTTTTCATTTCAATTTATATTGAAAAGCAGATAGCTTTAGTTCAAATGCCTGCTAATTCTTTCTTTGAAACAAAAATAAAGGAGTACATAAAGAAATTAGAAATGGGCATTTAGTCTACAAATCAGAGAACACAAGACAGGCAAAGGGCTTCCCATAAAATTACCTTGATAGCCCCAGTGAAAGGAAGAGAAGAACAACTTTCACAATTGGTTCTTGAATCATCTTGTTACATGTATATGGAATACTTCTCTGAACAGCCAAAAGAGGTATGAACCAAGAGTCTTTAGATAAAGTTGAAACGAAATACGTGAGAATAGCAACGAAAGTAAAAGCAGAGAACATACAGCATGCTGGAGACCAGACCTGGTTTGGGAAATTAAACTCTTCTAGGAGAAGAGCTGTGATGAATCAGCTGTGCTGACATCAATACATGCCATTTTCACGGACAGCAAAAAACTGTAGACAGCAAAAAAGGAGCATAAAACAAAAATGAACCTCTGTGAAAGGAATGCATCAAGTATAAAGATCATGTGTCATGGTTCTGTGGAACTCATGCAGGCAAAAAATCTGTGTCAAAGGCCTTGTTTTATGACTTCTTAGTAATTGTCTACCCAATAGTTCTAATCCACTTCCTGGTGTTCAAAAGAAATTCTAACATACCTAAGAAATTATGACAAAATGTAAATACAACTCCTATCTATGCGAAATTTTTGAAATAAATACTGAGCACAAGATGCAAGCAAATTTAATGTTGGGGCAAAGTCTGTACAGGCATACCAGATAGTCAGCACACAGCATGATATAAATACAGATGGAAGAGAAATCTGCAGTTAAGTTGGTCTAACACTTCCTATTGTAAGATTCTGGTTTGAAATGCTTATAAGCTTTGCCAATGTTTAATTGCTCTGTCTAAATTCTTTCAGAGTATCTGATTTTTTTAAACCTTTAGTAAAAATGGAGCTGACACCTTCTAAAATATGACTAAGCAAAACCATTCTGTTTTGACAAAGTCAATTAATTCTTAATAACTATTATATTGAAAAACTGAATTTAGAATTATTATTTCCTCAGTACAAGACACACATGGAGCTCCTGGAGTGGGCCCAGTTAGAGGGCTACAAAGGTGATTAAGGGATTGGAGTGTCTCTCTTACGAGGAAAGGGCTGAGGTAGCTGGGCCTGTTCAGCCTGGGGAAAAGACAACTGGAAGGGGGCCTCATCAGTGTCTACAAGTATCTGAACAGAGGGTGGCAAGAGGATGGAACCAGGCTCTTCTCTGTGGTGCTGAGAAACAGGACAAGAGGCAACAGGCAGAAACTGATGCCCAGCAAGTTCCACCTGAACATGAGGAAGAACTTCTTTACTGTGCAGTGACCGTGCACTGGAACAGATTGTCCAGAGAAACTGTGGAGTCTCTCTCACTGGAGATACCCAAGAACCCTCTGGATGCAGCTCTGTGCAATGTGCTCTAGGATGACCCTGCTTGAGCAGGGAGGTTGGACAAGATGACTCTCTGTGGTCCCTTCCAACCCAACCCATTTTATGATTCTGTGACTCAGGATTTTTACCAGCCAGTAGAATCTCCAGCTGAATTAGAGGCCAAGGCTTCCGTCACAACACATAAGGAGATTTTGAGTACACCTGCATTATCAGTTTGAATTACTGCCTGTTTTGTTCCAAGGTCCTCTTCATTAGCATTCACTCTATGCACATATTTGATTATTCCTGGAATACTCTCTGAATCAAAATAACAAGGCCTCCTCTGAGAAAAATTCTAGAAGCCATTCGGTGACTAGATAGCTCTAGGAAATTGTTTGAGTACAAAATCTCTCTACACTTGGTCCAGTCCTCCAACATCATCTTTGCAAGCCTTTTGCCTGGCATGACCCCGAAACATGTCTCTCCAATAACATGGTATAGCAGCAGATAAGTGGTGTGCCGTAAGCATTCCTCCTTTTATCTTGGGCAAACAAAAAAGAGTTTTATTATTAAAGAACCTTTCAAAATTGTTCAGATGTCTCATATGCAAAGATAGACTTTAAAGTGCCAAGGGGGAATCGGTCTGGCAGAGGCCTCTAGACTATCACAGCTTTTGAAGATAGGGAACCCTGACTGCAGGAATCGCCCTGACTACCAAAATAGACCCGGTAAGGCTGCTTGATGCTGAGGGGTGTCGGTGCAGACCCAGGCAATGATATTTAAACGCAAATTTTATCCTTCCTAAAGTACACAGTAAGAACTGGCCTGATCCCAGGATGTGAGCACAGCAGAGGAGCGATATCTGTGCGGCGCATGCAGAGAGGCTGTGGAAGGCCCGCAGAACGCTGTAAGATCCCTGCAGAGCCTGCTCGGTGCAGCGGCAGGCAGCCTGCCCTAGGGGGAGCAAGCCAAAAGCTCTGCCGGTGGAAGCTGCTCCTCGCATTCTGACGAGGAAGCACGGATTGCTCTCGAAAATCAGGAATCCAGCGTATGCATCATCTCAGAAGACGGACACTTCTGAGCATATGCAGACACGGGCCCTCGTGAGTCCACAAACTCATGGTACTTGCAGGGTTAAGTCCCGAGTGTGCCTTCTGAGTATGTCTTTCAACTCTTCCCACACTGAGATAAAAATATACAGCTATATTAGCTATGACAAATCCTAAAAAAGGCAGGAAAAAAGTATGAAGTGTTGAAGGAGAAAATCTTGTATGGCATCAACAGGAGGTACAATTAATTGGATCTCTTCGTTCATTCTATAAATACCAACTTAAATATGATAAAAATGAAAATGTAGGAGTTTTAGCTGCAGTCACCTTTATGTTACTAGTCTCACTCATCTGATACAAAATTAATCTTTCCTTTGATATCGTGTGGGAAGAAGGAATGCTAGTACATGTATGGGAACATTGTACTTAATGCAGCAAAAACCTGGAATGAACAAAGACTCCTAAAAATTGCACCAAAACACACAATAAAAATACTCAATTTGGACATGAAAAAGAGATGAACTATCAAAAATAAATATGTCCCTTCTACCTCCTAAATGCTACGCACGGGCGACAAATTTTAAACAGATTATTATATCATATTTTCAAGTAACTCTTAACTCATTAAAAAGACAAAAAATAAACCCACAAAAATAGTGGAAATGTGAAAGCAGACAGTCTAATTTATATATGTCACAGACAGAGTTGCACCTCTTTGAGGTTTTTATCCTGAAGAGATTCAACTACATGACACACAGCAAAGTCTGGCTTTTAAGATCTTTTTATTTGCTTCACTGAGGCAGAAGAACATCAAGCGATTTGTACAAAGTGTTTTAATGTTACTATTTTTGTAATTCCCATCTCTCTGGAATTTGAGTATCAGCACACAAATGCAGGCACTTCTCATAGGAATTGGCATTCTGGATAAGACAAAGGGTTCATCCGGCTTAATAGCCTGTCTTTTACTTTGATCATCATCCGAATTCCCCTGTGCAGGTCATTTTAATACTTAATAACCACTGTGGTAACTGTGGCCACAAGCAGATAAAAATGCTTTAACTATCATTAGATATTATTAGATATTTTTGTGATATATTATTTGTCCAGAATATTTCTGAATCTCTGTATAGTTGCCTGTCACGGTTTAACCCCAGTAGGCAGCTCAGCATCACACAGCTGCTTGCTCACTTACCCCCAGTGGAATAGCTGTGAGAATCAAAAAGGGTAAGAGTGGGAAACTTCATAGGTTGAGAAAAAGACAATTTAATAATAACTAAAAGAAAATACACAAAGAAGAAAAGAAGATGAAAAAAATCCCAAAACAATTTCTCACCACCAGCCAACTGATGCCCAGCCAGTCCCAAAGTAGTGCCAGCCCCAGCCAACCTCTGCACACCTCCATCCAGTTTTGCTGCTGAGCAAGACATCATACAGTATGGAATATCCCATGGGTCAGCTGGGGTCACTGTCCCAGTTGTGTCCCCTCCCAACCTCTTGTGTACTCCCAGCCTCCTCATTGGTGGGGCAGTGTGAGGAGGAGAAAAGTCCTTAAGGTTGTGTAATCACTGCTCAGCAATAACAAAAACATCCTTATGTTATTAGCACTGTTTCCATCACAGATCCAAAGCACATCTAGCCCCATAGAAGCTACTGTAAAGAAATGTAACCCTATCCCAGTTAAAACCAGTACAGTGCCTTAGTAACATTCTGCATGAGTTTTCCATTCTCATCATTTATGTTTTTCACGTTCATTTTAAAATTAAGTTAGCCCAAACAGAAATCCAGAATCCACGTGCTAATTAATACAGAAAATGGCTACTGACAACATCTAATGCCAGGCCTGTTACCAGCCATATGGGACAACATTTCCAAGTGGTCCAGAAGCTCTATTTAAATTCTGGCCTGGGCACCCAAACCTGGCCCACTTTGTCAGAGCTGTATTTGTATCCAGCCATGTCTCCTTCAAACATGATTTATTAACTGAACTTCTTAGGTGGACCTGAGGCTTACATTGCAGGTGCACCATTCCCTCTGGCCCTGGCCTCCTGGATGAACCTTAACCCTACATTATTGGTAGTCTTCTGTCCAGCTTTGCCTCCTTGGCTCCAATCTGTGTGATAGGAAGTCTTGTCTCCACTCTGACCCTTTCTCCTGTCACTTCTGAGTGGATTTTTTGGGTGGATCCCTGAATTCTTGCCTTGCCTTGTCTCAGACTGGTACTATCACCATCCTGACCTCACTGGGTCAATGCCCTGGTAAGAGAGGCCTGCCTTTGCTGTAGCCATGCTCTGCTCCCAGCTCTTTCTCTCTCATGGAGCACCTCCTGCTGCTCCCCAATACAAGACAAGCAAGCTGACTTCTGGTTTTGCCAATGAGCCTCGGGGAGCTTACTGAAAAGAGTGTTAACATGAGTTCCACTACTTACCTGAAGGAAAGAGAGTCCTGAATTTTTTTTAAAAGGAAAAAATCTCCTAGCAAGCATTTTCTATAATGCTATAATTGCCTAAATAACTGATAATATTATTCACTGCATTCAAATGAAGCCTTATCTTTTTTTTTTTTAAACTTAGAGGCAAGGAAGAGAGTGAAAACGATTTAGAGCAGACAAAACTTAAAGAAATCTGTATTTCAATGCAATAGTTCCACAGTCATTGAAAATTCTTGAAGCTAAGATTCAGATAGCATAATTAAGCATACACGAACATTTTTTTTCATTTTTCACTAGTCCAAATTTTACAAAAATACAGAGTAATATTACAGATAGAAGGCATCCAATACTGAGCCTACTACACATACATATGATTAATTACGATTCTGAACATGCATCTCTGGTTCTGTGTTAAGTGATGCCAATAATTGCCATTTGTAACTATGTGGTCACACATAGGGCTAAAATGTCATGTTGTTTACATGCATGAAGTTCCAAGTTTGACCTGTTACTAATTACCGCAAAAGAGTCTGACTTTTATACAGCTGTGAATAAATTGTTTTGCAACTTTTACAATGCTGCAGATTGTGACAGCAGGGTATCCAACACTAATGGATTTAAAAATAATTGAGGAGAATTAAAGCCTTACAATTTAGATTGAGAACAGCACAAGAATTATTTAATATGATTCAGGGCAAGCAGAATGAATCCACACTTGTAGAGAAAGTTCCTGAAAGATGTTTAAGCTTTTTTGTGAAGTTGAGTATACTGGTTTTGCAGCTTTTGATGTTAGATTGCATAGAAGCAGAATCTATTGCAGGTGCTGATTAAGTAGTTTGCTCCCTCAGTTAGTTCCTTCAGACATAATCTGGCAGTTTCACTATTCTTGCCAGGAAAGTTACCTTAAGTAGTATTTTGGCCTGTACGAGCATGAGGCTATTCCAGCCTCTTTACTGCCATTGGTGCTTCAGGTTTCAGTTCTCTCTTTACAGCTGACACAGTGCGCCAGACAACAAAGATCTGCGTCAGTCAATGAAGAGATGTTTTGAGAAACAGCCTGACAACGTTTGACAATTATGTATAATGATGACACTTCACTGGCTGCTAAAACCTTGTCCACAAGTTGCATAGTTTCAGCTGAGCCAAATTGACAGCTTCCTAGCAAAAGGTCTCATTGTCTCCTGTTGCCACTGCTCAGTTCGTTTTCTGCCATTTTAACAAGCTGAACTGGCATACCACCCAATTAAACCAGAGAGAGTGCATGGGAAGCAATAAAGTCATACAACTGGGGATGGAGGATGTTATCCCTATCACAGTGACAGTGATCTGTTCAGTAAACTCAGGCCAGAGCATGACTGCTCAACCACTGTGAAGGGATTAAAAAACAAGCAACAAAAACAAATGAAAAGCAATCAAACAGAAGAGAATATCCAATACAGCTGGAAGGGACTAACTGTGTAAATATTCCCCTTTCACACAGGACATTTGGCCCAGCTTCAAGCTATTAAATATTATCCCGGTGTTTTACACAATACTCGACATTATTTGGTGATTTAACTCTTGCAAATTTAGGGAATTTGATCGGTACAGGAAAAAATGCAAATTGCAAACTATGCTACATGCATTAGTTTTTGACATTTTAATTATAGAGATAACCTAATCAGTGTGAATGTTCTAGTTTTTGAAAACACCTAGTTTGCATAAAATGTTCAGAAGTTAATGCAAATATTAATATAGTCATACTCACGCTCAAATTACATCACCTTATTTACATAGTTATTCCTACTCTGTAGCAGAATAATTAGGCCCACAGTGACATACCGTTGTAGTAAAAGCAAGATTTCATCATGTAAGTCACTTATCTTAGTCTCATGTTTTATGAGGACACTAGAGCATACAGATGGAACTATTTTTCTTGTAAACCTCCTCCACCCACTGATTATTTCATATAATAGAGCAGGCCCTAAAAAACACAATTGCTTTCTGTTACTGGTGAATTAGACTGTGCAGAAAAGTGAGGTGAGGGGGAGTCAAGTTTTCACAAGAGTTTCTACGTCTGTGGTCACAAAGAAAACCTCATAAATGTTAACTGAGCCAGTGCCATCTTTTGAACCTGTATTCAGTTCAACATATTGATTCAAGGTTTCCCAACTAACTGCAAAATAAGGACAGACGATTTTTGCTGCTCCTAATCAGAATTACTTGGGTAAGAACGAAACTGACAGAATTTTTCCAGTATTTGGAAAAACTATGAGCATTAGCAGCACAAAAGAGGCCAAGAGCCAATGAGAAACTCATTAAGCTGCTTAAACTGATCTAAATCTAGGCTGTTGAGGTCACATCCCGCCCCCGCCACATATTTCCACCCCCTTCCTTCAGCCAATGCTAGTGTTTACAGAAGCAGGTGGTGGTGTGCCAGTTCAAGGCAAAAAAAAGCCCAAAACAACAAACTCCAAACCAAAATCAAACCAACACACCAACACATCACTTTGGGAGGACAGTTTTCAACCTGATCAATTCTACGAACAGATTTAAGCTTCCCAGCACCAGCATCAGTGCAGGGGAGGGAGATAGGAGCACAACAGCTGGGAATTAAGAGTAGTTTAGGCTTCTACGAAACTGAAACCTGACAAAGAAGTGGAAGCTCTTGAGGTTATCCTTAGCTATACAAACCCTTTCACACACTGATCAAACTCCGGACTACAGACGGAGGTAGATTTCTTTCCTTTGCTGTCTCTTAGTATGTCCAAAATCCACGTTATTCTGTTGGTCAGAAATGTCATTTATTAGTGGCAACTTATTCATGACTGGCTCTTAGCAGAGGCACAATAGCGATAACTGCACCTCATTTCTAAACTCTCAAACCAGAGAAGATGGGAGAAAGGAGAAGAGGCAGACATAATTTGTTTCCTAGCACTTAAGAAACAGGAAAGGAAGGGGACTGAAGTAAGGCGAACAGCTCTCCACAGTCAGTAAATTTCTTTGCAGTGCCTGGAAAAAGGAAAGTTTCTTTGTCCTTTTTGCCACAGCAAAAGCAGTGTTCAAATATAATAGATACAAGCTGATACAAGTATCTAACATTAGATACTATCCCATCAGACACGAGTGTTTATTAGAATCCCATTTCATAAAAATGAGAGCATATCTGCTTGCTCATGCTAGATTTGATACTCACAGGCTGAGTAAGGAATGAGATAAATTTCATTTTCATGCTGTATTTATTGTCGTAGTTTTTCTATCCTTTAGCGGTACACAATTAGAATTTGACAAGTATGGCCAATCTAAATTTAAAATACTTTCTGTCTTGATGCTATTATGAGTGCTAATGTCCGCTGCACTTTCTCCTCAGCTAACAGTAATTTGTGGCGTAATCTGACCATGTGAGAAATACAGTTTGTAAATTTTCCAGATGGAGTATTTGCACGTTTCTTCTTTTGTCTAAGATTGTCCTAATTTTTGCATTCTGGTTTTCGGAGATTAAAAAGCGATTTGTTTGGAAAAAATTATCTCCGGTACAGGTGGGCATCATGAAACCATGCACAACTGCACTCGGGCTTTTAAAAGCAATCAAGGCATCGTTACAAAACCAGGCTGCAACTTCGCAAAGCTCACCTTCCTCATCCACACACTGCAAGCGCATATTGAAGACCTCAAAATGATGATGGACACCCTGGATTTGTACGAGAGGGCCAGCGAACTCCAGGTATGCCTTAAATTGTTTTATCTTTTTTTTTTTTTTTTCCCCTTAACGTTTCCGCTCCCCGGCGACGGGAACCTTGACGCCCACGGCGGAGCCCGTGCCCCTCGCTCAAGAGCGGCTGAGGGAGAGGGTGCAGGGACCCCTCGCTTCCCACGGGCTGCCACCGGCTGAGAAAGAGCCTGCGGAGGCTCGGGGCCCCGAGGACACCTCAGCCCGCCCCGCTGCCCCCGCTCAGCCTGCGGGGGCACCTCAAGGCGTGGCCGGAGCCTCGGAGGAGCGGGGGAGCGGCCAGATGAGCCCCAGACCCGTCTGAAGAGCCCCGATCCC
>VZTA01029333.1:340859-369476 GCA_013398855.1 Mohoua ochrocephala
ACGTGTCCTCAGCCGGGGCTGGCTGAGGCGGAGCGGGAAGGGGGGGTCTCGCTCAGGGCCGGCCCGGGGGTGTTGGGGAGAGGGAAGGGGTAATTTCCATGGCAAGGTTGGAGGAGGGAAGGGGGGGGTTCCGTCTCCACGGCTACTTGCCCGAGCCCCGTCCTGGGAAGTTTCGCTGCTGCGTAGCTCCGGCTGCAGTGGGAGTTGCGCTTGGGGGATCTCCATAAGTATTCAAGGAGCACTAATCGCCCCTCGGAGTCTTTCAGCTCCTTTTCCTGATAATAGGAATGAACCTAGCTTTGGCCCCGCTTTGCCTCAGGCTCCAGGGAGTGATTTGTCTGGCGGCTTCGAAAGGGGCTTGCACAAGTAATGCTCGCAGAAAACTTGTAAATCCGGCAGGAAGTTAGCTGGATTGCACTTTATTTTGTGTGATAGGCAATTAGCCATATGAGTGGAAGTCAGAAACAGTGAAGTGTGCTGTCTGCCTCAACCAGCTGCTGTCCCTCTCGACTGCTTCTGTTTGGCTTTTAGTTTGTCAACGTCATTTTAAAATTAGATGTAGGGAGGTAGGATGTTGTGGTTTGTGGGGGGTTGTTTGCTTTAACATTTTCCCAATATCCTTGGCACTTTTGGTGTTATAAACATTGAAACTTTTCTTCACTTTTCTGAGAGTAACAGATCTCAAAAATGGGTGAAGGATTCAACGTAAGTACGATGCTGTGAGGGAGAAAATTGAGTTGTGGGCCTACTTCTAACACTAGACTTTCTAGCCCCTAGAACAGACTAAATAATGAGGTGTAAAACGTGTGCTGTACTGATGGTAGTTTCAAAGCTAACCTAAATATAAATATTTCTGAACCAAAAAACCAGAGACAGCAAGGTAGTAGAACTAAGTAAGTTCTTAGACATGGTTCAGATCACTTGCATTCTTTGTCCCTGCCTGCCTTACCTATATGAAAGCTTATCTTTAGAGGTGAATTTTGAGGCATAAATAAAATTCCAAAGTCTTTCTACAGACAAAAAATGTTTGGAGTAGCTTTGTAGAGACTGAGAGTTCAATATTATCATCTTCCAGTAAAACAGTATATCATTTTTATTCTGTCAATTTTATTACTTTTAGTGAGTGTCTAAAAAAGCCTGATTCCTTGACTTGAAAATCTATCTAGATCTCTGTTTTAAAAATTAAAAAAAAAACTGAGACTGCAAACTTTTTTTTTAAGGAACCTGCAAAATCAGTCAAGAGTGGAAAAAGTGGCAAAGATGGACAAGATAACCAAGAACATGAGGTAAATATTACTAAAAAACATAGTATTTTTCACACTAATTTTTAGTAAACTCTAAAAAATGTTTTGAGTTTTTCTACATTGTAATTTTGACATGACAGGTAGTTTTGAGGGAAAATGATTGTGGAACTACTGCCCTGGTATTTGACAAGATAAGAGACAATGGTTTTAAGGAAGTCAGTTTCATTTAGAGTAAATAAATATTTGCTTGCTTCAGTCTTAAATACTCATCTCTTCCCTTTTTTGGTTATGAGATGTACATCCGTCTTATTTTCTAGTCTCATTGTGAGTTTTTGGGCTTCTCTTCTTGTTGCTCATTGTCATTTTTAGCATTCTCTGTAATTCCCAGCGGTCTCTTCTCTCAAACTGTCGATGCTGGCATGTCAGTTAAGTGTCAGTAGCCTGGTTTATTGTCAGGAGACCTTAGGCTTAATCAAAGGCTGCCAGCTGTTGTATTTTGTGGTTTCTTTTTATAGGTATACGACGAAGTGTGCCATTTTTGACTAATTATTCTGTTGATTTTTTTCCTTCTGCATTTCTCTCTGTTTTGCCCATCAGCAAGGCACAGCACCTTGAAAAGGGTCGATTAAATCATTATTCACTCCCTTTCCCACATTAATCCAGAAACTCAGAGTTAGTAGTTTTGTTTCGTTTGGAAATCTGCTGTTTGGGTGGATTTCCTGAAATATCCTTTAAAATGTTCATAGTAGCTTGAATGTAAAATGGTATACTGAAAAATTATGTATTTCAGCCTCTAAACAACATGTCTTGATACTGAAAGATAATGTTGGAGAACAAAATACTCATCCAGCTCTACCGTTTTTCCTGCTCTGAAATGACTGTTAGGGATGGGTGGGTTATGTGCACTTCAGTGAGTCCTCATTTGTCTGTTGTGCAGAGCGATTCATGCTACTGTCATAAATTAAGAAGATCATTAAAACTTGTAAATTACATGTGAGAGTATTTTGGCAAATTTCCATAAGAGCGATTGAGTTTTGATGGAGGGAACCTAGCTACGAGAAGGGATCTTAGCTGCTAGGGGAGCTTGTAGAATGAAATGGGAAATGTATCAGTGTAGATGTTTATAGTGATGTAAATAGATGTACTTCATTGTGATGTGTTCCGTCTTTGTATTGCTGTGATATTAAAAAGAGTGTCACTTGGCCATAATTTTAATTCCTGTGCAGTTGTAAGTCTTGTCATTATCACCATCTTTGCAGTACATTTGTTGACTACTTATTTTCTCAAGCTTCTGAATGACAAGTTGCTGAGACCAAGACTTATTTTCTTATTCCCTCTTGGTACTTCTGGATCGAGTGTAAAGCTCCCTTAGATAATAAGTGAAGAGCTTTGTATGCTAGCCAGAAATGTATATGTGGGTTTCTTTGGCATTTCTTTCTGTGTTTGTAGATCTAGATTTTTTGGGTTTTAAACTTGAAATGTGAGAGAGATGACTCTCAATTGGAGAGTATGTTTTACTGTTTATTTTGTCCATCCGGGTAGAATTCCCAATGAAAAATACAGTTCACTTGTCTAGGATACGTGATCGGATGTGAGCAGGGGCTGAATGGGAAAGGAACTGGGAATGGGACTGGCACATGTATGGTTGTCGTTCCCAGTGGGCATTATTTAGTCTCCGTACAATTTTGAACACCTCGGTGCTTGACTCATTATCTTAATTAATAGACTAATTGCACACAAACAGTAATGTAGACTTTGCATTATAACATGGCTGGCTGTAATCGTGCTGTATGTTAGCTGGTGCTTATGTGAGCAGAAAGGAGGCTATTTATTAACATAGTGAAGATTGGTAAATACAGAAATATTCTGGAGCACACTGTTAATACATTTCTAGGTTTCCTTTCTCTTCAAAAAAGGTTGTCATCATATGTCCTACATATGTTTTAACATGGCTTTTTAAAAATCCTCTTCTAGACTGTGAGTAGGTTTGGAAATATGCTGGTTCATTCGGCTTTTTGTTTCTCAAAATGCATTTAATGCATATGCATTTAATGCAAATGAATTTAATGCAAATGGTAGATTGTAAAGACTAGAAACCGTCTGCTATTCAAAGAACAGGGACAACACAAGCAGCAGCATCCCACAAATACTTTATTTATAGACACTTTTATAGCACTTAACTAAATTCATGATGCCTTGAACTTCTATAGATAAAAAAGTACAACAGATCTTAATATTTACAAAAATGAGCATGTGTTTTTCCTGTCTTGCAGTCAGGGAAATGAGGTTTCAGTTGATGGAAGCTGTACAGCGAGTTTGAAAAGGGATTGAAATGATTCCTGGTATACCAGGTCCAGAATGCCCATGCTCAAAGAGGGTGAAAATTACTTAAGCCGATGGTTCTTGCGTTAACTGTGCTTGGTTACTCAATGTAATACTAAAAAAGCCTTGCTACACGTGAAGTAACGTGGACCTCTCTTCTTATTTGCTGTGTGGTCAGCTGCCGATGCTCAAGGAGAGAGAATCAGAAACAGTAAATGTATATGTATGGTCTTCCATCCTGGTATACTTTTCTTTAAGCCAGTATGTGGTTTAGAAAGTTGTTGAACTGGAAGTTGTATAGAATTGTTTTCATATTATTAATTATATAATTGACATTTTTATATTGGGTTTTTTCAATGTATATTTTATATTTAGATTTTTTTTTTCCCCCAAAACCCGGCTTAATGACCCCTAGGTGGGAGGAGTCCTATTGCTTTGATTGTCCTTCTCTTGTTTCCATCTACTGTTCTCCTTTCTGTGACAGAGGTACCAGAAATGCAGTCTGGATGAGGTGAGGGCACCTTGTCCTTCTGTACCCAATGCCATTACTCCAGTTTCCAGTTGTGCACGTTGTTCATTTGTCGAACACTTGAGAGAAAAGCTGATATGATTAAGCTCCTATCTAAGCTTGGTTTGTAACCTGTTAGTAAACGTTAATAAATTAGACTAAGTAGTCGCCAGAACAGCTGAATCTATTCCTTTAAGTATAACCTCTTATTTCAGCAGTTAGTCCAGCATATTAGTGTCTTCAGGTTGTGAACAAAGGCTTAATCTGTTGTGTATTGGCTTTCCTTTCTATGGGATTAGTGTCTCTACTCTGGTGAATTCTTGGGGCCTTTGTTTAACAGTGCCCAAAACCTATACTTGCACCAAAAACTAATAATGAAAATTCAATCCCTTGGGTGTGGTGTTTGGCTATTCCAACACTTGGTAACTTGTGGACATATACCCTGTGATCTAACTGGCTTTTGAAGAAGTTATTTGTCTCCTGGATAAGCTTTGTTGTAGAGTTCTGTTTTGTCACAGGGGTGTTGGAGGTCTCCTTTTGAGTTAAGGCAGTAGTAATTTATGGACAGCCTAATTTTTTTAGAAAAGGTGACTTGGTAATAGTTAATGACTATTGGAAAACATGACCTTTTTCTATCTCTAGAAAAATCTAACCTAAAATAATTCAGGTGCAGTACTTTAGCAGTGGTTTTCAAATACTACCACAGGGGAAGGAAGTTAAAATTTTAACCCTATATAAGCTTTATTTCTGACTTTTTTTGTCTGTGGGAGAGTACGTGCTAAAACTTGCTCTTTTCACCAGTCACTGGAACAGTCCAGGACATTTAATTCACTACTGTGGTTCACCTGGGGGATGGAAGGGTCAGAAGTAGCTGGCAGCCTTTCATACGAGACAATAGTCTGGTATGAAACTGGGTGACTGGGAGTGATAGCTGCTTCTAGGTCTAGCTGGGCTGGCCTAAGATGGCATGAAACTTGAAAATTAATACAAATTAAATTTTAAATCCAGATGCTGAGTAGTCTGTGGAAGGCAAAAACTATTTTTGTTGTTTGCGAAAGTATTGGCTTGGTGACAATCAGCAAATGAGAACAGAAATTATAACTCATTCTTCTGCTGTGCAGAAAAGCAAACGGAAGATTAATGTGGTTTTGAGGAGCATGTGTGTGTTTGTGTATTATCTTCTTGTTTCCACATGCTGTCCTGGTTGGTTCTTTCTACTTTAAAGGTATTTTGTTGTGGTTTTTTTTTTCTTTTTAATAGACACAAATCAAAACGTAATAAAATGCAAATTGCATTAGCCATTTTTCTTGCTGTGCAAGAAATGGATTTATTGACAGCATGTGTTGCTGATGTTGGACTATAATCGCTGCTGAAACCAATTTTTAAAAGAATTTTAAGTCTTTTAAGTGCTGATCCATGCTTCTATCCTGCCACTGTCTCACAGCCATCCCTTTTCAGAGGTTTATTACTGGTGATGACTTCCAGTGCAGAAATTTTGTAAGGCTTTGTTTTTAGCCGTTTTTCTTCCATGCTTTTTTTTGGAGGCCTTTTTAATGTAAAAGTTAATTTCTTAAGCTACTCAGCATAGTGGTAATACTTTTCAGTGAATGGGATTGCTGAAAAATTACAGGAATCTCTGTTTAATGGGCCATCTTCAAAACACTTCAGCAGAAGTAAGGATTTTCATCCCTCTAAAGAACCTCAAGAGGTGGCTATCCACTTTTCCATGATCGCCTTTCCTATATTAGCCAGCACATGGTGAGGAAAGACTGTCAGTATTCTCACTACTGCTTTTACTGATTCCTGATTATATGAACACATATGGTTGGAACTTCCATTAAAAGTAGGAAATTACGAAAGGAATGGGTAGTAGAAGCACTGTCGATGGTTTTGCATGGCTTTTTTAGCTGAGATCATTTGTGGAAGTATCCTAACATTTAAAGGAAAGCAAGGAATAGACAAAAGCAATAAATCCAGCATTATTTTGTGTTAACAGGTTTCTGTGATCAGTAGCAGAAGTTATTTAGAAAGTTGACTGGATATTTTCTATATCTGTTTCTTATTTTTCTCATGTTTACTGTTTGTGATTTTCATTGTGGTACTATTTACCCTGAGAAACAAACATACCTGATCTTGAAGATGGTGCATGGGGACTGTTACACAGTGTCCAGTTTGAGACATTTTTGGGAATTTTCTTCTTCAGAATTTTTTTAAGTTATACTTGAAAGTCTTGGCACAAGTAAGTACTAACTTGGCAGTTCGTTTAGGCACCACAGCAGAGGAGGTCGAGGTGTGGGGATTGGGGAGAAGAGAAAGTTCTGAGCTTGTTTTCTCCTCCTTGTTAACATGTATTAAGACTACTCCTAAATAATTTCTGGAAATACCTTCTTGTCACAGATACGTATTTATTCATTTATATAAAGCATTCATCATTCAGGTCTTTTCCATTATTATTGTTCAGTCATAGAATCACAGAACAATTTGGGTTGGAAGGGACCTTAAAGACCATCTAGTCCCGATCCCTCTGCCGTGGGCAGGGACACTTTCCACTAGACCAAGTTGCTCAGAACTCCATCCAACCTGGCCTTGAACACTTCCAGGGATGGAGCATCCACAACTTCTCAGGGCAAACTGTTCCAGTGCCTTACAACTCTCACAGTAAAGAATTTCTTGCTGATATTTAATCTAAACCTACTCTCGGTTTAAAGCCATTCCCCATTGTTCTGTCCCTACGTGCCCTTGTAAAAAATTTATGCATCTTTCTTCTAGGCACCCTTCAGGTACTAGAAGGCTGCAATTAGGTCACCCCAAAGCCTTTCCTTCTCCAGGTTGAACAAACCCAATCCTCTCAGCCTTTTTTCATAGCAGAGGTGCTCCATCCCTCTAATCATCTTTGTGGCCCTCCTCTGGACTTTTTCCAACAGGTCCATGTCCTTCCTGTGCTGAGGACCCAACAGCTGGATCCCGTGTTCTGAGTGGGGTCTCACCAGAGCAGAGCAGAGGGGCAGAATCCCCTCCCTGCCCTGCTGCCCACGCTGCTTTGGATGCAGCCCAGGACACGGATGGTTTCTGGGCTGCAGCTGCACATCGCTGAGTGATATCCAGCCTCTCATCCAGCAGCACCTCCGAGTCATTCTGGGCAGGGCTGCTCTACATCTGTTGATCCCCAGCCTGGGTTGATACCAGAGTTGCCTGGACCCTGGTGCAGCACCAGTACTTGGTCTCGTTAAACTGCATGAGATTTACATGGGCCCATTTCTCAAGCTTGTCCAGGCCCCTCTGGATGGCATCCCATCCTTCAGGGGTGTCAACCTCATACCAGTTGGGCAGTCTCTGTAACTCAGTAGCGCTGCATTTTTGGATACATTGCATTCATCATTTTTGAGGTGTAAGATTGTTCTTTACATGTTCTTCATGAAAACTGGTGTCCTTTACAAAGAGATACATTTAGCACTGATGGGCGTCTTCATCACAGAACAACCCTAGCTGGGCCCTGGCTTTTCTCTTCAGTACGTGCTCAGTAGTGTGCCCCAGCTGGACAGGCAGAGTAGCCAGTGCTTTCATGAGCCAGTCCCATGCAGTAGTAGATAAAGGTGATCTTAAAACTGGTGGTCTTGCATTTGGAAGAAGAGATGTATTATGAAATAAAACTGAAATTTCAAACATCTTGTCTTCTCAAGTTTGAATTGCGGAAGGACTATAAATAGATAGCATTAGACCCATTATGTAGCTTTCTAGGGCTATTAGTTTGGGATTTTACTTGTAACATTAGCAGAACGGGATTTTAAACCAAAACTGTATGAAGTTGGGATGGATTTTCACTTGAATCAGTTATAACTGATACAAAATAAAGTCTGTAGGCTTTGGAGTGGGTTTGTTTGGTTTTAAACTGGTGTGCCAACTTCTTTAAAAAATTAATTTGAAAACTAATTTTTGATCGTGGCTTGCAGTTCTGATTTTCTTTCCTAGAGAGATTATTTTAATGGCTTGATAAAACCATTAAAAAATACTTAAGCGTATACACCCTTAGTACTAAATGAGGAACTATTTGCTGAGTAGAGAGATGCCATATGTGTTACTCTTAGGGAATCTATGCAACTTTTTGTTTGTCTTTAACTTCTGTAATTTTCCTGTTTCCAATTTTTATTGACATTTTGGCTTTTTGGTTTTGGGAAATGGAATTTCCTTCTGTGTTCCAAGCAAAGGCACCTTAATACTGAATAGTGGAGGAGTTGCCTTAACGGCGTTTGTTATGTAACTTTAATATTATGCTTTTGAAACTAATGGAATTATTAAAGTGTACCAAACACTGTTGTATACAAGTATTTTATTACCTAAAATGGGATGCTTCTGAAAACAGGATCTTATGCCCTTCTACTTCTTACACAAGGCTGACAACTACTTGTGTAACATACGAGGTGTGAGAACTGTGTGTGGTTTGGTTTAGTACTTGCCATCCTCTGCTTCCTAATCATGTTTTTAAGCGCTCTGAATCCTTCCTGAAGCAGCACAGCAATGAAGGTAAAGGCTGTTCTAATCAAAAGGAGCAAAGTGACTTTCAAAAATGGATACCAACATTTTGTAAACTGAAAACATCCTTTTCATCCTTTGTTTCAAGTTGCTTCTCTTAAATTTTTTCATAAGAGTTAAGGCCTACCACTTAGAGAGTACTCAGATGTACATTAACACATGTAATACAGAATTATTAATGTGGTTCTCTCTTAGAGAATACAAACACTAAGAAAAGATAGCTGTTGAATCTACCCATATGTTCACAGACTTGAAAAACATACCTTGTATGCATTTTTCCCCTCCTCAATTTCATTTGAAACCAGAATAAATTTGTAATTCTGGGGTGGTAGATGGTGGGATGGTAGGCTTTGGAGTTTTTTGTTTGTGTGTAGTTCCCCTGCAACAGGCTTAGAGGGCCATTTACAAAAACCAGCCTACCAAAAGCTATGAAAAAAATCCTGGCCTATTCCTGAGTATGCTTCTTAAAAGATGACTGCCAAATTTGCTACACGTTTATAGTGACTTTTATATACTTCCTCATCACTTCTCAATTTAGCAGTCTGAAATACTGACAAGTAAGCTTCTCCAGTGGCATGTAAAATAAAAGCATGATGAGAGCCAAAGATGAAATGATTTGGTGTAACAGTTCTGTAGAAGCAGTTAAGGTTATTGTTCATAGACTCATAGAATGGTCTGGGTTGGAAGAGACCCATGAGATCATCCAGTTCCACCCCACCTGCCATGGGGAGGGACACCTTCCACTAGACCAGATTACTTATCATAGACTGTAACTCTCTCAAATAGCATCCAATACAAATATCAAATTGGTGGGCAGGAGGCGAAGTAAAAAAAGATTTCAGTATGAGTGTGTGAAGTGAGAAGCTTCTATGAATAGATCAGGGAGCACAAAAATACAGACCTCAGTGGTAAAGCCACATGTGCAGTTGCCTTAGCTCATCAGTAGCTGTATATAATTAAAATTTACAGTAGAGTATGGGAGTTGGTGCCTAAAGTGAAAGAGTTAGTATGTGATTTCCTTCAAATGCAGGAATCTTACATTTATATGAGTGCATATGTGTATGTACACACACACACACACATATATATATATATATATATATATCTCTAATAAGCACAAATGTAGTTTTTGTTGTTTTGGGGTTTTTTTTTTAGTAAAAGGATTTTTTAGGCTCATCAGAGGGAAGTTATTAATGAAAATCAAGAACTAAAGTAATTTAAGCCAGGCCATCCTTTATGCAGGTTCTTCATCCCTGTACTTGTATAAGTGTTTTAAAATAATACTTAGGACATTAGCTGGTTTGAATCTAACTGGTGGTTGGAGGTAACAGTGGTTTTTTTCTACGGGCATTTGTTGCTTTGAAGTTTTGTGATAGAAGATACGTTAGGAAACAAGTGTTGCTTTGCTGCTTTTGTGAAGTACCAGGTGCTCACTGATGGTGGTGTTTCAGCGAACGCAAAGCAGCGTGAATCCACTTAAAAGTCTGAGCCTGGGCATCCTCTCACCTTTGCCAGTATTCTGCAACCTGGGGCTGCAGATCTGAGCTCTGACTGAAAGGAATCAAATATCAGCTTGTTCCTGGAGTAAACTAGTTAAAGCAAAATTAAATTTACAAGGAGCAAATGGAAAACAAGCCTTATGCTGCTGATATTTAATTGTGAATGTAAAATTATAGTGTGTTAATGTCAAGGATGCAGCACACTGAACTGAAACACCAGATTGGTTTGGCGTGTTGCAAGTCAAGTCTGTTACACAAAGCTGTGATGATACAATTCTTTAGAAGATAAAATTTGAGCCCTGTCTGTAAGCAGCTAACAGGAAATACAAGCAATGCTTTCTTTGTGTTGTGAAAAATAAACAGCAGCAAGAAAGACGGAAGAGCTTCAGCAAGTTGGGGATCAGTCTTCTAAAGTGGTTTGTGACTGTAAAGTTTGTTGTGAGCACCCCTCCACAGCGAAGAGGGCCAGATGGCCTTCACTGCTTGTAGGAAACATCTCAGTGGCTGATGCAATTCAACAGACTCCATGCTGTCTCTGGCAAAACACTAATGGAGCTTCATAGTTAGACATTGAGAATAGCCAGCAGTAGCACTGCTGCATGTAAATGCAAAATTATGATTGTTAAACAAGTACTACAACATGAATTCACGAGTGCTAAAATATATAAACTTTGTCATCGCTATCCTGTTGAAAACTTAACCTTTTTGCTTATCATTATAACAGGATGGATTCTCAAAGCTTTAGGATGCAGCTCTTCCTATAATAAAAACATAGTAAGTTATGCTGGGATACCCTGGATAGTAATCTCTACTGCTGAGACTCTTTAACAATAATAAGCATATTTGCTAGGAAGGCAGCTGAAAAGATCATTCTAGCAGCTACTCCAGATATCATTCTGGCAAATGATTTTGTTGCGGAAAAACGATAGACATCTGAATGGCCATCTTCGTGAAACCACTCAAAGCCTTCAGCGCCGTAATCTGCCTCTCCAGAGACTCCTCCGTAAGTTCTCTGTCCAAACTGGTTTGTGGTGGTAAAACTAGTGAACAGTAATGGCATGGTAGCAAGAATCTTCAGCAAAGAACTTCAGAAACATCTGCTGTCCAAAATGGTACCCAGCAAACATGTTGTTTCCCTGCTGTTTTTAACTGGGTTGTTTATGGATCAGTGCTTCCTTTTATGTATCCAGTGGATTCCGTATCAAGCTTTGTATAGTTTGTACTGATTCGCTGTAGATTGAAAGTATTGATGTTAAAAATCATAGCTACTTGCTCCATAATAAACTCTTTGCCAGTGATTGGGCACTACTTGCATGAACTAGAATTACTGGAGACTGTCTGGATAGCTCTGTCAGGTCTTATCTTTAATATTGTTAATAAAAAGAGTTTATTCTGATGTTATCCTCTTGGAAGGCATGTTGAACTGCTGCTGTTAACAACACAGAATTGAAATCAGCTGACAAATATTGCTCTCCTGGTAGCGTGTTGTCTTGAACAACTTGCGTGGTCCCAGCTGCTGATGTCACATCACCAGCCCACTTCCTGCAGGTATGCTGTGGATGTATTTACCAGGTTGATGGCAGCTGGACCATATGCCAGATACGATCTGTCCTTGTTCCCACCCCCAAACCAGTAAATGAAGATCTGCAAAAGAGGGAGCTCTATGGCAGTGTTCAAGATTCCTGGAGTGTTCAGAGATTTTCACACTACTTTGAAGTTACTGCAGAGGGGAAAAAACTACACGGACGGCTCTTTAACTGCTCTCCACCCATTTTGACTCCTTGGTCTTTGATTTCAGTTCTCATCTCAAGAGATTAAATTAAATTCATCTTCTCAACCCAATTACATTGATTATGTAAAAAGCCCCAACCTGTTAGCCAAATTATTTTGGTTACATACTGGGTCCTCATGCAGTTTTGAAAATCAAGTTGTTAATGTCCCTTTCATGTTTTGTGATGATCTTTGTTTAGTTTCAGTAACTTGTATTTCAATTTCATTTTAAGTATGTTTTAGATGTAATCCAAAATGCTTTCATAGCATTCTGAGGCTGCCTTGGCAAGAAACGAGCTCTTCTGGGTGCTGTAGATCAGGCCTCTGTTTATCTTAATGAAAAATAAGTCCATGGAGGCTACTTACTATACCAAAAGGAAAAGAGGGAAGGGATTAATTCTGCATTAAAATAAGTATTTCCCTCTGTTTCAGATTCAGACTGATGATTCTTTTAAAGTGTTTTGTGATTTTTGCTCTGTGTACTTGTATTTCACAGGGAACCTTAATCATGTGTGAATTGGTACAGGGTTCACCTATCCAGATTTCATAGTCCAGAGTTTTTTCTCAAGGTTTTGCTGCTGCCATCGTGGAATGGTGTGCACAGTGATATAAGCTTGAATTCAGTGGTGATACTTATTAGAAGGCAGAAATTTGCAGATTAGTGTTAGACTGATGTGTGTCAAGAAACACCCTATAGGGTGCTGCCCAGCACCTTGTTTCTTCAGGCAGAGAATCTCCATTGCCTTGAGCTTAGGAGATCTGATTTTTGTCACTAGTAAGCCATCCAGTTTTTTTAATCTTTTAATGACAGATGCATCAAGGTGATTTTACTGTCATTTTCAAATCCTCACCCTGCTCTTATCAGTTTGTCTTACAAAGCAGTGTGCAAGCTTGCTGCATCGTTATAGAGTTGACACCACTCTAGGCTTGGTTTGGTTTGGCTTTTGATTTGTGGATCAGAAGGCTTTGTGTCCTTTGGTCTAATTCAGTTACTAGTGAGTGTGCTTTGAAAGGTAAGGTCAGACAGAGTTCTTCTGGTTGCCCTTGTTTGTCAAGGTAGCTTAAACTGGGAGACTGTCAGAATGGGAAGAATAGGGTCTTCTGAAAGACTTATTGGTGTACATGGGATGTAGGGTGGATCCTCCTTCCAGTTCCCACTATGCTCTCTCTTATGTCTTAGTTGTCCAGAAGTAAAAGTTGCAGTGTGAGATGCTCGATGATGATCAGTTTAATTTAAAAAGAAAAACGGGCTGTAGCTGTGGAAGTGCTTGGTCTACTCCTATCTTTCTTTCCCTGGTTGCAAACGAAGTGTTGTGTTCTGATCTATACCTGCCTGTGTAATGTCAGAGGGGTGAAAGATCCAACTTTTCTCAAAAGAGTGATGTTAAGACAAGGAATGTACCACATCCTGCTGGATGCAGGACTCAAGGGATGAAGGGATGCAAGGACTATCTACCTTGAACTGTTGTGACTGGCAGGAAACCTTCTCTCCTTTTACTCTCTTGAATTAATTTTAAGCTTAGTCAAGAGCACTGAGGAATATAAACTGTATACTTTCAACTGTTAAAATCAGAATTTAAAAGTTGAAATCACACTTTAGCTGATTGTCTTAATGTTCATTGAAGTATGTAAAGCTCTAGCTTTTCAGAAATAAATTGATCAGAAAACCTGAGGATTGTGTTGTAATTATGATTTGAAGAAACATATTCTCAATCTGACATTTTTCAGAGCAGTTTGTGCACAGTTTTAGATGTTTATCAGCACTTTTGGAATTGAATGTGTCTATCTACATAAACATTTGGGTAGGAGGGAGCCATTTGCCAGAACAAGGGGAAGAATAGGTATTTCTTATTCTAGTCATGGGAAGAGAACTGATTAAAAGGCATCTGTAGTTTGACTGTTCCAGTATCAAATACATTGAACTGTTCACTGATGTAGCAGAATGTCCATCACTTACTCTTGGGAGCTGTGGTGTCTGTGGTAGTTTGGTTTGTTCCTGGGAGGAATAAACTGAGCTTAGCTCTTCGATCTGAACTAGCAAGCACTGTACTTTCATAGAAGGTATGTTACCTTGAAATCTTTAGCAGATGGATACACAGAATTTAGTCTGAATTTTTTTGCCTTTTTTGAAGTGATGTGGTTAAAATTGCTGAGCTTTGTGGCTTAAGTTAACTCACTTTCTCCAGGTGCCCTTCTATCCAATGTCGTCTGCAAGCTCTGGAGGCCAGCCCTTCTGTGCTAGTACCATAGTGCCACTTGCAGAGGTCATTGGGTACAGCTGCATGGCACTGAAATAATGTTTTAGAAATTATTCTGTTAGCTTTCTGGTATGTGCTGGCTGACTGGAGCATGACTGAAAAGCAGGGGTGATCATGCTTGATGGTAGGAAGGAGGAGGAAATCTGTTGGATAAATGGTCCAGTGATTCAGGGCTAGAATTACTCTGGAGTCATCACTTCTAGATGGGAAGTTGCCATAGCAACAAAAAATGCTTTCTTTCAACATTTCTAATTAGAAATGTTACCCATCCTCTTAAATAACCACTTTTGGCTAATTTTAGCATTTTTCCGCAATTTCAAATACTTGCTTCCCTGAGGTGTGTGCTACCTTAGGGTACTGTAGTGTGTGCATGTGTGCAGACACATGAGAGCACCTGTTAATTTGAAATGGAGAATTTGTTTGCGAATAGAGGAAACAGGAAAATGGCTTTTCCTGTTCCAAGTAGTGAAAAAATACAGGTGGCAGTGGAAAGTAGCCAGTTCAGAAAAACACCATTAGGCTCAAGAACAATATTGAAAGTACAGAATCCTGTGCAGTAATAAAGTTTATAATACATCTTAATTAGCATTTATTGCTTAATACGCGGTAAGTCATTGCTTCCTAATTCTTAGTGCTGTTTTTCTTTTAGCTTAGTCTATTAATATTTTTGTTTGTAATGCTTTTTAAAATTTCAATTAATGGATAGAAATTACCTTGCAGACCACTTGTATTTCAGCATAAACATTTTTAAGTATTTAGTGTTTGAAATTAAAAAGTGAAACAGTCTGAAAAATGCACTGTAACAGGCATTACTTGTACATAAATGCTTTCAACTTGCTGATGTATTCCATTTTTACTGGAACAAGTTCTAGAGTGTTTTTGGTAACTGAGGTGTCTAATATTCACTGTACTGTCTCCCCTTATTTGTTCTATAAGTTTGTATAAGGGGTTTTGCTTTTATAATATTAAATTTGCAAAACGGTCATCTTAAATGTGGTTAATGAAAACTAAATGTTGCTTTCAGTCATCTTTGGTGTATTAAGTACTGTGTGTGTAATATAATACAGTTGTTAATCTATTCTTGAAGCATATATTCTTTGCCAGTTATGCTACTAGAACAAAATTTGAATGAAGTTACTGTCTTGGAGACTCAAAAGGTAGATATTTATGTATGGTAACATTTCCACGTGCACTGAATGGATACGCTACAGGACTCTGCGAATTGTTCATGAATAAGCTTTTCTGGGAATACTTTTCAGAACATGAAGAAAATTGGTTTTTCTTGTTTTAGCAATAGCTCTATGAAAATGCCACTGATGTTATTTCATGCAGGAATGAGGCTGCTTTCATACCTACTATACTTAACAAAGTTCTAATTAAATCAAGTCAAACTGCCAAAGTACCAGTGTTACGACTTGATTTCCATCAGGAATCCCATTCCCATCTGATTTTTTTCCCTATTTCTTATCTTGTGGGCACTTTCTGAGAAGAATATGGTCTTTCCTGTAAGGAAAAAGTGCCAAGGTATATTTTAAGATGTGTCTGCTTCTAGTTTGCAAATTTGAGAGATTTCTACAGTAAATTAAGGGCCTATAAAATGAATTATAATATTGCAGCAAGAGGTCCTTGTCAGTTGTTTCTATATTTTTAGTGTAGATCATTCCTAGATGTTTGATCATTCTTGTAATGAATATAATGAAATTATTTATATTTTAGAAGTTAACTATTGCCTCTTTTAAACCTGCTTTTCCTCCTTCAAAAAAAAAGGAATGAGAAAGGCAACACAAGTTCTGACAGGCTTTTGTTAAGGACGCATTTTATTCCGCTTGAGAAAGTGCACTGTCAAGTGTAGTCAGGGAAAAAACAGCAAACTGGAAACCTATAGTGGGCACCATTTTTCTTGGTTTATGTTATAAACTTCATACAGAGGTACAGTGACAGTCTGATAAGGATTATTACAGTAAAAGCAACTTGCTTTGAGTAGGCAGTAAACCGCTACAAATCTTAATGTGTGTTTTAGAAGCTGTTAAAGCTACCGCAATAGTAAGACTCACTCCTTTAACTTTACATCAAAGCCTGAATGTCCTGGCCAAACTTAGGACTGGCAGCAAGGCACAGGACGAATAAGCAGTGAAAGGTTCACCTGCTGTAAATAGACAAGTTTCTCTGATCCCTTTGAAGATGAACTTAAATACCTTGGAGACCTGGACTTCTCGGAGGGGGAAAGGTGAGAGTAGCTGAGGAACTACATTATTTAAAAATTTCTTTTCGGTTGTCTGGTAACTTCGAATAAATGGGCTACTGCATGTACCAAGGTGATCCATTCCCATCTGTATGAGGGTACAGAAATGAATGCTGAAGAGATGAGCAGAACAATACATGTTCTGGTGGCAATACATTCAGAGGATGACAGATACAATCGTTTAATTAAAAGCATATTCATTTTCAGTTATTTCTGTGACTAAAATGGCTTTTTAGAAGATTTTTCTAAGTTCAGCTGCAATTAACTGCTTTAATTTCTTTTTAAACAGGTGTCAAACAAAAAATCAAATAGCACTCCTCCCCCAGCACAACTATCTAAAATCAAAGTACCAGCACCACAGACAGTAGTGAAGAAGGAAAAGCGTCAGAGTTCTTCAAGGTTTAATGTTAGCAATAACAGGGAGCTTCAAAAACTGCCAGCTTTAAAAGGTACGTCTTTCCAAAGTAAAATTACTCTTATGGGGAAATTTGGGCATGAGACCGAGAAACATCTCAACTACCATACTTCTAATATCTGGACAGCATACATAATATATCGACTATGCACATATGCGAACTGCATATACTTGCACTGGGTGGTTTTTTCTTTTGTTTTAGCTGTATTTGAGGACTTCCAATATGTTGCCTTCTTGGCAATCACTATAGGCAATGTCTGTGTGATAGCATATTCACTCATCTCACATAAAAGCGGAATTTGGGCTCTCTGTCCTCAGTGCAGTGTGCTCAAACCATGCTTTGTTTGCACTAAAATTTCTCTTGACGTTGTTAGAAGACCTGGTCTGTCACTGTTTATGGGTCTGTTTTTCCTGAGCATGGGTCAAGCAGAGTGGTGTCTTTTTAGTGCATATGAATTTTTCCTTTGTTGATTTTAAGGCTTTGTTATCTTTTAGATTTATATTTACTGCCATCTGTGACAAAAAGATGATGATAACTGATGCGTCTTCTCTTACTAACCCAGCTTTTATCATCTTTATTTGCTCCGAAGGCTTATTTAGAGGAAACAAAAAAACAGGCAGTTTTGAAGTGCAGTGTGTACTGCTTTCCAGTGTTCAAGATTGGCAGTGAAAGCCTAATGGATTGCTGAAATGTTGAGGAGTACTGGTGTAGGCAATGTGAAATTATTGCAGAAATTATTGTATTCTTTCCTCCAGTCATTGTTTTCTTAACATAATGTATTAGTGTTTCTTGAAAATAAATTCTGCTTCTCAGCCTATCTGAATTACACTGCATTTCATACAGATCAAATTAGATTGCAAGATTCTTCTCTTCACACAGATACTGTTTTTACAGAAAGAATCTGAAATACTGTCCATTATGTTGGTATAGCAGCCTATATACAAGATGCTGTTTAAAATATTTCAGGACTAAACTACTGCTTATTTAGTTAGTTAATTTCAGTCTATTTATTACATTTTTTAATAAGAATATTTAGCACCACAGATTATGAATAATATGTTCTGTCTTTTAAACTGACATAGAAGGTTCATGCACAAGCCGTGACATCCAGGGCATGAGTGACATAAGCAAAAGACGCTGAATTAAAGTAGTAATTTTTTACAAGATGTTACAGCCACATTGACTGGCATAAGCTTTTGTTCAAAGACTCAGCCACAAAGAAGAACATTTGCTTCTTGGTCCTGTTTTAAATACAGTGGTTCTGGTAGTGCCTGGGACTGCAGCTCAGGAATACCAGAACTGAGCATGCAATTAGAAGCAGCGTGGACAGAGAGCTGGAAATGGGAATAATGAGTGCAGATGGGAGAGGGGAGAATGAATCCATCTTACAGTGGTGAAGTGTAAGAGCTGTTTCCACCTTGGCTGTGTTGCAGTTTAAACCAGTGGGCCAATGAAGGGCAGAAGAATGCTTGCTTGTACTTGGAAGAGGGAGGAGTAAAAAAAAAAAAAAAAAAAAAAAAAAAAAAAAAAAAAAAAATCTTAAAAACTGTCTGAGGTATTTTCTCAGAACATTCTAGCACTTTTTGACACAGTGTACCTTGATGTGAAGAAATGGTAGGAATATTGTGCACTGTAATTGCCTTGAGTCTGCAATCATTCCCCCCACCCTTAGGTGAGAGGAATGAAAAGATCTTGAGCTTCTCCCTGGTGGATGCCTAATGCTGCGTGTACGTCCCCAGGCTGTCGAGGGCCAAACTTTGTTATGGAACACTGGTGCAGTTGTTGATCTAGTGAGGGGCAGTAATTGCCACCTTTTATTAGTAAAGGTAGTAATAGCTGTAGTATCGAGCTGTACCTGGTCTCACGGATCATATCAGGTGTCTGCGTAATGCCTCTGCTCACTGCATGTGCTTACTCCTGATGTAATTCCAACCTGTTAGGGTTGCTGAGAATACTGTTGGCCAGTCACGCTGTTCCTCTAAAAGATATAGAGATACTTGACTTAATGTGCATTTAGTGGGTCAAGTGAATCTGGGAAGCTTTCTTTCTGGGCATATTTAAGTGTATTGTTTAATGTCTGTGTCTGGACAGGAATTAAATTGGACTGGTAGGCTGTAATTTAAAGGACTGAAATGATTAAGACAGGTTTGACTTCTATGAAGTGCTGGGAAGAACATAGTGTTCCTTCAGGTTAGCTGGGCTTAACCAGCTTTCAAACTCCTGTTATTCATAACAGGTGGCTGTATTTCTATGGCTACAGTACTTGGGGAACCTTTCTTTTGTCTGTAGTAGAGGAAGAGTTGTGTATTTTCTTACAGATGTTGCATTGACTACTGTGTGACGTGATGTGCTTTACACGAGACTGTATTTTAAGCACAAAATATAGAATGGGGTTATTTTTGCGTACTTAAAGGTCCATATTAGATATGTGAAAGCTTGTAAGTGGTAAGTTCTAAATGACCTGTGGTATTGGTGAGATAACCACCATTCTTCTGCGCTGTGGGTCTGGAGATGAGGTCAGCAGATCACTTGAAACAGTGGGAGGGAAAGGAGGAGTGGCCAAGGTGGTTTTTCATCAAGATTTCTTATTTAAGAAATACTTTTTTGATCTTCAGGCATGCTGCAAACTTTCTCTTGGGCATTGCACAAAAGTGCTGATGATAAGCTTCTGGAAATACCAGCATATTTGCCCTGGTGACTGGTATTAGTGTGGTGTGATTTGTGTTCATTGGAGCAACTTATGATTAGTGTTATGCACCCTCAGATTATCCAGGAAATGGAGGAGCAGGATAGCTCAGATAATGCACAGAGAAAAGGAAATAGATTATGAATTAAGAGGCTCTAAGAATAGAGCTGAACATAGAAAAGAGAAGTCTCTGATGTAATTGGTTTGTGGAACATCAAGATCCGTGTATTAGCAAAGCTGCAAGCTAGCGAAGCTCCCTGCAGCACAGTGCAATGCAAGCTGATTTAGTTGGGTAGAACAGGTAGCTCGTCTGCCCACGGAATAACCCATAAGTATCTCTGGAGAAGTGCCTTCAGAACAGTGTCAAACATATTGAAAAGACCTTACCTATTTTCACCAAAAAAGAAAAATTCTGTGCCAACAAACTTGTGCTGTGTTGATTTCTGCTTATGCAGTTCCCTTTGTTAGCTAATATTGGTAGTACAGGTACTGAAGTTACAGAAAATTGATTTTTGCTCTAAGTTGTTTATTGGGAAAAAATTACTTACTAGACTTAAAGGTGTGTTTTATTTTATTGTGGTTTGAAAGCTTGCAGACATAATCAAAGCTTGCAGTGCTTTGATTATGTCAAATACAAATGGCAAAGGATGCTTCAGCCTTCAGAAACTTACCAGTTTCTTTATTTTTGGTTTCCTTAGAAAGCAGTTTGTAATTTAGGATATGTTAAAACTAGTATATTAAATATAAAATATTACAATTATATAAATTGTTAAAATTGTTTAAAACTTTAAAAATATGTTCTGTATGAAATAAACTGCATAAGTGTTCAGTATTATTATGTAAGTATACTTAAAAAGTAGTACATCCAAGCTCGTGCATACCTGACCACTGACACACTGAAGGAGTTTGTGTTCTTTGCAGCTGCTCTCTTCAGCTTTATGCAAGCAGCTTGAATTCATTGTTACACTATGAGTAATTTTTTCATGGTAAATGAGGTTTTTAACTGTGCAAACAGGTGAATGTACTTGTATTCGTACATGTTGTTTTGCAAGAATGTGCTGATTTTTAGTAACCAGTAAATGCAGTAAACTGTAAAATAGGGATAACTTTGTACAAAGTGGTGAGATTTTTAAGGATGTGGTCTGGATCTTTACAATATGTAAGAAAGTGTCGCAATGAGAATTTTTAAAAATAATATTAAAACACCCTAACTAGGATAAAATGTTTTATGCACTGTCAAATACAGTTGTGTCACAAATCTAACTTTAACCTTCAAGTAATACTCATTAAAACAATGTTCTCTGTCTGTTCTAGAATAACAAATTTGAAAAAATAAGTCAGTGCTACTTAATATTCTGAAATGTTGCAAATTTTCCCAATGAACGTATGTTAGTCATGCATATGTAAATTTGGGCACGATTCAAAAATACGGTTTTTTGTAGTATTTCTGTATAAATTTTTTAAAAGCTGGGTAAATTCCTTTTATAGCCATATAAAGGCCTCTTGGGATGCAGTGTCATGATTTAGTTTGTGGGTTTGGGATTGGGTTTTTTTGCTGGTTTTACTTGGGGTTTTGAGGTTTTTTTCAGATAAAAGTGAACATTGTTTGATATGATCTTAAAGACAGAGATTAGACAGCAGCTTTTATTTTCAAGTACAGTTCTGAATTTATTTTAAAAGATACTATTTACCTCTTGGAGTTGGACTTTTGATCTCAAGAATGTGAATACAATATTCTTATAAAGGTTTTTATCAAGGTAGGAAGAAATGAGCTACATTGAAAGCTGTGGACATACGTACTGACTTTTAGTGTTGAGAAGTATAGAATTGGTTTTTTAATATAGAATATCCGCATGTGATAGGATTAAACAGATTCTAGTATTTTGTTGTTGAAGATCTTGCCACACATTTTGATCAGTCCTGGTTTTGATCTTCTGGTGATGTCAGTTTCTGCTTTAGCAGGGTTTCAACATTAGCAGTACTATTAGTCATATCTATTTGAAAAACCCAAAAACAACCAAAAAACCCCACCCAATAAAAGTGGGGGGGTGGAAAAGAACATGACAGGTAATTTTTCTGAGCACATTTCATGCAGAGAGCATGGTTCTTGTTTTTTTCAAGCAGAGACTTCAGAGCTCTGCCAAATTCTGGCTCTGTTCTGTATGAAAGAACATCAGGGTGGTGTCTCAACTTGTCTGCTTCTGATACAGGACTCTGATAGGGAGGCAAGCATTATTAAAGCTTTCCTAATGTTTTAAGTTGTAAATGGCTGCCTAGGAGATAGCTCCGTTTTCATCATCTGTACAATATTAAAGTCTGATGAATCAAAATTGCAGAAGAGGTGATTCTAGTTTGAGTCTGATACCTAAAAAACCAATTGTACCAACTTTTGATTGATAAAACTGTTGAAACTGTGAGAAAGGAGGAAAAAGTGAGAATTTCTCAAGAGGTCAGAAATGTAAACTTATTGTGTGTTTTTCTCAACTGCAGAGTACAGATAAGTAAGCAAAACTGACATCAAGTAAATGAGAAAGCAAGTCAAGTTTTGTTCCCAGTACTGCAGAGAAATTCAACCATGTATGTTGATAATTTCTACAAACTCTTATTGGAATACTTACGTTTAAACTTGAGCAGAGTGTGTTACCTGTTCATTTAAAACTAGCATCTATTTTTGTGATTCAAAAGAGACTGACTGGACATGTGTGATGTAATTGAATTTATGAGAATCATGGTGCTAATGGACTGCTTTGGGGTTTTGAGGAGCATTTTTCTTACAAGCTGCTGAAATTTGAGATCTCAATGTTTAAGATCACTTTCATTGCAGAAACCTACTCCTGCCACTTGTAATTTGTGTAGAGAACAAATATGGAGTACTTTGGCCTTTCCACTTTAATTGTACTTCTTACATACGTGCATGCGTGGCGATTAAGGAGTTGTGTCCGGCTGCAAGGTGGTAGCATCGCTGTTTAGCTAAAAGTACGTTAGGCAAAGTAAGATGGTAGATTAAACAAGATAGTGCTGCTATAAAATAGAATTTGCCCTAATACATAATTCATTTAAAAGGCAAAACACTGAGACAAAACAAATTCAATCTCATGTAAAACATCAATGAATGCAGTTTTGTGAAACAGATCATTCTCTTCTCCCTTGTATGTGACCTACAGTGGAGTAACTGAGTATGCTAAATTCTGTCCTTCTGGTCCTGACTGTGTTCATGCTTTTATGTTTTTTTGGCAGCCCAATGTTGTATTTGATTTATCGAAACAAAAAGTCCATCATGGAAAATACTGCAGAAGCTTGTTCTTTCCTATATCAGTATGATTGTGTCAGTGACTGTATGTATTGTATTATGTGAAGGAACTGTGGAGGCTCTTTGTCCTGTTACTTTAGCAACTTTGTCCTTGAACTTTGATCTTAAAAGCATTATCAGTATTGCGTAAACAGACTTTCCTGTACTGATTTTTTCTTTTAAATATTTAAAATAATTATTAAAATGTGTGTGGTAAGCATATACATTTCTTAAACCAAAAGCTAGAAATTGTTTGGTGTTCATACAGGAAAATATGATCTATCAAATGAGTAAATATTTTAATATTAAGGGTTATAAAATAATTAATATTAAAATATTTAGAAATTATCCAGTCTGAATTGCTATGTAGCATTTTAAAGATTAAGAAACATGATAGCCAGTGAATGAAGAACTACCCAAAAAAAAGGTAGTAGAGAAAAATACTTTGCTTGAGTGTGTGAATTTTTTTCCTTCAGCTAGTTTTACATGAAATCATAGGCTTGGATTAATGAGCCGTTTTTCATTTCAACTGCCCTATCAAACACCTACTCATTAGTCAGCAGCTGAAAATGTTAGAAGAATGCACTACATCTGTCACTGGCAGCATTTCCTACCAAACTTGTTTCCACTGAAGCTTGGATAGGATCCATAAAAATAGGATTTAATATGTAGTATTGTCTTATTTTCTAGATTCTAACCCATCTCTGAATTCAATTTAGATCTCTCTTAAAATGTCTTTTATTATGCCCTTTTAACAAAAGGAACATTTCGTTCTATTGCATGGATCCTCATTATTATCAGACCTACACATTTTTGCTGCTGTACTGAACTTCTTTCTTCTTAAGACCTCTACAGATCAAACACTGAATTTACCCATGTAAATATCAATCAGTGTTTGTTGGATAATTAGCATGGTCTCAAATTTTTACTCTTAAATGTAATTTTTACACTTTGTTTCTTAAAAGTGTTATGTGTGACCCATATAATAAGGCCACAGGCAGCACTGAGTTTGGTGTTATTTTGATGGATTTTGCACAGGGCTTGATTAAAATAGTGTGCCAGTATTTGAAATGAGCTTCTGCAATCTGCACTAGGAATTACATTTTGGTACTAGATGCTATTTTTAAAATAGATTTCTTTTAAGGTAATGATTTTGTGTTGTACAGCTTTCTGAGCTCAACCAATATCTACTGGTTTTTCTCCCTACCCCCACTTAAAAAACTTCTTGAGTGTACAAGATTGTTTGAAGGAAAACTTGGCACTATTGAACCTGTGTGCTACAGTGACCATGCAAATATTAGGAAATCCAGATAGAGACAGGAAATCGAGTCACAAGCAGACATTTACCAATTTCTGTTTTAACAATTTTTGCTGTGCTAGAAGGAGTAAATATTATCAGTTTTTCAATGAGGAATTGTCTTTTGCCACGCTTCATTCTTGGGAATTTTTAAAGCAAGCTGCACGATTGTTCATATCCCTTTCATCTATCCAGGTAAGGATTTTTTTCTTATCTCTGTATTTCTTTTGATAGCTAGGTATTAACGTGGTGTTCACAGCCTCTGTTTCCTTGAATAATTTCCTCTTGGCTGTTCTTTGGAACTGAGTCAGAACCTAGTAGGAGAAGCCCATATCCTTCCTACTACTGTGGTTTGTCCTCCAGAATGTGTAGTATCCAGTACCTTTCCTCCTCTAAAACAAAGTTATTGTCTTTGAGTAACTCATTGTTCAGGGATGTGATGAGACCCACATTTTCTTTGACATAATTTATGAGAACAGTAAGTTTTGTGTACTCTATAATTGGAGGGGGGAAAAAGTAAACTACATTGCTCCTGCCAGAAAAAGCAAGTCATGTTTATTCCTGTCCCTTTCTTGGGTGTCTGTCTGGTGGGCCAGATAATGGAATCAACATGGCTCAAACTCACCCTTTTCTCATTTTAACTCTGCTCACTTTCCTAATCTGGTTCAGCCATGCAGCTGCACAAACCCCTGTACAGCAATTTCAGACAGTTGGGCACCTGTGCCTCAGAAGAGAAGAGGAGGAATTACAGCAGTAGCTCCTATAGGTTTAGCTCAGCTTAGACTGCCATGGAACACAGTTTAAGTTAGCAGAAAACTAACCTGACAATAAAGTGACTTTCTGTTGGCTTAGGGGACTACACCAACTCAGCTGTGGGTCTCATGACCACTGAAGCAGATGAGAGCAAAGTATTTTCAAATGTAAAACAGAGAGGAGTGCAGGAAGGGGCCTGAAGCAGTCTGCAACAAGGCTGGCTTAGGTTGATGAGGAATAGCAATTTCAGCAGTTGTGGAATTATGCCTTTAGTAACCTTAGAGCTCAAACTAAATACACTCTCTTCCTCTCTCAATCAAAAAATGAAAACTCACGTAGTCCGAGAGGTAACCAACCCAAGTGTCTTCATGTCAATAGAAGTTTGTGCAGTTTTAATTATCTTATGTTGTTGATTCTGTCGCTGTCAGTTAGAATAGTAGGTGGTGTAGAATGGAAATAAAGGCAACCTTTGGGCAGGTGAATTTGCTGTGTGTATTGTGGGAGGGGTGAGAAGCGAGGTGGGTGGTTGTTTTTAAAATCAATAACCCAAATGGAGTGTTTGTTTTTGAAAAAGTGGTACATCGCCTGCAAGTGTAAAGGGTATTCATCAGCTGTAGTGCTAGATCCTAACTAAATGGCCTTTAAGGTCACTTCCAACCAAAACCATTCTATAATTCTAAAAAGTTACACAGTTATTTCCTGAGAACTTTATAGGATTTTTTTTCCTTCATTCCCATCACTGGAAAGTTAGAAGTGATGAGCAGGGTTCAGAGGAAACCTGAAATAGCTACGGTTTCACTACACTGTCAATATGGTTTTTTATTCATTTAATTCTAAAAATGGATAGCTGAAGTTAATACTATTTTTCATTTTCTTGCAACAGAAATGTCTTCATAAATTTGTTAAAGTAAGCTCTTCTTCCTCCCATTGATATTCATTAGCTCTGTTCCACTTGCACTAATATTCTTTCCCTTCCATTAGGAAGTCAATTCCTAACTCAATTTTCTTTGCAATTTTTTTCCCAAATGAAGTTGCTCAAAATAATTCAACTTAAGTAAATATTTTCCTATGGTGGCAAATCAAATATTTTAAGACTGAAACAAAGGGAGGGTATACAAACCTCCTGAGCAGAGTGTACTCTCAATCTGTACAATGGTGAGAAGACTGCAGATGTTGTTAACAAGCAAAAGGTCTTATGAAGATCCAAGTACTTCAGCTCCACTAGTGCCCTGTCAGAATTACACCAGAAATACGCTGAATTATGGCTGTTTTAAGCAGTTTCTCAGTGGTTTACCTAGTACTGAGACCTAACAGAGTCTAACAAAGAGGAAGAAGTGAGAACAGGGTATGTGTTTTCTGCAAGAGAAAACTTACTGAATGGGACTGAGTGTTCCACCAATAGGACTGCTGTGATTGTCACATTTACTCTCTCTAATGAAGAACTTTCTAGGGGGCTTGACTCTTAAAGCATTACCTAAAATTTGTTAATGAACCTTCAACTATGAAAGCCATGCTTATGTATAAATTGGGAAATGGCACTGTAACTAAAGTGATGTTCCCTTTTTGCTCTGGTGTTAAATTGTGTCCCTGGGGACCAGCAGCCTTCCTGGCCATTTAATCTTTGCAAGGAGTTTCAGGGAGACAGAAGCAGCAGCTGACCGTTAAAGAAAGCAAAGACTTGAGTAGAGAGGAGGAGTGATAGAGCAGCTGTTCTTAAATGTATGGTTACCAGATAAACTGGAATTTTAAACCTAATTTTTGCTGCTTCATACTGTGGTTTATTACTGTAAAATACTCTGATTCTGCTTTAAGATGGGGAAAAAACCCAGAATTTGCTACAAGATCCTGCATGTGAAAATATTTTTTTAAATTACCCAATTTGTTTAGTTTTTTCCTTCATCCATCAAAATCTTGTAGAAAACCTTGTTTGAGGTCAGTCTTGGTTTTATTTTTCAATCTAGTCTTTTTTTAAAGGCATATCCCTATGGTAGCTTTTTGTTTATAAGGCTAAAACTCACATTGAACTTGGTGATTTTAAAGTCTCTTCCAACCTTGATGATTCTATGATTGAAGGTATGCTCAAGGGATGTATAGATAAAAACCATGAAGTTTTTGAGGATACAGCTTCCCTGGTTTTGCCTAGATTGTAAGGACAAAGGATTTGATCTCTGTAGTGTTAGAGAGAAGGTTTAAAAAGTTCATGTGGTTCATTTTGGTGTTGTCAAAAGCAGGATCAACTACATTCATGTCACACATTATGTTTCTAATAATTTTTCTAAATTATTAGAAAGCTTGCAGTCTTTTATTTTGTGTCAATGTGCTTATTGTGAGAGGATTTCATTTAATTTCTAACCTAATCTTCCTTGAGGTAGAATGCATTTACTGTTTGTAGTGAATGTAGAATAATTAATTCCTTCCACCTCCATAATTATTCTTTAAAGTGCTTGGATATTCTCAGTCAAGTCCCTTCTATTTAAAAAACAAACAAGCCAACAACAAACAAACAAACAACCCACACCACATCAAACAGAGGAGCTTTATTTTTTTTTTAACCAAGTAATATTTTACAGATTTGTTGTCTTTGGGCTTTCTCATTAGGTTTACATCCAGGATGTACTACTTTAAATTGGGCCTTGTCAGCAATCATTAAATCCAATTGATTTCTTATGGATGAAATTCTTCTTTTTTATATCCCAGTTAGTCTTTTCTCTTCACTAGTTGAATAATATTCATTATAGCACTAACTCACCTTTGACAGTGTATTAATGTAGTGTGATGTAATTTTTTCTAACCAGGTACACATATGCCCTATAATTTGTTTTTATTTCAAATTTTCATCAGCAAATTACCTAATGGAAAAGTCTCTTCTGATGTGCCCTTTTTTTTTTTTCTTTTTTGAGCAGATATGAGTTAGGACAGTGTCATAGATTAAGTAATCTACATACTTATTTGCACTGTATGTGACATAAAGTATCTGGGGAGAAGGACAGATTTGGAGAGTAGCAAGTAACAAGTAACAGTGCCAGTTTCTCTGAACATCACTCCCAGCAGACAAAATGGTCCTTCAAACAGCTCACTGTAAAAATAAGTGTGCAAGTCTCATATGACAAAGAAAGGGCTGCTCACAGGTTTTTTTGTAAATACCTTCAATAATTGAACTAACACGTTCAGAAATTGTTATGCTGTGCTTTTTTTTATTACACTTCTGAGATTATGCAGTAAAACTGTTTTCATATGCCTGTATATTGCTTCTTAGTCCTTTTCTTTACTTTTCAGTAATAGTTTAAGAAGTTTTTTATAATTACTGATCTTTTTAGAAAGGAAAACCAGTATTTTGCAATATCCAAATTTAGCAACATTAACCTAAACTGAAGGCAGATCCGTTTCTAGATTAAAAGAAGTATTCAGGTCCATTTCTAGATTGAAAGAAATATTCAGCATGAAACATGACGTTTTCATCTCCTGCTTGTCGTATTTTTATTCATAATGTATTTTTATTCATAATGTACATACTAGCAACCAGTGATAAAGCTGTTCATGGAATGCTTATGAGGTTTTATATCTCTAAATTTCACCAATAATAATCCAAGGACCTGTATCTTATTGTGAACTAACTACCTTTTGTTGTGGCCCTTGGAAGCTAAACTTGTAAATGTTGTCCTCGATGCTGTGTTTTTCCACGGTTAAATTGAGCATCGGTTTGGTAATCCTGGGAAACCTTACTGAAGGAAAGGCTAAGGAAAGAGGAAAAATATAAATGCATGCGCTCTTTCTAGCAGGTGCTACTGAATATTATTGAGGGG
>VZTA01029333.1:369524-393928 GCA_013398855.1 Mohoua ochrocephala
CGGTGCGGGCGCGGGGGGAGCCCCGCGCCGGCCGCGCTCATTCGCGGCCTCCTCGGTGTCATTTGAAGTTGCTGCCGTCGGCCAATGGGGCTCCTCCCGCCCGCTGACATCACTCCCCAGCCAGTTCCCTCCAGCTGCAGAACGCTTCAGTTTCTGTCTTTTTTTAAACTAAAATGGAGGCTGGTTTCTTGCCTTAAGGAATACAGTGCCGTGCCTGCTGGAGCCTAGATGTTGACATGTAACAGAGCTGGCAGCAGGATGGTGGTTGACGCAGCCAATTCCAATGGGCCGTTCCAGCCCGTGGCCCTTTTGCATATTAGAGGTGAGTTATTGTGCGTGCGAGAGTGAATCGCGACCCTCTGACGAGCGAATAAATGGCTATTGTGGAGCTCGGAGAAGGGGAGCAGGAAGTCCTTTGTAGCTCAGTCCCTCTTGGTTTGTTACAGCCGCAGGATAACTGGCGGAGAGCAAAACCCATTTTCCATTAATGTGTTTGGGGAAGATTTAAGAATTCGTGAAGGCATTGCATACATAGTTAAAAGCAGGTTTTACAGCTTTCTGCCGTAACTCTCCCATCCCCCTTCCAAGCTGTGCTGATGTCAAAGGATGTGAAGTCACTACCCCAGAAAGGTACTGAGGGGGGAGGGAAGAGCCAAGTTATCCCTATACCATTTCTATAGAATAAGGGCAAACCTTTGGTGTGCTTCAAAGCCTTTTTTTGTTTGAATTGTTCAGATAGAGCTCCCTTAAAGTGCACTGCAGCTTGTAAAAGAATTGGAAGTGTTGTCGGAGAGGAAGGGGGGGAAGAGATGTGACACTTACTATGAAAATATCCTTTATGTATTTAGAAGGCATTTCCTAGAAGAGATGTGGTTTGGCTTTAACTACCGAGCTTTTATGTGCCTACCGTGTTGTGCAGTTCTGAATGTTCAGTTTCTTCACGTAATACGTTCTTTTGGGTTTATAGAATTAGTGCATTGCAAATTACATTTTATATAATTTGAAAATACGTGTTAGTATGACACTTCTGTATAATATCAAGCGTGTTATCTCTTGTTCTGTATTTTTTTACATAGTAAAATTTTGCATTGTGATGGGGTTTTTTGGTGTATTTTTTTAGCTGGCTCTTAACCGACCAGTGCTTTTTAAAAAATATATTCCTTAGGGTGGTTCTGGTTTAGAACTTTATGAAGGCAGAACATGTATTAGCTGGGACGAGCACACCTTGAACAATGGTATTTATAGGCAAGAAACATAGCTGATACCGTTCCTAATTACCTTTGCATCTCAGCTTTCACTGGCGTAGGCTAGATGTTAGTACTGGAAAGAATTTATTTTTTTTTCATTAATACTCAATACGTTGAACAAATTTTGCTTTGGAAGTTTATAAAACCCCAACTGTTCAGAAGTCTGTTCCTTTAAGTAGGAGCATGGGTGTTCAGGTATTTAAAAATCATGATTTCTCTTTGCCTTTTAAAAGAGCCATATCCTTCTCTGTCTAAAGTGGCAATGGTTGAATTCTAGAAAACTAATTTTGATCTGTGGCTGGGGAGGAAATGCAATAAAATTCCGTTGATTTCGAATAGGGACTATGCTTGTTGACGAGGGAATATAAATGGAACTGCCTGACCTGTGGACGAGCCTTTGCTTTTCACTCTGCACAAATCATCTTAATTTTCAGTTAGATGCTGCCTTTTGGAAGGGGAAAAACACCATCTTTTAAAGGTGCACGTTAGGAAAACAAACCAAGATTGGAATCAGAATGATGAAATATGGCAATGGTTGTCCTTAATCCTTTGTCTCAATATGATAACAAGGTTCTTGTCATTGAACTTCCTATCTTGCTTTTGCACCAATGAAATACGTAATTGTGGAAACAATGGATTTTGAGAACCTGTTCTGAAATTTACTTTCCCAAGACCTACATTTTTGGTGCACTGAATAATACAGTAGTAAAGAAGAGGTTAAAGGGTTTTGTGGTTTAGGGCTTTTTTTGGGTGGTATGTTTTCTTTCTGTTTGGTTGGTTTCAGTTTTTTAATGGATTATGAGAGTAGACTTTTTTGTAAGCAATTAAAGAATAACTGGGAGACTGTTCGTTTTTCATTTTTCGGGTGGCAGGAAAAAAAATAGGTCTGTGGTATTACAGCCCAGAGGAGTTTTTTGGCACTGGGAGAGCAAAGCATCTCTTCCATACATACATGCGTACATGTGTGCAGAAGTTCCTTTGGGTTTTTTGTGTGTACCTCATGTCACCTGCTGCGCCGATGCTACCAGCACTGATGCTTCCAAAATGAAGCCTGTCAGAACAATACATACAAAATTAATGGTAGTAAAAATTAACTGGTAATTCTGAAGGCTAATGACACATTATTACTGTTTGTCCCAATGCACGCTGCTTTTACAGTTGTCCTTTTGCATCATCTGTTGTAATATAGGATTAAATTTCTAGTAGAAGTGCTCCTCTTGGCAGCTGTAAGAGCTAAAACTTCAAGGTCAAGGATGGGGGGTAGGGCCATAAGCCCCTTGGGTGTTTGTCATAGATGTAGTTTGTTGAAATAGAAAAAATATTTCTTAAGCACCAGTTTCATAAAATCTTTAAAATTTTGAGATGGTGTAGCTACCATATTTGAACTCAATCCTGCTTCTAAAAAAATATGCGAAGTCTTGTGGACTACACTGTTAGTACTTCTTTGAAAATAAAAATTGCAATCTTACTTTTAAAGTTAATTCCAAAGCACTTTCTGTACCTGTAATGTTTGCAGAATGTAATGTTTCAGAATAAAAAGGAAATTTTTAACTAGCTCTGATGTCACGCCAGACCAGAACCTTTCTCCTGTGTGTCCTGAACTGTAGGCAGCTTTGTTGTCTGGGTTGCTTACAGCTTTGCCGAAACAACACAATTGGAAAAATAGATGCAGGTGGTTTTTAAAAATTATGTTAGAGTCTTGCGAATAGGAAATAAGAATGTCAGAATTTTATTGTCTGCCATTGCTGACACTGGTATCTGCAACATCACCAAAAGAAGGAACAATAGGTACTTGTAGGATAGGCGATGTCACAGCCACAAACACCCCGTCCTCCAGCAGTTCATTTGGCTGCCGGTGCTCAATCATCTTGGATATGGTGCAGCCGTGTAATCCTGACTCAGACTGCTGTGGAAAGAGCTGTGAGTCTTCTTGGGGTTCCCCTTTGATTAAGGAGCTGTCTTTAACCTCAGGCCCGTGGCCTTGGTTGTTGCCTCAGCTGGGTTGCAGCCATGTGGTTGTCCTGTCATGTGTCTCGCTGCTCTGGATCCCGGTGTGTTGGCTGTCCAGCTTGGTGTGTCCCTCTTCACTGTGCACTTGTTCCGCAACCACGGGACTGTCAGCTGACCCTGCTTGGTGTCTGTATAGCTGCTCTCCTTTCTTCATTCAGGTACTGCAAGACTATGCCCTTTGTCACAACTGTAGACTGTTGGCAGTTTTTCAAGAGCAGTGTGTAGAAATCAGAAATGCAGGAGGTGACTTTTGACCCATTGTTGGAAAATAACAAGCACCAAAAGAGCCTCATCCTCACTAAATGCAAGTGGTGTGGCACTATTGCTGTACATTGGTTGCTTGTGCTGAAAACACTGGCTCAGTGAGCGTGATTGGCCCGCTGGGGTAGCCAGTCTTCGGTTGTTCCATCTGCAGCAGGCTTTCCTGGGGGTCTGAGTTATGCTGCTGCTGCACTGGTCTTTCTGGAGTACAAAGGTGGCTGAACATTATGCACTGAGTTGATTGTCACTGATTATCATCATGAACTGAAAACTTAGTTGTATTGGAATGATATAAAGCTTCCAGAAAAATTACAATTTCAGTTCGAGCAGCTGTTACAGCCATGGAATAACCACCGTGGTTTGTGATCTTGGATGACGACTTGACCTTGTGAAACAAATGTAGCTAAAGGAACTCATCATGGGATATCTGCATGGAGAGCTCCTTTAGGATCTTCATGCATTGACAGGCCGCTAGCAATCAAGATTCCATTAAGAGAGCATGGAGGGTTAATAGGCATTATGAATTTAGCATTTTTACAGCAAGGAGGGAAGCAGAGTTTTCAGGATGCGTCCCTCCTTATGGAGCTCTTCTGGCAGCTAAACCCCTAGGGTGATGGAAGTGCATTCAAGGCCCTGACAGGAGGAGCCACATAAACAAGGTGAGGCTTGGGGACAGGAAACATTCTGATTTCCATCTCAGCACTTCAAGCAGAGGAAGTAGCTGTAAAAGCAGCATGGGTTAGGACGAACAGTAAACATTTGTCACTAGACTTCGGAGTTACCGGTTCACATTTACTGTTGAATGTTGTCCTGCTCAAAACCGTAACTGTAGTACAGAGTGCAGTAACAGGTAGAAAATAATAGTAATTAATTCTGTAGGCAGAATATGAATATTCAGGGAGGAGCAGACGTTTTTCATTAGGAATACACTTCAGCGTTGATAAGAAAAATCTCTTAGTACTGTTTTATCAGAGTGTAGAAGTAGCCCAAATGCCAATGTTTTCATGAACTCAAGACACATATTTGAACAAAATACATATAAAACTCTGTCCTGATCTGCGATGGCAGAATTAGCAGAATGTAAAGGTTACTTTAATGGCTTAGTTGCTGACTGGCTGGAACTGGTAATGTCTGTTCATGCTTTTCAAAAATTAATTTCAAGATGTTTTGCAAGACATACTGAAAGTTGTGTGGGAAGAAAGGTGAGAACACCCTGATACTGTGTTAATTCAAACTGATGCTTCCTGTAGGCCACAACCTGTTTCAAATATCTCATTGTCCAGCCTTCTCCTCTGCCTTCCAGAGCAGCAAATGTTTTTTGACGGATTTGACTTGTCATTATTTAAGTTGCTTTAGATTTTGTAGAAGATGCTTTGACTTTTTTTCAAAGATGATGTGATGTTAACTTTGTACATTTTTTTCTGTGTTCCTTGTATATATTCATCTTGAGTAAGGGATCATGGAAGGTGGTTCAGATTACATCCTTACATGGTGTTCTCCGGGGCAAAAAATGTCAGTGGTAGTGTTGTTATGTTGAGTTGTTGTGATCTGAGTATTTAGGTAGAAATTTGCATGTTCCTCAAAAGTGGTGGAAGATCGTTGCTTAGTTGGGCAATTTCTATCTTAAAGGAAAAAGGCTTTCATTTTAGAAAGAATACATCGTGTGTTTCTTTGTCTTGAAAAATAATTGACCTGAAGATACCTCTGGCTAACCACACTTGCTAAAAACTGTTGCTAGACTGTTGCTTTGCAGGAATTGTATCTGAGCTAAAAGAAGAATAAAAAATTATCCTTTTGTAATTAAATGGGAAGCAGAGCCCAAAGCTCACACTTCAGAAGTAGTACAGGCCAAACTCACCATGCAGACCAGTAACCATTTACCTTCATATGCTCTACAAAGGAGGCTGAAAGAACCGGATTTGTTTGGCCTGAAGGAAGGCTAAGGGGAGATTTGATCTTTGACTAACTGATGGGAGGGTGTAGAGCACAGAGCCAGGCTCTTCTCAGAGATCCACCGTTAATGAGTGATCAGTAACCAATATGCGTTGCAAACACTGGAGATTGCGACTGTACCCAAGGTGAAAATATTATCACCATGACATTGGTTAAAAGCTGGAACAAGATTCCAAAAGGGGCTCTGAAATCTCTGTACTTGGAGATAGTTTGACTGGACAATGCTGAGAGCAGCTGGGTTGGTGTAGAGGGGGTTTAGACTGGCAGAAATGACTGTCCCTTGTGGTGAAGATTATTCTGTGGTTCTATCATTCTTTGGTGCTTGTGGGACCAAAAAACGACTGGCCTTGCTGTAACTTAAAATATTAAAATATCAATTTTAATGTACTTTTTTTTTAAGGTCAAAGAGCAATATTCTTACTGTAAACTCTCTCTTTTCCCCTTGTCCTTTCTCTTTAGTTACTAAGGCAGACTTTATTATGTTTGGTGCTAGCATGCCTATTAGTAGTACTTTTACCTCTGTTAACTCTCAGTTTTTGGTGTTAATGGTGTTTTAAATTATTCTTACCACGTTTTAGCAAACTGTTAAAGATGAGTAACTGGAACTGCATGCAGTATTAAAAATATTGGCATGCTAAAAGGGTGTTTTATTCATTTCTAAATCTTCAGTTAGGAGCTCAGCAGCAGTCCATAACTCTTCTGAATAAGCTAGAATTAATAAATGTACACAGGCAGCTATTTCACCCACATTTCTTTAGGTTTATCAGCCTTTGGAAAGATCTAATAGATTGAATTAATTTGCTCAGTATTGTGAGAGTTTTCTCTGGCCTTTTTTAACAAGTTTGAACTGACAATAAGTGCAGCTTTTAACAAACTGTGTGACCTTGCTATTCATCTTCTGTGGTGTTTATGAAAATGTTGAACAGTGTCATTTCTAACACATCCTTACAGCATGTTTGTAGTAATCTTCCTGTATTATAGCAACACTATGTTAAAAATATAAAAATCCCAGGATAATTGTCACTTACCAACTTTCTAATACTTCCCAAGAACTTGATGCATTTCAAGCATAAGTTCCTTTACCTGTGCTGAGTTTCCCTTTTTGGGCGTATTAATATTTTATTGTACTCTGAAACTGGCCTATGCTGATTGTAAAAGCATACCTAAAAATCTCAAAGTCACCTTTCATGATACTGGTTTTTTCCTCTTAGTGTATTCTGCAGCAGAAAATGAATCTGGTTTATTCCTTCTGTATTTTCTGTGTAACTGTAATATTCACCTGCACATGCATCTTGCACCTTCCCCATAAGTAGGTATTTTTAGGATGATGGATTTATTCGGCCTGAGGATGTATGTTTATTTAAATCTTAATTTTCTTTAATTCTTTAGCACATTTAAATTCAGTAAACATTTAAGGTACGGTCACTCTTTTTGTGAGAAATGAGCAAAGCCTTCCTGGGAGGAAAGGTACATTGAGGAGACATCTTAATTTTCTTCAGAGATGCTTCCATAGTAGTGATGAATTGTGTTAATTCTCTTTGAGTGAATTTAAATTTTAAAATGGAAGGCTTGTTTGTACCTTTGTGGAAATATTTCCATGCAAAAGACCTTCAGAACTTTTTTCAGCCCTGCCAATCCAATAAATGGGATTTCCCGTGGTCAGCACACGTCTTCTATCCTGCTTTGTGTGTCATAGTTGTTGTTGGGTTTGGATCTAATAACTCATGTAACTTGGATAAACCTCAGTTGAGATTTAAAGGAGATGAAAATGCTTGTTCTTCCCTTTTCTCCCCCATTAGCCAATTATAATTTGGTAAGCTGAAGGGATGAGAACAGGTGTCAACCTTGTGTTTGGGCTGTTACCTTTCTACCAAGCCGCCTGGACTCCACTGGTACGTGGCCTGACTCCTGGAGCTCATTGTCATCCATCTTGCCAAAAGTTTCCGATTTCTTGTAGAAGATTCTCAGCCACTGCTGCTCTTTAACATTGCTTAATGACTTGTACACTTAATTGTTAGCTTTCAAACCCATCCACTGTTTCTTTCTAAAAGCGTTGCCTCAAAAAGGAGAAACAAGGCCGTCTTCCTCAAGGACAAGGCAGCAGTTCTGTTCTTAATGAACCTAGGCCTCTTGTATATGTAAAATTGTGAAAAATTTCATCTCTTAGTATTAGATAATCACCTGAATTATCAAAGGACTGATATTGGTACAAATGGCTCTGTTATTGTATTACTTCTTGTACCGTTTTGGTAGATCTTTTGGAAGGACACTCAGACGTTGCCAGACATAGACTGATGGGTTTCTAATGTATCTACCAAAGAAACTCATAGGGAGTGTTTTTAATCCTTGACCAAGAACAGATTTAAAAGAGGTTGCTTAGTTATTATTCCTGCTGCCTTTAACGTGGTGACAGGCTTATTAACTCTTCACCATGCATCACTTTCTGTCAGAGTGTATTTTACCTTGCTACTGCTTTTACTCTTTGTTCTCTGTTACTCCTTCTTCCTTGACTTTGTTGGGTTGTTTTTACCTTTGTATAGACCCCTTGCCCATATGAAGAGTGCATGTATGGGTTCTTCTGCTGGAAACAATGAGGATATTAAGTGTTCACACTACATGTAAAATATCTAAGGGCACGACTGTAAAATGTCTCTAGAGGGGACTTTTTGTTGAGCTAAAAATACCATGAAATTATAGGAAGGTAGTCAGCTGGAATTTTTATATTACATTTACTGACTCACGGAGTAACGTGCCTGCCCTTTCAAGGAAGCAAAAATGTATGCCCTCAAATTTTTAATCATACTGGTTTGTGATGGTTGCTGTGAAATACATTTTAAGGTTAAAGTTAAGTATCATCTTTCTGTGGAAAACTTCTATTTCCATTTCTGTTTGAAGCTTCTGATAATTAATTGAGACTTCTGTAAAGTCAGCTAATTCATCGAACTGATGCCTTGAAGTGGCTACCTGGAAACAGAGGCTAGACAAGATTAAGAGAATAAAAGCAGGTATTTCTTTGAAGTGCCTTCAAAGGTACACCTTGGGCAGTCAAAAGCCTCCACCCAAGGTGGAAGCTGGGTCACAGGTTTTTCACACTTTTATAAGTTTGGTCCATTTGCAGATCAAGGTTAATTCTCCAAACCTAAGGCATCACCCTGTGCGATCAAATACTGTTAGCTACTGAAACTGCACTGTAAACCAAGCAGATTAAGTGAGCACCAGCAATATTTAATAGATACAGGATTATTTGCATCATATGCAGACAAGATATTCATTTGGGGGAGGTGGCTTTTATGCTGTAACCTTTATGCCGGAGGTGGACACCTCGTGCCAGTGAAAGCAGAGTCTCAGCAGCCTCGCGGAGCCAGTGCCTGCCCTCTGTGTGCACCATCCTGTCTCAAGTGATAAAGCTGAGATAAATGGCACATTGAGTGCATGATGTTTTAAAGCCACATCCGCACATCCTCTAATCAATTCCACTTAATGCACATACAAATCATGTGGTACCATTTCTGCTATAACTTGCCAATTAAGCTTTCTTTTATAACAGTATAGTTAAACTTAGGGGCGGGGTCTGAGTCTGGGTTGTTATCAGTAGTGGAAGTGACAGTTTTGTGTCAATTTTCATAATGGCTCTTGTTACTAAGAGTGATATGAATTTTATGAAGTAAATATTTTCTTTATAAGTTGCACAAAGAAACAATTATACATGAAATGTAAAATCTAAAAACTAATTTTAAAATTGCTCATTTGTGACTTTTCTAGTTGTTTGTAGGAGTCTATTAATTTGAAGCACTTTTTCATTTTAGAGATTTTTATGGAAGGTTTTTAATTTGCATTTTGGATTAAAGCTACCAGCTGTGTGCCTTCAAACAGCCTCTAGAGCCAAATTCTGTTATTGCTTTTATATTTAAAGTGAATGCATAACAATGTCAGTGGTGTTTCAAAGGTGTCCTGTGTTCATTCAAGTTATGTTGGAAAGAAAACTTGAACAAAATTATCAAAGCCTGCAAAAAAAAAGTGATGTCTGTTCTGTGGGTGCAATAAGTTCTTCTTCAAAATAATTCTCCAAACAAACTAGTCTTAACACTAGAATCTTTCTTCTGACCTATTCCCAGAATATTTTTGTATCTTTTGCTCCTGTTGCATCTACTCTTCCATATAAACTGTCTTAAAATCCAAAAATTGATGCACAGGGTTTTTTTGAGGACTGTTTTAAAGTTATTTGCATGCTATAAAAACCGAGTTGTTCTTGTTCCAGTGCAAAATTAAGATTTTTATTGGCTTTTGAATCAGAATATAACATGTCCTCTCAAAAGCAAAATTTTGAGTGTGCATTTCACTGCGTGACTTTTCTCACTTCATATTTTTGGGAACTCAGTAATCATTAATGTGTTTTAAAGAATAAAACATTGTAAAGTTTGTACCTAAATGGAAGAAATTAGAACAAGTTCCTTTTGTTGCACATTAAATCTTCTGTTAAAAAGGGAAAATGTAAATAGAATAATGAGTATTTGGGGAAATGTGCTGGGAGCGAGATGTCTTAACATGTCCAGGACTTCTGGACACGTAATAGGGAGTCAGTCTTGGATTCATAGCTAATCCAGCCAATCAGCTTGTTTGTGCCCTGTAAATTTACAGATTTCTTGGAGGCTCCAATTTAAATGTATTCCATGCTGCAGTTCATTCTTTCTGCTGTGTGAGAGGGGTGGAAGTTTGGTGGAAATTATCAGCAGAATGTCAGCTTTTCTGGCAGCTGAGCAATATTAGGGACACTGCTGTTAATAGGTACATTTTCAGTTCTTACTGAATTCCTTTGTGATACTGGAGATTAGTTTGACCAGAGACTGAAGACATCTGTTGAAGCAAATATGTATGTTTTCAGACAAATATGATATGAAGAAAATAATGTTGGATCGTGCAGGAATAATTTTTAGGTTAAACGGGAAATTATTACACACTTTATTCCTGACAAATGTGCGGGTATATTGCATCTTTAACCTTCTTAAATGTTGAAAGCATGTATTTTAGCAGATTTTTAAATGAGCATAATTAGCTTTCTACTTTGAGTCAAAACTTTCCTTGCTGGAAAGTAATTTTTATTTCCTAACAGGGAACTACTCATAATTGATCTTAGCATTGGCATGGCCAGCACTGACCTCTAAGCAAGTTACTGACCTAGTTCTAAATATATTTCTTTATTTTCTTACCAAATCGTTGTTGCTATGCTGCTTGATCATTTCTTTTACCTGTATCACCGCACACAAGGCAGCTAAGTTTCACAGGGTGTGGGACTGAGAAAGGGTTGTTTATGCCAAAAAATGAGGAAAACTATGCACTGAATTGAAAGGTTGGGTTTTTTTCAGTGGATACAAAAAAACCCCAAAACAACAACAACAAAAAAAAAACAAACAAGAAAACAAACCAACCAACCAAAAACCCTACCACAGCCCCAGCCCAAAAAACCAAATACATACCAAAACAACCTGTACTAAAGATAGACTTGCAGTCCATTGAAGTCTATTAAGAAACTGATCTCAAGGAAACCACAAAAGCCCTGTTGATTTCTGGTGAAAACACTCTTGCATATCATTACGAAACGATGTGTGACAACTTGGGATGATTTTAAATGTTGGTCAGCCATTCAGGACTTTGGTTTGCATCTCAAGCTCGGTATGACCTGTGCTGTTTCAGCTCTTCCTATGAAAAAAGACTTACCCTTCCTATTTCTAATTTTAAATAGAGTGGAGAATTTAGAAAACTAAATCAGGGTTGTCATCGAGGAAGGTTTATGGAAGTTTTTGTTAATTTCAAAATAAATGTTTGCTTCAGACGAGCAAGGAAGTGCTTACAACTTAACCAGAGTTCCTGCGTGGGGGCTGGGCATTTGCTTTAGGGTACATTGGAGTGTGAAACACATCAGTTTGATCACAGAAAAGCCGGGGGGGCTTTTCTTCCCGCTTTGTAATTTATTGTGTCATCTATTTCTAAGCCTACACATGACCCAGCCTGTGATATCTGTTAATGATTATTCTAAATGTCATCTTGAAATTCACCTATTTTGTCATTCAGAAGCATCCAACAGAAAGCAAGCAGTAGCCCCCAGGTTTAGCAAATGTACAGGGAGTGAGGAGAGGGGGAGGCAGGCTGACAGGCTCTGGAGAAGGAACCAAGTTATTTTACATTTTGCCAGTTGAGTGTTCTTTGAATCGTATTTATCGTGGATGTGTGACAGGTACTGTTGATTGACAAGTTACTCAGACTCAGAGCAGTATCTGACTAGCATTAGGGGTTGGTGTGTGGAGTTTGAGTGTGTTTATGGAAACAGCCCATTTGCTTATAGCAGGTGGTTAGGTTTGATTAGCTGATACTTATTTCATCCAAGTGTCCAAAGTGGCAGAGTTTGTTCAGTGGTTCATGTGTTTCTTCAGTTTACTTAATATAAATCTTCTTCTGAGTTACACCATGCACTTCAGTTATGATACAGAACATAATTCTGGTCTGGCCTCACGACAGTAGTGCTTCATTTTCTCGGAGAGGCTGTTACATATATTTAAAAACAATTTTAAAATTTTCAAACACATTTTAAGATGTTGGATAACTTGGTTCGTACTCCATGAGAATGGATTCAAGCACATTCTAGTGGCTATGACATTGAGGGGTTTTCTCCTAGTGTTTTGTATATCAAAGTTAGATTTGCTGTCATATTAACTGTATGTGTGCCAAAAAGCTTTACTGAGAGTTCTCTGTTTGGTTTCTCTCTTTCCCTGTTAAGACACTATTTTTCTTCCATTGTCTATTTGATTATCCTCCTTGCCATTTTTCTCTCTAATTTTGAAATAGAATTTCCATTTCATTAGCTCAAGCCCATTTCGGCTTGTTTCACATGTCATTTCCTGTATAAGCATTCCTGTTTTCCTCTTTATGCTACATTGCTTTTGAAATATTTATGCAGTTATCACTTTTACTTTTCACTTCCTGTTTCTAAATGTTTTAATATAGTGTAAAAATCATTATTTCTCTTAACTATGATTACAGATATCCTCTTAAGGATTTTTAAAATTTCACATGGCTTCCAATAAAACAGTTGACTTCTGATAAAACTCTTTGTAAAGCAAGAGTACGGTTCAGTGTGGCGTTGGTCCGCTTTTGAAAAATCATTAGGTAATTTGGTGTGCATATTATTCACTGTTGATCTACTCTCACTGTCATTAGACTTATGATGTACACCTGGAAAAAAGTCATTTCAGTGCCTCAGGTTGTTTAATATGCAAAAATTATGCCAAATAGTTTAAAATGACAGTAGACATTTTTTCCTATTTCATTATCAATCAGTCCTTAAAATCTCCCATCTTAAATCTTTGACAGTTAAATGTCATTACTTAGTTCCTCTATCCTCAAAACCACAGTGTAATCTCGCAGTTAGGAGATAGCTGCCACCAGTTCTGGATTCCCCAAGGACTGGAGCTTTCAGAGGGGATTAATGTTGTAAAGCACCTGCTTTGAGCTTCGCTCTGAGACTGACAAAACATGTGCTTCCCATCCCTTTCAGGATCTTTTAAGCTATGGGGTTCTTGAGGTGTTGTCTTTTTTTTTTCTTTTTTCTCTTTCTTTTTTCCAGTTGCTGTTTAATTAGTCTGGTAATAGCTCATTTGATTCTAATAGCCTTTCTTTTTTTTCATTACACAGAAAAATATGTTACATTAAAAGCCTCATAATCAAATGAAAAGCCACTCTTTTGAATGATAATTTAGCCAAGAGATTTCTTCATGTAGAAACCAAAAATGTTAAATGCTGTGTACCTTAATGAATTCCAACACGTTGCTCTTGCCTCTCTCTCTCGTATCATGGAATTACATCATAAAATGGTTTGGATTGGAAGGGACCTTAAAGAACATCCAGTTCCAACCCCCCGGCCATGGGCTGGGACACCTTCCACCAGACCAGGTTGCTCAGAACCCCATCTAACCTGGCCTTGAACACTTCCAGGGATGGGCATGCACGGCTCCTCAGCCCAGCCTGTTCCAGTGCCTCACTACTCTCACAGTAAAGAATTTTTTCCTAATATCGAGACTAAACCTGCCCTCTGTCAGTTTAAAGCCATTGCCCCTTGTCCTATCATTCCACTCCCTTGTCAAAAGCCCCTCTGCAGCTCCCTTGTAGCCCATTTATATACTGGAAGGTGCTATAAGGTCTCCCCAGACTCTTCTTATATCCAGAAGAACCCCAGCTCCCACGTCCTGTCTTCACAGATGAGGTGCTCCAGCCCTCTGAGCATCTTCGTCACCCTTCTCTGGACTCACTCCAGCAGGTCCCTGTCCTTCCTTTGTCAGGGACCCTCTAGCTGGACACATGATTAAGACTATTTTCATACACAAGCTGTCATAGGTGAAATAACTTTTTTATTGTAAGTGAAGTTACAGCTTCGTCCAGGCTGAAGATTGGCATAGAAACAATTTCAGTGCTGTTGCTTTATTAAAATATAAAGCTTGAATGTGTATTGCTACACAGAACTTATTTGATAGAAAAAAGACTTCTTTAAATAAGATGGAGTACCTCAATGTCCAAGAAATTGAACTACTTGAAAATTAAATAAAAGGCAGCTTGCTTTTGGATTTTAGGTAGAAAATGTGCCACATATTTATAATTTTAAGTATTGTTTTTCAACCTTATTTTCTGTCAGTATTTAGGGAAGTAGTTATATTTTGTGTGTCTGTCACATTTTGGGTGTCAGCTTTTCAGGTGAAAAGGTGAAACAGCAGCAGATAGGAACAGTGTCATTTCTCCAAATACAGGAAAATGAAAGGCAGGGGTTTTTCCAGTTACAGATTTCTGTGATCTGAAGAACAGCCAAGAGGTATTTCTGGCAGCAGCTCAGTTCCTTGAATGCAGAGGAGTGGACATTAGCAGCTGTAATTGCAGCTGGTTCTCATTCTCCTGTCTCTGGAGTACCTGCACAGGTACTGAACATCATGGGGCTGCATCAGGGCAGCTGATGCAGATGAAGGATGCACTTTGGGAGTTTTGCTTCACTGTCTTAAGTGCTGCCTGAGACTGGAAACTTCCCTTGTGCACCCACCTACTCTTCTCAGCTCACCTTCTAACTGGCCTTGAACAAAATAACTTTACTATGATAATAACTGGTTGGAATACTTACATGTTTCCTTGAAATCCTCACAGAAGCTCTAAGTACCTGTAAAATATTTTTAATTAGTGATCAGGAGTTGTTTGGGAGTCTTGAGCTTGTTGTAGACGAGACAAAGTCTGTCTACTCTTCAGTGTCCTGTTTCTGATGGGAAATGTGTTAAGTGTTTAAAAAAAAATAAATTCAGGAATGTTTACAGGTCTCATACGTGGTAATTGGAGAAGAACTTTAAACTTACAGCTCAATTCTTTTAGAGTAAGCCTGTATTCTTTATGACACTTTACAACACTGACATGTTCATCCCTTTATCTTCAATAGTGAGATAAAGAACGGAAGTTTGTTCCTCTTCTGTGCCACTTCAAATGTTTATATGTGATGCTCTCTTGAGTTTAGTACTAGCACTACACACATTCCATGAGTGTTCCTGTGGCTTTGGTCACTGTGGTCATTTTTCTTCTTTTAAGCATTTATTTTGGCAAAGACATGTGTCTGCAGGGTCAGTAAATAAAGCAATATAAACAGCACTGTTTTCTATGTATTTGTTAGTCCAATGTATCCATACATCTTGCCTGCTTTGAGTTATCTGCAGCCAAACTCCCACTACTAGAGTTGCTAGTTATAGTATAAAATGTATTGTGTATAATTATAGTACTTTCTTCTTGTATTCCTTGAGTTTATTTTTATATGCTGCTAGAAGTAATAGCTTTAATTAAATTTGTCCATGCATGAATTGGAAGTTTTCTTCCATGTGCCACCCACTTATTTCCAATATCATGTGTTAGGATAGAATTCTGTCAATGGGAGACTGTCATCTTTAATTAGTGTTAATTATTGTCATCATGATTTCAATAAAATCACTGAAAACTATAAAGAGTTTGTCACATAATAGAAATGCAATAAAAATCATTCCAGAATAGTGTTTCTTGCTTTGAATTAGGATGGTAATTAAACCGTTTCAAAGTAAGGTAAATATTTTAAATGGAATTTTATCAACTATTAGTTCAGCTTTTGTAATATTCTTTCTATTTTTTTTCTGATTCTTCTCATTTTTAAGGACTTGAACACTAGTTTTGGAAAAAGTGCTAGTTCTGGTAAACCCATGCTTTGACAGATTATGTTCTTTCCATACCGTGTAGTTCCTCTGCCTCCGTGTCTGGCAATTTCCTTTTCTCTTACTCAAGTCGCTGGACTCTCTCTTCTTTGAAAAAATGCTGCCATGGTATTGTCAACTGAAATGCTTTAAGAGAACATTGCAAGATACTAGACTCCCCTTGTTGAAGTACAACTATATAAGGCATATTACAGAGCTTCACTAAAGCTTTAATGCTGCTTTTTTTGCCAATGAATATCAAATTTGAAATGCACTAATACTTCTGACCAGCAGAAGGGACCATGTGGCCAATAGATTTAGGGATATCTTCTGAGTAGCACCCTGCTTGTCAATTAAATGTTGTTTTTCCAAATAGTTAACGATTCTAGTCCTTCATTAGGGTTGCGGACACATTTCATGAGATGTATTGTCTACTTGCAAGCAAGAGTCATCCTGCATGCTTGGGCTTTTGCTCTATACCAGTGTATTAAAGAAGGAGTTACTTTCATATGATTTTTAGTTTGTCTTTTTTTTAATGACCTTTTTTTTGCACAGGCTCCTTCTGCTTTGTGTGATGATACTCTTTGGCTTAAACTTCTGTGTGTGTTTCTGTATGAAAAAAATCTAGCTGCCCATCTAAAATGAGAGGAACTTTGTTTACTGTGTGCACATAGTCCTGACTGGTAGCTGTGGGTATTTGATAGTTTTAAAGAAAAAACAGCTACTTTTCTTTCAATGAAATAGGGACCTGTCAGCCAACCAAATCTGGTACCTCTGCTAAGCTTTTATATGTGAGTAAAAAAGTGTTCACACAACCGAGGTTAATTTTGTCTTCTGAATGTATTTTTTGCAAATTGTCAACCATGTCTCTTGTTTTCTGCTTTCAAAATGATGTAACATAGTGAGTTTTACTGGCCACAAATTGTGTTTTGTGGTAGGAATTGCATCAGCTCTTCTCTGAGTCAGGACATGACCTAAAACTTGAAATTATACCTTTTTTCTGTTCCAATCTGTACTAGAAATCAGCTGTTTTATGTGACAGCTCTGGGTCACCCACTTACCCTGCCTTGCCTTTTGTCCTCCATTCAGGAACTATTACATTACACTGTTGTCACAGAAAAATGGGCTTCAATGAAAAACGTAGGGAATGGATCTATCATTAGTGCCCAGTGATGTCACAATTACAACACAAAACTAAAAACATAATTTTTAGATTTGAAGGAACATAAAAAATATAGTTGAGAAAACAGTAAGATCTCTACAGTCCTTCAAGGCAAAAATATTTGTGTGTCGTAGAATATTGAACATAAGCTCAGGCACTGAAAACATGAACTTCAGTGTTTTCTGGTTTATTTTTGCTTTCGCTAATTTTCTTAAAAACCAGGAAAAATTTGTTTTAATATGAAGACAGCAAACATCTTGATTTGTTAGAATATTAGCAATGTTTTAATTCTTTAGCTAGTCTATGTGTTACAAAAGAAGAGGTGAAGGTGGTAGCTGCCGGGTGCAAACCAGTGCCACATCCTGGCTGAGTAGCACGCGAGGTCAAGGACAGCTACCGGTGTGAGGTCTCTTTGCAGTGAACTCAAACAGTAAGAATTGCTGTAGGCATGTCTGAAGCTTCCAAGGAATCTGTTTCCATACAGAGATTCAGTGTTTGAATTTAAGCTTTTCCAGCTCATTTTTTGTGTTCTGCTAAGGCACTTGGTAGCTGAGTACTTGACCTTTACCTGGCCGTTTCAAACTGAAATATGGACTGAAAGTGCTGCCTTTCAGAGTGAGATACCGGTCTAGTTAATCTGATAATAAAAGCACAGCTAGTATCAGCTATAAAGTGGAAAGTAACTTATTTTAAACTCATCAGTATATAGACAAGTCTGGCAAGGCCACAGACTAAGATGATGTTGAAAATTTTAGGCAGAACAGCTATTTCTGTCTCGATACTGTTAAAACAGAAGGGGCAGAGCTTGCATATCTGTAGGTTGTGTAACTTGATCCATCAGTTATCCTGTGATTGTAAGCAAAAAACCTCTGAAAAACCCAAACAAGACAAAAAGCTGATCCCTCTGGCCCGGAGACGTACCTTGTTCTCATGATACCTACCATCTTTTGATCCTTTTTAACAGTGTATATTTCTCTCTTACAAAAAGGACAGTAGGATAAATGATGCAGGCTTAGGCATAAAATATGTCGTAACAAATTTCTGTAAAGCTGTGTCAGGAACTGATGGACATTCAATCCAAATATAAGACTGACCTTCTTTGGGATTATGAAAAAATGTGCTTCTGCTCCAGTAGAAGACCAGAAATAGTACTCATTTAAGATACGAGTACTGACAGGGATAAGTGTTTGGAGTGAATAAAAAATGTTAAGATTATTCTGCTGCTACTGTTTAGAAGCAAGTCCTGTGAAAATTATGTAAATAGTTGCCACCAGTTGGGGAAGGAAGCAGAATATATGGGGGTTTGGTTTGGTTTGATTGGGAGTGATGGTGTTTGGGGTTTTTTTTAAAAAGCGTTTCTCAGTGAATAGCTCTAAGTATCAGTTCTGGTGTAATTTTAAGGAGTAGCTTCTGAATAATTATGACCTTCTCACAGTCATTGGGGAATGGAGCACCAGAGCTGCACAAGTAGGGAATTTTTTTCCCTAATGGCATTCTCTTCAAATATGCCAGGTAATTAAGCAATTGGAAGTGAGGGGTCATCGCTTAATTGAAGTGGAAGGCGATTTAGAAATCAGCATGCAGTTGACTGAAAGAACATAACCAGATAGTCCCTGTCACATGGCTGAGGATAAATGACTTGTTGGGTGTCCCAGAGTTGCTGCAGGTGTGCACACATGCTCTGCACAAAAATTATGGGATACTCAAGTCAGCTTCTTAACCACCTTCTGCTTGGTGTCATGCTGAAATCATCCTTTCAAACCTTAAAAGTAGAGGTGATCCAGGTTTCATGGCAGCTACTTCAGGCAAGTACTAGAAGAGATGTGAGGTCCAGACACTTGAAAGCTGTGGATGAACACTCCTAAAGGAGGAGGTTGTGTCTCACCCAAATAAGCAAAACATAATTCATTAGGAACATGTGTGGTTCTCAGTCTATATAGAGAAGATCTCTTAAATAATGAGGATGACCGAGGTACTTAAAATAGTTAAACCACTTCAGAACAAATGGCAAGGGAGGTGGCTTGCCTAGTTGAGGGTGTTTCTTGACCCTCTTAGTTGTCAGTCTTTAACTTTCACTATTAGTGATAATTACATCTTTAATGCTTCCTCTCCTTTAAGGTTAGTGTACTGTAATCACTGTAATTGTATGTCCATTACTTGTATAATTATAGTCTGCACTTAGGCTTTGAATTTTGTGGAGTATGCATTCATAGCAGAGTATCCCTGAGTGTAACTTTGTTATGCTTCAGGTTGAAGCATTTTCCATTTTACAGTTAATTGGGAAAAGGTAACCACTCCAACCGCTTTGTATGTCTGAGATTTTTTACATTCAGGTCATAAATTTGGCTGGCTTTCAGTATGCAAACTACTCAATTAATTAATTTTTGAATATTTTCTCAGGAGAAATTATTCATTACTGTAGTTTTTAGTTCAAATAAACAAAAGCATGGGTATTCAGATACAAAATTTGTGTGGCTTTGTTCACAGCACTGGACAGGAAATTTGGTTTATTTGTCAGAAAGTTGTTGCCCTCATAGGGACACCTGCTATCTAGCACCTTCTTTCTACTTCTAGAACTCTTCACTGTCTCAGGTGTCTTGGTGACACCGAAGTTTTAACTGCTTGTGGTTTCTTTCATGAACGCTACATTTTTATACTGTATGTTCTTCAGGGCTATTACTATACAGAGTTTTTGGAATTACTCTTCAGAGCAATTAGGCACATGTAACTTTAAAAAAATTGCCAGCTGTTTTAAACCAAATAAGTCTTCCAGGTTTATTATAACAAAAATACTTTTTAAAGCAACTTCTCTTCGAGAGAGAGGAGCTATTCCAGCTTTGTTATCATAAGAAGTTTTTCAGGCACTTGTAAGGAGAGCAACTCAAATTTAAACAACTGGACTGTTGTAGATACGTTGCACATTCAGTTAATTAGATTGTGCATACGCATGTGCTTGTATTCAGTAATACCACTTGAAATACTTGGATGGTAGCTCTTGCTGCTTGTATAAGAAAATTCTAGCATTTTATGATTCTCTAAGGAAAAAGTCATCAACTGGAAGAAGTGGGAGTAAATTGCAGACCTATTTACAAAGTCAATCTAGTCCTATCTTTTAACATGCTATTGCTGTCTCAGTAGTTCATATCTAACAATAAAAAAGTCATCATGCAGAAACGTAAAATGTGTTATGGTAGAAACTTAGGCAGACTCTCTGTGGTGTGTTCACATTTCATGTCTTAAGCTTCATGCTGTAGTCATGTGGCCATTTTAATTCGACACGAGTTTTTGCTGCCGTCAAAACACAGTACTGCTTTCTTTACCTCTGGCCAGTTATCTAGTATTTTCTAAATATTTAAGTCCTGATACTGGAAGCTTTTGCCGTATATACTTTGTAATCTCATGTATATACGTCATTTTAACGGCTCATGGGATTACTTAAGCAAAACACAAAGCACATGCAGGCATTTTTTCAAGTATGTATTTTTTCCATGCAGTGTCTGTTTCTGGCAAGGGCAAGTTGTGCATCACTGTTGGAATTTTTGAAATCATCCTGACATGTACAGAGTATTTCAGTTTGGTTCATACTTGGGAACACTGTATTCCTGAAAGTTGTGCGAGGATTTAGGAAGTTTGCTTGTAGTCTTAAACACTTCTATACCTGTGTTTCACAAAGTAAAAATGGGGAGAGGAGTGAAATCCACTACTATACCATATAATTTAAATATTGTATAATTATTTTCACTTTTCAGATGTTCCTCCAGCGGATCAAGAAAAGCTTTTTATCCAGAAGTTACGACAATGTTGTGTACTTTTTGACTTTGTTTCTGATCCACTAAGTGACCTAAAGTGGAAGGAAGTAAAACGAGCAGCTTTAAGTGAAATGGTAGAATATATCACACACAATCGCAATGTGATTACGGAACCTATTTACCCTGAAGTAGTACATATGGTAAGTGATTTAACAATGAGAACTTTCTGGTTTATAATTCAATGTTGCTTCTTCAGCTGTATCACTTTGTCTTAAGAAATTTTGCTGAAATCTTCAAAAAAGTTCAACTATGTTTGCACATCTGCAAAAGAATAAGAGGGCTTTGAAATTTAATTGCCAGGATTGTTTCTTCTTCTTTGTAAGATAGAAACTAGACAAATATATGAAGCAGAATTAGATGATGGTTTAAGTTGGTAAAAACAAAATCTTGTATTTAAAAAAAAAAGTGTTTATTTTCTTCCCCAGAAATCTTTTTTAGAGTAGGTGTTTATAAAAATAGGGAGGAAAGTTAAAAAATTTTTTTAAAAAAATTTTATATGTGTGTATATATATCTGTTAAAAAAAACATGTAAATTGTTAAACTGGAATTTTAAAAAATTGGAAGATTAGAATTAAGATCACCCGTGCAAGCTTGACACTTGTAGTCCTGTTCAGTACCAGAGACTGACTTTATTCTGTGCTCAGAGGTGACAATGAGAGTCAGACTTTAGTAATAAGTACACGGGATGGCAGATGAGGTTTCTGCTGGAACAAGTTATGTGAACCATTCAGACCTGCATTGTTCCTCCCTTCTCACTATCCAAATCCTGGCTAGCTAGACCTAGCTTACGTTTCTGTTGGGTGCAAGTCCCCTCTAGAGGAGGAGGCCACGAAACTTCAGCAGAGTCTTTCAGCTCTCATCGTGGTGGTGACCAGACACCAGTGGCCTGGAGTAGCAGCTGGGTTGAGGTCTGTGGCTGTTGTCTGCAAAACCCTGAGAAGAGAAAGCATCTTTTGAGATTCCTGACTAATAAGCCTATGAGAAACTCTTGGCCATGTGTAACAGGATGGTTTTTCCCAAGGCTTTATAGCTCAGGGTGAATTTTCAGGGGGTTGAGAAAACAGTGCTTCTTTAACATGAATGTGAACTTAGTCAAATTTAGTGGTCCTCCTGCAAATCAGAGACCTTGAAGCTTCTTCAAAGATTCTAAGGATTTATACTGTGTTGCTTATGATGAAGATTGTTATCTAAATCAGCCATAAGTGTTCACTGATACAGAAGTTATTTTCATGAGAACTTCTGATTACATGAGGATTACACATAACTGGATGTCAAACACGTACCCAAAGCATTGAGGATGGTTAATGAGGAGATGTGGGATCATGACTTTCCCCATGTTTTGATAACTTATTTTTATCTCTGGATTTTTTCTAATTGATTGCTTGTTTTGGAATACTTGACACTGTTGAAAGGAGAGACATGAAAGAGAATAAGCTTGCTGAGACTTTCTTTGGATAAAATGGAGTTCATTATGAGTTCTTGAATACTAATGTCAGATATTGGTGTTTGCTCTGTGCAAGAATTCTTAACTGCCCGTATTTCATCACTTGTGCTTTCTATGCCTGCATTATCTTCCTCCATCAAACAGTTATGGCCAGAGTACATTTGGCTGAGGAGAATGTATGCTTCCTTTGCTTTCAGATGCAGCCCGATGGTAATCAAATCTGCACTTTGGTCAGTTGAACAAATCTTGCAGCAGAATTTGGCTGCTATCTTGATTGTCACTGTTTTGCTGGTAGTGTGCAGTGTCCAAAAATTCTTTCAGTGAATTTAAAATGCTTTTTGTGTGCAAGGATCTAAAGGGTGTGGGGTTTCCTTGCATGGGTTTTACACAGCACTATGAGAGACACTGTCAGTGAACGCACCTGGACTGGCATTTTGAGGTTAAATTCAGACAGGTTTTTTTCCTTTGATCATTTGTTGAAACAACCGTTTTCTTTCTCCAGTAGTGTTATGGGCTTTCCTTCAGGCATGTATGTGTAGATTGTCATGTTCATTTCCTGAATTCTAGCCGTATATCTTAGTCAATTGTGGCAATTTTAAGGAAAACGAATGTAATATCTTCGTGTACTTTAAAACTCTTCCAAGAAACAATGATAAGTTACGTGCTGCTACTGCCACTGGATTATATTAATAAGGAATAGCATTTTCAATGAGATTATGAGGATCAAGTAATACTCAGATTTAAGAATGGTTCTCAGTTTGGAAAGTTCATGGAGTTGGCAGTTGGCAGGGAAATTGGGATTTTGCTATGCCATTCTGTCAAACTTCAGAGCTTGGAGGTTACTTGTTTGTGTATGTACATGTGTACATGCTAGGTGTGTGTGTGTGTGTCTCCAAGTTCTGTTAGGTGTTGTTAAATTATTATTTAGGCCAATCACTTAGGGCAGTGAATTTCACTGGTTATCTGTTTAATAGAAATAAAATAATGTTTCCTTTTCCATAGCTTCAAACATTCTTTCTCTCTGACAAAAGAAACATCTACCTTATAATCTGATTCGTCTTTATTCTTTATAATTCTTAGTGCTTGTGTCATGTCTATCCACTCCACCCTTCTTTTTTTTTTTTTACTTTAAGTATCCTGGACTAAATTATAGTAAGATCTTTTCTTTAAGCTATGTGTTCATCTAGTGGCTTAGCTAATAATTTAATGTTAAGCCTAAGTCTTTTTTTCAAAAGGTACGAGAAATTAATTTCTAAAATGGATTTGATGTTCTTCAGAGTGGATTCAAGAGTGTTTTCCCTTTCTTCCTCAAAGAGCCAGCTGATATGTCCTTCAAATTTGTTTTATATTTCTAAGCAAAGATGTGATGGAAAAGGAAATGTTTTATTAGCTACTTGTTGTACATTTCCTAGGTATAATATAGTTAAGCACCTCTTCTCAAAACTGTAAAATGTGTAGGCAAATGTCTGAGTAAATTTTGTAAATGTACATTATATATTTAGGGTTTTGTGATGAAAAGCATCCATTGCAGATTCTTACTTAGAAAAGAATAAATGCTTTTTTTAGCTTGGCTTTTGAAGAAAGCAGGGCTTTATGAATGCACTAGCACATAGGGTAGTACTACTTTTTTCTAATTGATACTATATACAGGAGCAGATCTAATTCTATTCAGCAGCTGAAGTGGTTTTCCCTGCAACTTTTCATGCATTATTAAAACTACATACTCAGCTATACCCATGTGAGCTTGAGCTTTTTGGTGGTTTTTTGTTTGGTTGGTTTTTTTGGTTTTGTTTTTGAAGGGGCATTGCAGGTGTAGTGTTTTCTGTCTTTGGTCTAGAACAAAAGGAGTTGCTGTGACTAGAAGTGTGCTACTTGTTGCTCTATTAACTGTTAGGTTGGCTTTCTTCATATGAATGCAGAAGGCTCAGACTTTCAGGTTATGTGGCTCTTCATTCAGAGCTGTTCACGTCAGGCTTCACTCAGGCTGCTCAGCAGAAGGGGGGAGAAAATGTGTAATATCTCTGATGCCTACTTGCTTGAAAATATTCTCTTGTTGTGTGGAGTGGGCCACGAGCAAAGCAGGGTTCATGACTACCATTACAGCAAATGCCCCTGAAATGGTAAAAAGGCAGGTTATGTCCTTTTCCTTTTTTGTTCTCCCATCCTCCTGTTATGTCCTTTGAAGTCAGGTGTTGTTAGTGCTGACAGCACAGACGGAATTTTGGCACTCTAGGCCACTGTTCATAAAGCCTTTAATTTCATAAGTTTGGGGGGCTTGTGGGGTTT
>VZTA01029333.1:394034-424870 GCA_013398855.1 Mohoua ochrocephala
TGTGGGGTTTTTTTCGTGGGGGGAGGAGCTGGGGAGGGGAACGTTTTTCAGTTATGCTGTTTTCACTTATACTTCTGTGGGAAATTGGCCTTAGAGGAAATCAGGCTTTGCATATTGTGTCTTGTCTGTTTGGTCAAAAGACGGAGAAGTTAGAAAAAAGATCAGCCATTTGATGGGTAAAGGACTCACTGATATTAATTCCTTGTAAATTTTCCTAAACTTCAGTGGCTTAATAGACAAGGGAGTTTCGGGTTTGTGCTTTCAGTGCAAGATCCTCCAGCTTGATTTGAGCAGATCTGTATTCTATTGGTCAAGGATATAAAATGCAAAACAGATCACATCAGGCTTCACTGGTTCCATTTCTCATGGAAAAAAGTACTCTCTAGGTTTTAAATCTGTCCATTTGCTGCTTTCAAAAATACAAAGTACAAAACTGTGTTGCTAACACCTGATAAGACCCAGATTTTCTTTTTTATAGTGAGAGCCTGAGACTTTAAGAATTCTTTAGATAAGGTTATTCTTCCATTTGTTTAACAACCTTAGCAAGTTTTAAATTTCAAGTCTTTAAATTTCTAGTCTTCTTGGATTTGTTTTCTCGGAAGACCACTGATTATTGCGAATTTTCACCATATTTTTAAAACAAAGGTCAGAAGATGGTTAATTATTTGATGTCCATGGTTTTAAAAAGGGGAACATAAAGATATGTCAGCTTTGCTTTCAATTCTCTGAAGTAGTAATTACTCTGACATGTCAGTCTTGGTGTGTATGGGACTTATGTCTCAGTTGCTGGAATGAAGGAATATTATGAAGAAAAACAGAGCGTCAGGATGACTTTTCCCTCATGGGAATATAACGTAAGCCTTGCAGATTTAGCTGATGCAGTTTGATACTGCCTCCCACTGTCTGCTCAGCCATCTGTCAGATGGGAGATGGCAGGACAGCACATGCATATGCTCCTTGGCCCTGACAGTTAATAGGTAATTCACAGCATTATTTTAAACTGGGAGTGGAGGTGCTAATGAGAATAAGTCAGAATGTGAGGAGGGAAATACGGCATTCTGTTGCTTTTCCCAGAATCCCACCAAAGATGGGTGAAATGCATACCTCTGCAAAGAAGCATCTTTAAAGTGAGACAACTTAATCTGTCAAAGCTTTCTAGTAAATGTCAAGTGATCAACAAAAGAGCTTTGTTTGATGCTATTTAAAAAAAAACAAACAACAAGAAAAAAACCAGCTCGGTAAAACCTGAGAAAACAGCAAAAATGTGCATATGGCGCATGTGTTTATTATCTGTGGTGGAATTTGAACATTCATGAAGACTGAAATTGTGGCATAAAGAAAAGATTTTAAATGTGATGTTGGAGTAGACCTTGCATTCTGAATAGCTACATTGTAAGCAAATTCAGACTTGTGGGGTTTAATTTTTTTCCTTAAATTGATCTGTACTTGTTGAAAGCGTAGGAACCTTTCGACTGATGCAAAAGAACATTTTATTTATTTCATTCTCAAATAAGTCATTAGTTCAGTGCAAGTGCCGGTGGAGGCATCTTTTATTTTCTTTCTAACTGGTCCTGGAGATGTCCTCTACTGGCACGTTTGCTGAGCCTAATACTGATTTTCTTGCAAAGGCTCTGTAAGTGTTTCTGCTGTTCCTGGTGATGTAGCCTTCTGCAAATAATTTTCTTTTTCCTGGCAAATCAGCTTCTCTGCCCTGTCGTGTCTTACTTGGCCAGACTTAGAAATATAGACTCAAATTTTCTTCTAAATACCTGCAGAAAGACACTTCCAATCTGTTACAGCAATAAAATATCAATAACAGTGCGTAGGTTAACTCTTGCCAGTACTTGTGCATGTTTAGGATGGAGCCTCCCTGTGCCTTATGCTGAAGCCCCATGCAGCCAGCTGCAGTTGATTTGATAAATCAGTTTGGCACAGGATACAGCTCTCTGTTCAGTGTAGTCACCATTCTCATCATGAACAAATGTTAACCAAAATTTATTTTAAAATATCATCGTATTTTTTAAGCACAAAATGATCTGTGTGTTTGAAAACGGAATTTACTTTAGTCTTGTAAGGAGAAATGGAATTGAACACAATTTCTTTATGGAGCCTAATATGCTCAGTCATAATGAAGGGTCGGGACAATCCAGCACTGTGGATTTGTTTTGACAGTCTTCTCCTTGCTTCTGCAATGTGTTCAAGCTGCTGAGGGACTGGGGCATTTGTCTTAAAGGATCATTCTGAAGTAGCAGAGGCGGTTTGGGACCATATACTAATTTGAATTGATCTCTGTTTTTTTTTTTTGTTCTGTACAAAAATAAGTTTAGACTGCTTGGTACTGGATTGATGATGAGTAAGCAACGAAACAGAACAAGAAAGTCTCTATTGAGCACACTTGCACTGCTAAATAGATGACCTTTTTCTACTTGCTCAGCAATTCGGTTGTCTCATACCAATGACTGCCCTACTGAACATTCTGGATTGCAAGTGGAGTTAAGGATTTCACCTCTTTTCAGTACTGACAGACATAGCTGTCCTGCATATACAGATAAAGGCTTTCTCAGGTTTTCTTATTGGAAATACACACAAACCTTACACTTGCACGATAAACCCTCAACTTGCACACACAGTGAAGTTTTAATTAACTCCTCAGGGTGTGAAAAGAAGCATCTGCATCCCTAGCTAGCTATTCTGTTCTTATCCACAAAGAAGCCAGCTGGTTTTGCTAGCTGTCCTTACAGGTGGAGAATTTGGGATACTGCAGACCTTTTTAAATCTTTGCACCATTCTAGGTAAGGTTACTCTTGTGAGTGCATGTTAAATTTATTCCCAAAAAGTAAGATTTTTTTGTTCAGCTAACAAGATCTTTTTACTTTGCATTTGTGTTTATATGCATTGTATGAATTAATATAAATGCGATTATTTCAGATTATATATTTTTATTGAAAAAAAAAAAAATCGAGTTAACTGCATTTAGTGATGAGGTGGTTTTGTCTAGACTAGGACCTCTTAGAAAAGTTTTCATTCCATGTGTCAGGGAATGGAGATTTGTTTACTTTATTATGGGCTTGTAAACTTTCCTAATGCTTAAGGGTTTTGTGAAGAGTGCTGCTTTGATTCCTGCATAGTATGAATTTGTATCTAGACAAGCACTTGGAAACACTAAAACACACGTGTATCAACAACTGCAAAAGCAATTCGTGTTGTAGACTGGTCCACTTCCATGAGGATGCTAAATGTTTTTCAGGTTTCAAACAGTGAAATATTGAAGGGATTAGGGTGTGTATTTTTTCCCTATCAGTGCTCTGTAATGTCAGGTATATGGACATGGTTTAAGAGAAATGCCACTGGGAATGGTGGTGGTGTGGAATTTGGTTTTGAAGTGTTCCCATGTGCGTGCAGCCACTATGTGAAATGTAACTAATAATATTTTACAGAGAAGAACAGATGTGTTTGCATCTCTACTTCTGATTTATACTTTTGCAGGTTGCTGCAAGGCCTTATAAAGTGTGTATATATAAAAATGTTTGTGTAAACATTTTACGTACTTTTGCTTACATACGTGTCAATGTGTAGAGAGATCAGGACAGTATCCTCATAAAACACATCCTGACAGTAGTTTTGTGCTTTAAAGGGTACTTATTGTGTGGAAAATGTCCTCCAAGTTAGAAGTCTTTTAAACAGTTCCTGTTTTAAACACTGTTTAAAATACTGCATTATATAGCTTGTATTTTTGCAAATGTTAATTGAAATAGTTCATGTAAAGAATTCTTAGTCAAAACCATCTTTGAAGTCTTTTTTTTTAGTCATTCACTTGTTTCAGCGTTCTTAAAGGCACATGTAATTTCAGTTTGCAGTTAATATGTTTCGAACATTACCACCATCTTCCAATCCAACGGGAGCAGAATTTGATCCAGAGGAAGATGAACCAACCTTAGAAGCTGCATGGCCCCATCTACAGGTACTTCATGGAGACTGAACGATCACAGTCTGTAACAGAATTTTGGCATTAAATTCATTGTTTGTCTGTTCTAAATTTTTTAGATTATGTGTTTATCTCAAATCAATTACTTTTCTATGTAATTTAAAAAATGTGTTTCTTGAATTAAAACTGATAATCTTTAAAAAAAAAAATCAGTTGTTGTAGGTTAAAGGCTCATTGTTTCTTGTGGTAGAGATGTAACTGCTGAGATTTTAAATGAGCTTCTATTTGTCACTATGAATGCTTTGATCTGGCTCTGGCGCAGCTTTAGCTTTCAGAGGTACCATGACAGAGGAGAACAGAGAATTCTTAGAACATGTACTTCTGGGCATGATAAATATTAAATTACTGTGTGTCATTTGAGTAAAGAGTAGTGATGGAGCTCAGCTGAATTTCAGCAGTTTAAAGAACCTCAAGTTCTTGTAATTTGTCAGGAGAGCAAGAGCAAAGCTTTTACTGTGTGTTATGTAGATAAATATAACTAAAAATGTTTTGCCGTTCTGAGCAACTAATTATCAGTTTTAGTGATGTGATGCTTATAAAATGATTCTTCTTTAAAAGACTAATACTGGTTTTTTTTGTTGTTTATTTTTTCCAGCTTGTTTATGAATTTTTCTTAAGGTTTTTAGAATCTCCAGATTTTCAACCTAATATAGCTAAGAAATATATTGATCAGAAGTTTGTATTACAGGTGAGGTAAAAAAAAAATAAAATTTTAACTGCAAGCTCTGATTTGTTTTCACAATGCATTAGATTCAGTTAAAGTGCATCTTTTTTCCCTCTTTGCAGCTTTTAGAGCTCTTTGACAGTGAAGATCCTCGTGAAAGAGATTTTCTTAAAACCACTCTTCACAGAATATATGGGAAATTCTTAGGCTTAAGAGCTTACATCCGGAAACAAATTAATAATATATTTTATAGGTATGTCAACATCTTTGTATTATGGTACATGTGATCAGGTATGCAACTAAAACACTCCGAGACACTGGTAGCAATTTTAAAAATTCTTAGTATGTTTATACTCAATATTGCTACATCTAGCAATAATTAATACCACTCTGGGAGATTTAGATTAGGGTAGTCTTGCACGTGGTGTAAATCTGGCAGCTGAAGTTTGAGTTAGTATATGATTTAGTGGGTGGTTTGGTATCTTTGTGAGAGGCTTTTTTTTCTTATTGGGTAGTAGTGTTGGTATTACAATAATGCCTTCATAAGGTGTAGTTCTTCATAATGCAGAAAATGGGCTGAAATTGAATGGCTGAAAGATCTGTAATTTGCTTGAAGGAACACGTTTGCTGCCTCTTCTTTCTTCAGAATTGAGATGTACAGTTGAGTTCTTGTGAAATCTTTGTTTATCACCATAGAATGAACTGTAGTATTATCACTGATACAAAAAAAATGAAGATGAAAAATGAATCCCCTGTATCCCCAAAGGTCTTTGGAAGTGTGTTTTTACTGCTGTTATGTCTGGTATGAATGCAAGATTATGGTACCTGTTTCAATTTTTTCATTTTGATATTCTTTGCTTTTCTACAAATAATTATGTTGTATATCAGTTTTACACTCTTTCCGTCATACTTCCCTTTTTCTCTACCACTGTTTTCATCCCAAAATGAGTGTGTGGTGCTACCTCTTTAAGAAAATAGCAAAAAGCTGCCAGGCCCTCGGTGCCATCTCATGAATGGCACCCGGCAGTACCAGCTGTAGAGGGAGCTGATCTTCCCTGCCTATGGCAACAACTAAGCCTTTAGAAAATACACAGAGGAGCTACTTTAAAATAATTGGTGAGCCTCTACTATCTTGCAGTCAACTGCTCTTGACAGGACATGTGAAGAGCCAGTGTATCCCAAGGAAAAAGTACAGGTGGATCTTAAAGATGCAGATTTTTTTTCCCCGCACATGGATTTTATTAAATTAAATCCAAAATGCGTAATTTGGTCAAATATCCGAACCAGGGGGTAAAATAGCATCACACAGTGCATTATAGTGCACTTCTGAAAAGTGTTTTTATTTGCCACTTTGCTTCCAGAGATAATGGAAGCAAGGTCTTCAAACACAGATCGTTCCGGTGCTAAGTTTTTGAAAGACTAAGAAATTATATGGCCATTAGATCAACTTTGTATAGTTTGTATAAGAAAGTTCTCAATCTGATATATAATTTATTATATAATCAAATTATATAATTTGCACAGCTACAAAGTTGTGGGAGGAAAAGAAAAACTAACCACAAACTTACAGAAAAGCACACTTAGCTGTATAATATTTAGGAGCTCGAAGTTTAAGAATTTTGCATCCAAATGTAAATTGGTGCACTTGGATATGATCACCAAGGAGGGAAGTTTTTCCAGCTTCTGTCTTGAAATAGTGTATTGAGCATGATAAACTCTTTAAACTATGTGTAGAATTTTAAAAATATTTCATTTTCATATACTTTTACCTGCAAGTTGTCAGTTTATTACTGTGTTTGCCTAAGAAATGTGTGGCTTTCATTTGCCTTTTAGTCAATGAGCAGAATTACATGAATTCTTTCCCCATAGTGCATTAATCTAATTTTTTTCCCTAAAGTAAAATACTTTTTAAAAAAATTATTAAACCTGTATTTGCCTATTAATTTAATCCAAACCTTTTTGTATCAGTGTCTTTAATTTTGCTTGGAATTGTTGTCCTAAATTATATGGAAAGGGTCTTCAAGGATTAAAAACTGTCACTTCAAATATTCTGGATTAAAAGTAGCTGTTAATATGTCAGCCTATGACAAATTTTCAAATTAAAAAATGCTTTCAAATTAGTGGAATTATTTTCTCCTAAGTGTAAATTTTTGTAACTCTGCAAATTACCTGAAGCCATGCAGAGAACTTTGTCAATAAATTTGCACTCAAGTGAAGGAGGTTGGAAAGGTGAGTGCCTAGTAAATTACAGTGCTCTGTCAGAAGAAGATTCAGGAAAATGTGACTTCCTCTGTTCATTACAAGCTTTTTGTATGCAGAGAGATCTGTAATGCCAGAGAGCTTTTTAGATTCAGAAGTAGTAACTGTTTGAACACTTTGTGCTTGCATTTGTTATAGAAGGTTGAGTCATGGCATTTAATTATGCCAGATACTCTTGTGTTATTTTAATATTTAAAACATTATTTGCTGTGTTCAGTTTTGCATTATTAAAATGGCATAAAATATGAGTATTGGGAAAAGCTCGAGTGTAGGCTGCTTTGTTAAGTGTGGGGGAAAAGAGCAAGCCAGGTGTGAAGGTTGAAAGCAGCTGGGTGTGCTAGTGATTTCTGTTTCCACGAAGTTTCTTTTCCATTATGTCTGCTTTCCTTTTCCTGAGTGACTAAAATATTGGGGATAAGGCTACCTGTAATGTTAGATGGGGATCTTGGTATTAGATCTGTATCTCTCTTCAGCAGTAACCCAATAAAATGTTTCATTTATTTAGGTTTATTTATGAAACGGAACATCACAATGGCATAGCAGAATTACTGGAAATACTGGGAAGGTAAGTTGTTTAATTAGCCTCACTTGGTTTTAAGAGTAGACTTCAAAAATCAAGAGTGTTTTGTGTAAGATTGTAGAAACACAGAAAGAACTTGAACCTTGTGGCAATGTTTTTGGATGTGACAGTTTTTTAAATCCTATTCTTTAGGTCTTATTTTCTGCTTAGAATCCTTGTAATTAACATTAGTTGTAAAACAACTGTCAGTAAAGTGTAGTGAGTTGAAATTTATTAAGAATTCTTCGACATCACTGAATACATAGTGGATAAACAAAGGAAGTGCAGGTTATGAAACTTCAGAAACCTCATTTTGCTAACCCCATCGTTTTTCAGACTTCAGTGATGTATCTGTAAGCCCTTGACACTAAAATGTTACGACTTAAAGCTGATAGCCTCCTTGAAACCAGTGAGGTTTTTTATTAACTGATTTCTGTCATCCATGTGCAAGCTTCTGGCATTTTTTTATACATGAATACACTGCAAAAGCTCTGTTAGGTTTACTTTTTAGTATTTCCATATCTTTGCACATGGAAGGTCAGCAGGAGTAGGTTGCTCAGGGTCGTGTCTGGTCAGGCTTTGTATGTCTCCAAGGATGAAGACCCCCACAACCTTCTGGGCAATGGGTTCCCATGTTTGACCACACTCACAATAAAAAGGAGTTTTTTCTTGTCTTTGAGTTATATATTCCGTGTTTCAATTTCTCTCTTGCCCTTTCAATACACATCGCTAAGAGGAGTCTGACTCTTCACACCATCCCTTCATGTATTTGTCCATGTTGGTGAGATCCCCTGAACCTTCTCTGCTTCAGACTAAACAACTTTTTCAGCCTCTCTGTGTATGTCAGATGCTCCAGCCCCTTCATTGCACTTTACTGGACTCCCTCCAGTATGTCTGCATCCTTCTTGTCCAGGACACAGATGCCAGATGTCTCACCAGGGCTGAGCAGAGATGAATGATCCCTTACTCACCTCAGCTTACTGGCAATGCTGTTCCTAATGCCGCCCAGAATGCTGTTGAAATTGGAAGGATGTTTTAAAATTTCCTAGGTCTACATGCCTGCCCAGAATAGTTCCTTAATTTTCTATTAAACGTTCAGCAATTCAAGAAGTTATATATCCATCATTACTTCAACACACTATACTCAAGTAATGCCCATCAAGCCATACTGGAAACTGTAAAGCTTAAGTACTAGAATATGGAGCTAAATCTTCAAAACCATTATTGAGTCACCAGTTTTTTCATTCTTGGTTTTGTTAGATTAGCTTTAAGTATTACAAATTTAAAAGCGAGGTTGTTGTTTTGGTTTGGGGATTTTTTTGTCCCCTCAGGCTTCCAAATCAAAATTTCTGGAAGCTCAGTGAGGCTTCTGAGCTGTAACTGTTCTGTGCTGGTTATTCATCCAGTCCATTAGAAGTTTCACCTAGCATGTTGTTGACACAGAGCTTCTTGTTCTAGTACTGTGGTTTTAGGTAAAGGTGCCATTGGCCCAGTACTGAGCTACATCTGCGCTCAGCTGTAACTGGGCTGTCTTGTGTTGAGGTGCTGTTTGGTTGTAGTCTAGGGCCTTGCAGAAATACTAATAGTTAAGTAGAGGTCATGTTTTGACTCGTCTGCTGTCCTGGATTACCTGGTCTACATCCAGTCTCTGTTTCACTTGTTAATACCACAAAGAAGCTGGGAGAGATGTGTATTCAAAGCTTTGAAACAGTGAGTAGTTCGTAGTGAAGGATGAAGTCTGAACTATAGGTACAGTTGTGTGCAGCTTGGAAGAAGAATTTGAGACTTCTGAAAAACTTGGCTAAGGGATAGACAGAGATTGATTTGACTCTTCTGTTCATTTGTAAATATTAGAAAACAAGTGCTAAGATCAAGATTTTTTGTATATCCTGTACATCAGTGCAGACTAATTATAATATAATTACTATAATTACTGATCTTTGTTTTTAAATTTCTCCCCTGGCAGCATAATTAATGGATTTGCCTTACCATTAAAAGAAGAGCACAAAATATTCCTATTGAAGGTTTTGTTACCATTGCACAAAGTGAAATCACTCAGTGTCTACCATCCACAGGTAGGTTTTGCTCGGTGCTTTTCATACTAATGTTTAAGTAAGCTTGCTTGAAGAGATTGGGGGACCCAAGTCAGTCTGCTGTGAGTTTGGTTCTAAGCTCCAAAACTTCCCTGCTAACCAGCCTCGGGGAAATTATTTAACACACATGCCTGTAACGCTTCACTTGTTGATAGAAAAATTAAAAAGAAAACATGTGTGTACACAATAATACCTTTTTTTTCAAAAAGCACTATGGTGTTTATAGATGAAACACATGTAGTAGTTGATTAATGTGAGAGTTCTTAGTATTTATCCACACAGAATTGTTTTTCTATCTTCTTGTCTGTAATGTTTAGACATAAAAAAATTGCAGAAAAGTATGGTTTTAATGAATGTCATCTCTAAACACTTTATTCTAAATTACATGAAGCAATTCAGCTGAATTCAGTTTGTTGATGTTTGGTAAGGAATTGGGAATTTACTAGGACATCTTTTTTTAATTCAATAGATCTTTTTAGAAGTACACAGAAAAAAGGGAGCTTCTGAGCTGTATCTTTTCTGTGCTAAATTTAGTTCCATTCAGAATTTCTAGAGGAGTGGAAAATCATACAGTGTAAGAGAAAATACAGTATTGTTGTGGTATGCCGAAATTTTCCCTCTGAGAGAGTGTTACACAACTTTTGGGGTTTTAATTTGAAAGTTCAATATTTACTATGTAGTTTGAGTACTCCAAGTTCTAAGTACCATTTCTTCAAATAAAATTACTAACAACTTGTATTTTTAACAATACCATTTGTATAATTACAATTCTCTAGCAATTGGAGATGCTTTATAAGCATTTGCTTTGGATCTTGTTTTCAGGGGCTTCCATCAGTTGCTGTTGAAGTAGTAGGCTAAAACACCTCCCATTTCAAAATCTATTTTTTATTTCCTAATATCACAAACAAAACCTGTTAGGGGTGTGTACAGCAAGACCTTTTTTATAGTCTCCACTAGTCCAGATGTCTGTGATCACCAGCTTTTCTACTGACCTGAGACATATCTTTTTTGTTCCCCTTAAATCACAAACTAATTCTCCAAAACCTTCAGCTGACTTGCATTGCTTTTCAGCATCAGTAATAACAGGGTAGTGACATAGGGATGCCTCTCTAACATGTCCTACTGAATGAAATGGGAAAGTACTTCAAGTGAGTTTGGTGTGTGAAACGCTGGAGTACATCCACAAATTGAAACAGTGGCAGATACTCAGAAGGATTTGCTGCCAAATACATACATGGAGAAAGTTAGTTTCTGTGTTAAATCAAATTTACTTTAGAGTAGGGGAGAACAGTCGCTGTAGTAATCTTGGCGCATTCCTCAAATTATCATGGGGCATTCTTGGCAGGAATCATCAAAAAAAGGAAAGGAATTGGGTCATCAGCTGAACTTCAATAAATGGAGAGACTTTAGGAAGATGGTTAAACAGTTTGTGAGGTGTGCAGTGATCTCCCCACTTACTTTGGGACTGTTGGCCTATGGAGTGAAAGGGATGTAACAGGTCACTATTTAGTCACAGGTGGACAGTCTCATTCTCAGCACTGCCGTTGATAAACACTGTAATTCAGCCTCAGGTTGCATCAGCTTACATTGATAGGCATAGTTATCTTTAGTTGTCATATATACAAAATCCTAAGATTTACAACTGTTCAGTGCACTTTTATCTAACTTAGCTTATGAAATAGAAAATACTTAACTAAATCAGCAAACAGAGACAAATCAGGGACACCAGAATGTTAGTGAGTGGAAAGCACTCTAGAGGACAAGATTGTGTTTTTTAAATCCTGTATTTGAAAAGATGAAGTGTGATGAAATGCAAAGTACTAGGTCTAAAAAGTTGCGTGTGTCTGCATTATAAAAGTTATCAAGTTGTGCGTGTCTATATGATAACAGAAAAAGGTGAGGACAGGCTTGAAAAGGTTGGAAAGAATTGGTAAAGCCTCTTTACAATTCTGTTTAAATTGTCTGCCAAATAGTTTGGGGTTTTTTTAAATTACAGAAGAAACTTGTGTTTGTATTTGAAGGATTTGAAGTTATTCTTGACTTACGCAAGTGATTTCAAAATGTGTTCAGTTTCGTAGTGAAAATTAATAAAACTCTTTTTCTTTTACTGTAGCTGGCGTACTGTGTAGTTCAATTTTTAGAAAAGGACAGCACACTTACAGAACCAGTAAGTTTATCTTGCTATTATTACATATTTTGAACTATTAATATTAATATACCTTACTTCTGTAGAATGTTTAAGGAGGTTGGGGGAACAAAGTATATGTAATTTATATGTAATCATTTATCTTTGACTCCAATATTTAACCATTTTGATCTATCAAATACAGTTTTTTCCAGCAGTCCTTTGGAATATCCAAAATGAATTAAAACCACATTAATAGCATAATAGGTCTTACAAAGAGACCAGATTTTATTCTGCTTATTTTGTTCTGGCTGAGCAGATAGGAGATGGTGGATCCAGAAGCAGTTTAGTCAGAAATTAGCTTGCCTGAACTGTGCTCTGTTGAGAGATGGATGTTCTGATGGAACACAGATTTCTGACACACAGCTACCTATTGGTGCAGGGCTTTTGAGTCAGATCCTGTTCGTGTCTACCAACTTTGGTCTGGCTGCACATAATTGCATAGATGAATAATTTTAACTGTCTTCTATAGTATCTAGTGGTTTGCCTCATTACACCCAGTATCAAGTAGGTAAGAACTAATCTGTTTAATCAGTAGGTCAATAAAACAATTGCTACTAACAAAAGTGCACATTATTCGATTACGACCATTTCCACTGTAAAATGGGAAACTGGATTTCTTGAAACAAATGGAAGTATGCACCTGAGCAAGAGTTATCTTCTAGCTGGAGCTTTTAATATTTATTAAGAAAGCAGATGTCAAACATTCTATCATTTGTGCTACATGAGATCTCGAATTCTTAGCTTTCTTCCAGACATCAGATGGGATGTAGTAGAAATCTGAACTAACATGCAACCAAGTTTGTTTCCTTTTTTTGATCCCAAATTAGTACACGATTACAACATTCTTTAAAATCTTAGCACACGCATCAGCGAAGTACTAAGTTCCTCTTCAAAAGATTCTGGTCCTTTCAAATTTAAATGCTTTGCTTCCCCTTATAATTGTCACATGAGACTTTTTGCCTTGTTATTTTTAAAAATCTGCATATATTAACCAAGGCTTCATTGAGGACATACTGTCCGCTTTCATGATTAAATAATATATACATGAACGATGCACTTATTTCTCAGAGTTGTCTTGCCAATGATGATATTAAATATTGCTTATAGCTTTTATATTTAAAAATCATAGAATCATAGGACGGTGTTTTGAGTGTTCATGGTTTACTAGGTGAGCAAGCTGGGTAAATAATTTATTAATCATGAAGAAAGTTAAGACTAAGATTATAGTAAGATAGTCAAATCAAACTCAAAGTTTTAGAGCAACATAGCTAGAGTAGTTGGTCACCTGTCAATTCAGGCATTTATAGTAAATATTTTGTTAAAATATATTGATAGAACTTAATTGCTTGAGTTTTGGAGTATGTCCCCAGGAAGGTAGAGATTTAAAGCTGCTGTCACTTAAGTGGCAGGTAATTTTCCTGATAATGTAGTAGCAAATTTGCACTTTGATCATATTAAGTTAGATGTTAAGTTTTTTCTCTAGTATTTTGATTGTTATTTTTGAACATGTCTTTTAGACATGTAACTTTGTTTTCTGAAGAAGAGGGTTTAGACCTATTAACAGTTGTTTCTGTGACACTGAACCGTGTCTGATCACTACTGTAACATGGGACAAGAAATCACGAGTTTTGTGTTCTGCTTAAAATACCAGACTTATTAATGCATTATAATTCAGCTCAAGGTAAAGTGAAATTATCATGAAATTATTTTATCTTTGTCTCTACAGGTGGTAATGGCACTGCTGAAATACTGGCCAAAGACTCACAGTCCAAAAGAAGTCATGTTTTTAAATGAACTAGAAGAAATTTTAGATGTTATTGAACCATCTGAATTTGTAAAAGTTATGGAGCCTCTCTTCAGACAGCTAGCCAAATGTGTGTCCAGTCCACACTTTCAGGTCTGTATTTACTGCATGTACAATTATATCAGAATTTTTGTAAAGCAGACTTGTAATGTGGTATTATTCATCATAATGAATTTTATTTGTTGCAAAGAACTCTTCAATTCTGTGTCGAGTTTCAGGGATGCAAACATTAGTTTTACTGTTTCTTTTCAAGAGTGCAATATGTGCATTCGTGTTGGGTGATTCACTGCAGTGTTAATGCTTAACATAGAAAAGCTGAAAAAGTCAGTGTTTTCAGAAGTACCTGAACCCTTTCAGTACAGTGTTTGCATTTCATTGCTTGTAATAGAGTTCTACAAATATTCATTCTTTTGGAAAGTATTTCTTTGCTTGAATTTCAGAGTTCATGGGTTATAGATTGAATCATGGCCCTATCAAGGAAAAAAGCAGTTTTTCCATCTCTCTTTCCATCAGGTCCATGACTCTCATTTGCACTAAAAAATCCAAGTCTGAGTTGCAACTTTTCTTACCTTTCCCTTATATTTGCCAAATGTTATAATTATTTGCTCTGTAAGAGATTGAAGAAGTGTTCCTTTTTTCATGTCGTCTTAGGTTGCAGAGCGAGCATTATACTACTGGAATAATGAATATATTATGAGTTTAATTAGTGATAATGCAGCAAAGATTTTACCCATCATGTTTCCATCCTTGTACCGGAATTCAAAGACGCATTGGAATAAGTAAGAAACGCTTGTACAAATTTCTGCTACTTCACTTATGTGTAGTTCTAGGCTTAAGAGTTCAGATCTGTGAGTTGCTAGTTTAACAGTGTGTTGAGCTGTTTATTCTATGACATTGAAGTTGCTGGATAAAGAGACTATTGTTGTCAGTTTTTAGGAAGTATTAAGAATTGAGGAAGATAGCTTTTCCTTTTCTCATTAAACAAGAAAGAGTGTTTCAGTGCATCTAATCCATGACATTCTTCTATAAATATGAAGCAAATTTGGCATTCATCTGTAGTTCAGATACTTCTAAAGACTAACTTTGATTTCTGATCACTAACCTCTTTGCTGATTTGCATTTCTTCTGCATTCTGGTGAAATATCTTGTAGATCAGATCATTTTTTCCTTTCCTTTTATTTTCTTTTTGTTTATTTTTTTTTCTTCTTTCTCCATTGATTATTTTCACTTTTTTTCCCCACAATAACGTAGTACTTACGCATGAAAACAGTCCTGGTCAGCTCCCTTCTGCAGCTGTTCCATTGTAAAGTGCCTCTTTGTTTGAGCTATTGTGCAACTGCTGGGATGGTGACAGTATCCCAGTCTGGCTCTAGCTGTGAATTGAGGACTGCTGATGGGCTGGCCAAGAATGAGTAATCAGTCTGCAATTAAACACTGGGAAAGAAATGGAAAATAAAGTGATGTTAAAGTGGTTGCTTACTGTCGCTGGGTGCAAGCAGTAACAAATAATGTACTCATTAATAAAATTCCAATTCAGTGATGCAATTGTGCGTAGTAAATGTGGGTTGCTGTTGGTTGTTTTTTTCTGACTTTCAAGGTCATGCATTCATTTTACTCTGAGCAAAAGTCATGCTACCCACTACAGCTGCACTCTTACTTGTAACTTCATCTATGATACAGAGTAATCATTTAACCGATTGCTTTTTGAGCCGCAGTACGTTATAGCCTGGAACTGTAAATTAATCCGTAAAAATGTCTCGTAAAGCAGATTGGTTTTGTGTAATTTTTGTGATGTTTTCAACTTTACTTTTCTAACACATTTCTAAAGAGTCCTGGCGTAATTGTGTTGAAGTGAGTGCTGTTGCTGTGTGGCAGTTTTCAAAATGAATGGTGTCTTTTCTACACTCCTTTTAATCACTAACTTGTTTTTTCTTGAATTTATCAGTTGCCAGTAAGTTACTTACATCAAGATCTTTAATGTCATCTTGCATTTTCTGTAATAACCCTAGTGGGATTAGTGTCAGCTACTAAATTTCACAACTAGCCCTGTATTGATACATGTAGTATTGAGAGTGAAGTTCAAACCTCAGAAGTGCAAGTGATGAGTAGTACTACAGAGTAAGAAAACTGCATTCGAAGTTGGTAATTTTAGTACTTGTGTTAGGCCTCTTGTGGGTAAATTGAAACTTCCACTAATTAATTTTGTTTCCACTTATTCTGAAATGCTGTAATTTTCCAGTTATGTAGGCTATTGGCTACTGTTGACCAGAAAAAGTAGATTTCAAAGTTTAAAGTACTCTGAGTTTCAACCAGAAGTTTTACTTATAGGACAATACATGGCTTGATATACAATGCTCTGAAACTCTTCATGGAGATGAACCAAAAACTGTTCGATGACTGCACACAGCAATTTAAAGCAGAAAAACTGAAGTAAGTTTTCATGTCAGTGTGTCTGTCTGTTCTTGAGTAATTTGTTCAGAGTGCCTTAGCTCTGAAAAACCACTGTGTCATTAGTGGGAAGCTGCCCATTTGATTCCAGTACAGCAGTCTCAAAGTTGACTTACTGAAACTTCTTGTTATATGTGAACTGTAAATCTTCTTAACAATAAGTGTCTCATGCAGGCTTAGACCTAATACTTCTGGAGTCACCATCTTCCTAAAAATTAAGTTTTTCAGAAGGACACTGCTAATCGTGGAGCCCAGTGTAGAGGATCTGTTGAACAGTTCAGTTCACATCCTGTGTTTATTTTTGCATGTTTTATTTACCGAGTGTTATTTCCTTTCATGTTGTCACTCAGTTTGTCCCAAAATACTTTCCCAGTATTTTTCAGCATTGCATTGAGTGTGAGCATATCTTCATATTTTTATAAAAGTTACCTGAAATCAAGTTGTTACGCTATTGTAGTGCAGGTCTGTAGTACAGATTTTATTTGACAGAAGAATCCTGCTAAAATGAGATAGCGAAGTCAGAAGTATTAATGGTTTGGGTCTCATTTTAGTGACTGGAAGCAGTTAGAAAGTGGATACTGAAAATACCTGGATTTTAATTTTATTTTGAATTTCAAAGTAAACAGGGATTCTTCAAAATAGTGGTTCAGCTTATACACCTGTTTTAAACTGATATACTGGAAGTAGTACAGATTCTCAGTGTAGATTGATTTGTCCAAGTTTTGAAGTTCCTTATTACAATTCAAGTAGAAATGAGCTTGTACTGTAACAAATTCTTAAGGTGTGTGTGTTTATAGATGACAAAATATGAGCACTGGCTCTTCAAAAAAAGACTGTAATTCTCTTTTCCTTGATTGCAAGTAAGTGGAATCCCTTTTAAATGAGAATTCAAATCTTTTCTTCTCTGATTTTTAGAAGTTTTTAGGGTGATGTTCTGAGTGTGAATTAAAGCAGGCAGAGTGCTGAGCAATGTGGTAGCAACACCAAAACAAAAAGTCTCCCATCGCATAAGAACTGAAAAGGGGAATGGTTAAAGAGTTCCTACCTCCCATCTTGAATTAACTTAATTGAGAGCTGGAGGCATATTGTGTTTGTGCTTGGATATAGCTGCTCTTCCATTTTTTTCCTTGACATTTGGATCATCTGCTCTGTGCATTGAAGCCTGAGAACATTTTTAGCACTCCTAGTTCAGAGTTCTTTTAAATTCTACCAGCCTTCAAGGACAGGTGATCATTCTAGTCTCTGCAAGAAGATGTTTGTTTGTAAGAAAGAAAGGAAAACAAACCCTAGATTTTACAATTTCAAATTGCATTAGGCATAAGAAAACAAACCTTTTCTACTCTATTAAAAAAAAAAAAAGTATTTATATCATTCCTCTGGGCTTGCTACTCTGTAGACTGAGCATGGTTTTGTTGGGTACTTCTCTGTTAGAGTTCAATTCAAAATGTCTCTGTGCCTTTTCCTTTAACCTATTACCTGAAGCTATTGGGCTGACAGTAAAAATCTCTGCCCTTTTCATGGTCAGTTACTGATTTCTTATTTATCAATATAGAATTCTAGTATTATAAATAAAACACAAACGTGCTTTCAGTCTAGATCAAAACTTTTCTGTTTTAATTTTAACTTTTAATGTGCACATACTAAAGATGAACTGGTATCAGCCAGTTTGTTGCTTTCTTGAGAAAATCTTGAGTTTCTTCCCTTTTGATGTTGATTTGAGATCATGGGGTATTGATACGATGCAAATTACCCTGTCAACAGTGGTGTTTTGGGCAGTAGACTCGAACAGGTATAGCTAAATAATTTATTCTGTTGAATTCTTTTACTTCTGTATGATTTTTTTTTTTCAGAGAGAAGCTAAAATTGAAGGAACGGGAAGAAGCATGGGTTAAAATAGAAAATCTAGCCAAATCAAATCCCCAGGTATTTAGAAAAGATTAACATGATCATGTTTAAATACTCTAGTTTTGTTAAATATCAGTGGGGAAAGCAGGTCTGACTGATCATGGAAATAAAGGAATTTCACTAATTGTATTATGAAAGATACACAATAAAAGTACTTTTCAAATTTGTAACCTTTCTCTTGTGCAAGTAATTATTTTTTTTAAAAAAGGTTTCTGAAAAGTATGGTATGAAGTACTTTTTCCTTTTCTTATAATAGGACTTATACCATATTGTGGTTTGAAAAGTTATTATGCAAAATTATGGAAAAATATAGAGAGGCCATAATTGGTTTCTCTTGAAAAGCTGTTTTGCAAACAATATATTACAAAAGCGATCTTTCTGCAAACTGTGAGTTATGACTGGTCAGTTTTCCTTTGTGTCAAATGGTTTAAAGTAACATTGTATGTTCCTGTCTGCTGCATTTGCTCTCCTACTTGCACTGGGCCAGTCTGCTGGTGAACCTGCTCCTCAGGTCTTTCCTAAAGGAAAACATCCTGTCCATCATTACTGATGTAACTCAAATTATGATAAAGAAACAAAGGTCCTTTAGACTCTTCATTATATTTTGAAATTATGGGAGAAGGGAATGGTTTGGCTTGGGTTCCCCACCCCCTTCATTTGTTTGGAGAATGTTGCCAGTTTTCCTTTATCTCAATCATACAGTTGGCTGCTATGAACAAAAAAACCTCCAAACACTTAAATTACTTTGCAGCCAGAATTATATTATACTGTAGCAAGAAACTTAATGTACCGTATATTTCCAACACCATCTAGATGAGTTTAAAATGGTGGAAGAGGGAGAAATGGTGTTCTGTAAACAGAAGTGGGACACTTTCTGATCTCAGTGCTATTTTAAAATAGAAAGTATGAGGTATTCTGTTTCTAAGAAGAGGAAATTCATAAATGTTTTTTTCCTCTTGGGTCGTTTGTCAGGGAACAATTACTAAACTGCTTAAATAAAATCTATTAAAATTAATAAAATTTCAGTTGACAACAGATCAATTAAATTAATCAAAAAGGACTATTCATATGAAAGCAATAAATGACTTTGGGAAAACATCTCTCTAATGACATAAGTCATACAAAAGCCTTGCTTGAAGAGTGCTTGATACACGTGGTCATTTGCTATTACAAATGATGAGCTATTGCACGTTTGGCTCAATAAGTGGATTGAGTTGTAGAAAAAGTCAGAGTTCTACAGTATCGATTTCCTTTTCTTTCCAAGCAACTTTTTTGTAAGTACATTTTCTGATACCAGTTGACACCACATATATACCATATATTCTGCATAGTCCGGTTGAAGAAAGCTAGTAATTGGAAGCAATTTAAAATAAAAATTAATAATTTTAACACTGAGTGCTCCACAGAATTGACATAAGGATATAAATGCTTTTAGTGCTCTAGATAATGGCTTTTTAGGGGTTTCTTTTTTCCTGGAATTTCTGTGAACTTTTTCGTTTGTCTAATGACTGATGATTCTTGTCGTTCAGAGCTGTTCCTGATTCTGCATGACACAAAAGTACAATTTAAGATTTTATATCATTGTAATTATATTTGTTAAGTCCTTGCTGTTAGGGGTTTTTTTTATTTTTATCATCTGCATTAAATTGTTGGTACACTCAGATTTTAAAATATTTATGAGGAAAAACTGATGAAAAAGTCCGTGTGTGCACGTGAATAAGTTCTGAATTTAAAACTATATACACCTCATCTGAATTAAAATAAGATCTGAAGTATTGAGATTACTGGACAACAAAGATTTTATTTTTTCTTTAATTTCTAAAAGACTTTTATAACTTTTACTTTCTGAAGACAAAAAAGTTTAGTATTTTGGTTTGAAATTATATTAAATGTATGTTAGGTATATTTGGTCTTTTAACAGTGTATTATTTTCTTCCAACACAAAATTGCACCAGCAAATAAAATGATTGTGTTTGGATTACTACACTGTTCACAGATCACTTGACAATGTATTAATAAGGTTTCAGATAACTGATTGCCAAAGTAGACATTCAATACTGACAAAAATCTGAGTATTTTAAAATTGAGTCTCAGATAATCAAACCATCTTTTTTTTATACTGACTGTATTTTCCAGCAGGATCTTTCTGCCGAGTGAAAGTATTGGAGTTCCATTCTAAAATTTATTATTTAGTCCCTGGAAGCATAAGATGTTGAAGTTAATCTCAAATAACTAGTCATATCATTCAAATGCTCAAATACACTCTTAGTATTTAGATATTACTACTAAGAATGATTATTTTAACACTTTGCATTTTATTAGTACCCAACATATAGTGACACGAGTTTGCTGAACAGTCCTGTTGCAATGGAAACAGATGGGCCTTTAATTGAAGATTTGCAGACGCTGAAAAAGACAGTGAAAGAAGAGGCTTGTCAGGTAAAGCCTTGTGAAGACAGCAAAGTACTCCAATTTATGAATTAATTGAAGTGATTGTTAATCATAAACTTGGGTTATATTTTCAGCCCTGTAACCATTTATTCTTGAGTAATACACTTCATCAGAGCTGCTACTTTCAAGTGGTAGTGTAGCAGCCAGAAATAGTGTTGTATTTCTAATGCCTGTGAATCTGCTATATAGTCTCTTTTAAGGTTTCTTCTACAGAAACTTTGTTTTAATTTTCACTTAGGATTAGCCTTCTGTGTCATTATGGGAACAACGATTATGCTTAAGGATAGTGAAAACTATAGCTAAAATCTATGACATCATGTTCTAGTCTCATCTCTGTATAACAGTTTTGATTTTTCATAAGAAAAGCTTGTCAGTACTAGAATCTGACTATATTTTATACATTTTTGTTTGTTATTAAGAGCCTTCTTAGTGGCTAAAGCTCTTGTGTTTTGAAAAAATATGTAATGTCTGTGTCTTGCCCACTCATGGGTCTTCTTCCTCAGTCCACCATCTGTCAGGTTCTATTACCCAATGCGGGGCGAGGACTCTCAAGGTCATTTCCATCCTTTTGTCTGTAGCTAATGCTCAGTAATATTCATGTCTTTTTAATTTAACATCAGTTCAGTGGAGTTAGAATACCAATGTTGAATCTAGAGATTTCAACTTGGAGCTGGTTGAAAATGGAGAGATGCCAGGTAGCATTGCAGTATCACTAAGATTTCTGGTAGGAATATGTACTATATGGTACTATAAATCTGTCTAAATCCAGCAAAGTCTAATGCTGGAGAAACGGAGCCAGAAAAAAAACGGTTGAGTTTGGAGATAAAGTCCGTTAATTTGAACCAATGTATCCAGTAAAACATTTAATAAAAATAAGCATGTGGTCAACCTAAGCTGCTAAATTACTGTCATAAAATTCCAGTGTCATTATCCTGCAAGATTATATTTTATTTATTATTTGATACGTGGCATTTTGGATGAAGGTTGGAATTAAAAGAAACGCTGGAATGCCAAGACACGCTCAGGGATTGCTGTTTTTTAAACACTTATGTATGTTGTGGATCCCTGTGCATTACATGTAAATCTTGGTGGCTGAATTACATCCCTCTCCAGGGCAATGAACAAGAGTAGCATTTTTCTGAATGGGAATGATGGTTAGAGCTAGTCAGATAGCTTAGCCAGGCCCACAGGAGGGAGAAAGGGGCCTCCTTTCACTTGCTTCAGAGCCTAGAACCAGTTCTAGTAGAGAAAGGTGCATGCAAAATTATTTAGAAAAATTAGTACTGCGTAATTTTAAAGTTGTATTGGTCATAGTGTCCATCCTTGACTGTGCTATAGGGTTTATGAGACCTTGGTTCACTTTCTATCCTGCCAGAGAGCATTAAAATTCTTACTTCCTAAGTCTGAGTGCTCCAGCGTCAGTTCTAGAAGAAAAGCAGCCAGAGTAGGATTCTATGCTAGTAGTTGGGACAAGCAGTTAAGAAAAAAATTCCCAGTCCCAGCCACTGGAAGAATTTGAAGATTTGGGCCAGTATGATACAATATAAAATGCAGAAACAGTAATGTCAGCCCAGACTAAAACCAAGGACTCTCATCTTAAGTCTTACCTTCTTTTCTACAAAGACTTCAACTTCATGAGCTACAAAGTTTGGGCTATATACAGATTCATTGGTAGCATTCCAGCTGGAAAACGAGTGCATCATATGAATGAGCTTGATTTGCCACCACCCATAATTGTAAGAAAGGGTGGGGATTTAAAGAAATGACACTAACGGAAAATAAACAAATTGTAAACTAAACAAAATTCTGAAATTTGAGTTGGAACTGCTTAAGCATTCCTTAGCCATCTCTCCAAGTGCATGCTTTCTTCCCTTTCCTTGCTCACAAAGTGTGCAAGAAATGAGATGACTAAAAGATTATAAGCCAAGTTTTCAAGGAGAAAGATCCTGCCCTAGCAGAGCTAATAGAATGTTTTTAATCGGGAATTCTTTATTAGAAAAACTAAGCCTGCAAGAGGATGGTTAAGTTTGGATCACCAGGCAGGAAAAGAATTGATTATGGATTAGAGTATTGCAGAAAGCAGGCTAGGCAGCATTCCTGCATCAGTCTTTGAGAGGACACTGAACAGACAGTTATATATCCCTTGCTAAGTACCATCAGCAGTTGATGTTAAAACAAGAGCTGCTAGAGTTATCCGTTGGAAAAAAAAAAAAGCAGTCAAAAGGACAGCTTTATTTCTTAAATTAAACTTCAGAAATGGGAAACTGCGTGAAGACCTATACAGTTTCAGTGAAAGTAAGGTTTATGCCAGAGGTTGGCAATATAGCAGAATGTCCCACCTGAAGATGTGCTGGACTGACTGAGGAGAGTAGATCAGGAATTTTTTTCTGTACCGTACTTACGTGAGCATTTTTAGTGAATACTCTGCCACGATAAAATTGGACCACTGTGACTTAATAACTTTGACCATACCAATAAATCAATGGCTGTTTTACCAATAAATCAAAAGCCAGGCAGTTTTTTTATAAGGACTTGTTTATAGAAAAACATGAATAAACAAGCAAATTAGGGTAGGTGAATCAGACATTGGAACTACATAAAAACACCATTATAAAGTTTAAAGATACTTTGATAGGAATATTGTCTGGTTTTGAGAAAGCATTGGTAAAATGGTAGTGATGTCATGATTGTTAACAGCTTAGCATTTCATAGCTGTTTAATTTTCCTTTTACCGAAAAAATTGGTTTTAATACTTGAAACTGCATAGCTGGTAGGGTAAAGAGGAGAAAGTATAAACGTTTTGCCATATATTTTTTTTTTTTCCTGTAAGTGAACATACTGATGTGGAAGAAGTACTCTTAGGTAATGTTTAGTAATTAGTATGTTTGGCTAACTTTGTTCTATTTTTATTTCAGGCACAAAAAGATCAGAAAAAAGATCGTCCTCTTGTGCGACGCAAGTCAGAACTGCCTCAGGATATCTATACCATGAAAGCCTTGGAATCACATTGCAGAGCTGATGAATTAATATCACATGATGGGCATTAAACTATTACAGTGAAATATTATTTTGGAGGAAAAGTTTTTTTTCTGGACTCAGTTCTACAGTAGAACTTAATTTTTTGTGCCATACCAATCAGTTACACACGAAGTCAAAGCTTTCTTCAACCCAGTTCTGTAGGCAATAACTTAATAGAGTATGCAGCTCAAGATTAGTAGTTCAAACAATGGTAAATTACCCAGTTCCATTTGCAGAATATGGGGTTGACTATAATCAAGTGGACACAATTTCCTGGAGGTGTTGTCATAGTACCGACTAGCTGATAACGTGCAGTTTTTATAGTTGTATTTGAGAAAAGCATTCTATAAAATCTTTCCATCTAAATAAGTGAATGACCAATAGTTGGTACTAATGATAAATGTGTGTTTTCAAAAGTGAAATTATTTCAAATATAAGTATTAAACTTTTTCTAGGATTTCTCAGCTTTACAGTTGTTTCCACATTATTGCTGTCCTGTAATATACCAGCAGTTTTGAAAATACAGTTATTCTTTCATATTATAAAACATGGCTTACAAACTGGTAACATTCATGACAATCCTCGGTCATCATTCCTTTCTAAGAATTCTGTAAATTCATTTCTCTTTTACTTAGGATAAAGATATATATATATATCTCTATATATACCACATCCTAATACTTTATGTAGATTTAAAGCCATATCTTCCAGTCTTTAGTGTATAATATGGCACCAGGATTCCAGATATGAACTGGTAGAAGAATTTTTCCTAAAATGAAAATTTGTTTACTATGACTGGGAATAGACTGAATATAAAATTTCATTTTAAGTTTTTTCAAGTCAATGAAATAACTCTTTCACTGTTTTCTCCCTTATCTGAGCTTTTAATACTCAGCATTTTTCTTGGGCTCTACGAGTTCAATATTCTGTGGCAGATACTATGTGTGATTTCAGTTGCATCAGTTTTTATCTGAAAGATAAACAAAACCTTTCAGGTAACACGACATCATAAGCTTATTAAAATTTAAAAAAAAAAAATTTAAAAAAAAAAAGGAACAGACTCTTGAATTCCATTCTGCTTCTTTTTAAATGAGTCTAAGAGCTGAGGAGATAGTGACCATAATTTTACCGTGAAAATATTTTTGTTGTTGTTGTAAAGAGCACATGTGCTGCAAATACACCTCACAAGTGAACTGAAAATGCATCTGAGTTGCTGATGATCTTCAAATGCTGCTATATATTCCACAAGATTACTTGCATGTAATGAGCTTTTTGTTGTAGATGGAAAAGCACGGGAGGAAAATCTCTTTAAAAATATAGTGCTTTGTCTTCAATATTTGATTTCTCTCAGGGTGGCCAGTATTTTGACTTACTTATCCTGCTTACAAGCTGTTTGAAATGTGTTCTGCTATTCTAAATGGGTGATTAGTTTCTTTTGTCTCTGGCAGTAACATGATATAACTTAATGTTTAATGTCTTGATGCATAAAGAGATAAAAAACGTGGCTTCTTTAAAAATAGTTTTGTTTTATTTTTTAAGGAAGTATAACATCTCCTGCATCCATAAAAAAAAAGTATTGCTCAAAGCAGACATTCATAGTAACCTTGTGCAGATGTAGTGCCTGCTGTTTGTTGGTTGCATTTAACATTCAATCTCCAATATTTGTTACGTTGTCTATTGGAAGAAAATTGTGAGTGGTAAATATTGGCTTACAACAACTAAATTTAAAGACCAACCCAACCTTTAAGTGGAATGTCCACTGTGTCTGAAAACATTTCCTGTAAAACTTGAAAAAGAAAATGCTTTACCATTAGGATAAACTATATGAAAACAGTTTAAAGATGCCTTCTACTTTTGAGGGAAAAAGGGTGCTTTTTTAATTGTGTAAAGCAACGTCTATGTATTTTGATATACCATTGTTTGAACTTCCATCTTTAGCTGGTAGATTATCAGTTACCTTTGATTTTGGGTGTTCAGTATGTCTGTGCAAGAGATTGCTGAAAGGAATTATTCTTATGTTACCCAAGGAAGGGAAAAAACCCAACTGTATATCAATGTTTGATTGATTGTGTGATATTCAACGTATAAGAACATCTTTCACTGTCTAGATTTTATTTTTATTCTTTATTGAAGATAAACACTCACCAAAAAGGGAAGTAGCGTGGTAATTTAGAGGCTTCGAGTTCTCTATAAAGGCATATTTGAAGTTTTGGGCCACTGAACATTTGCTTAGGCAATATTCCAAAATCTTATCACCACTAATGGTTTAGCATGTTTATTATCGATATTTATATATTTCGTATAATCTTGTACTAAACAATTCTAAAACTAATACATCCAAAATAAAAAGAAAAATTAAAGTAGAATTTTGGTGACTGTTGTTCTTCATAAAGTTCTGTCTGATACCTTCCCCCGTTTTCCAAAATTACACCTGTACATCAGGAATGTCAAAAGTAATATTACAAGTGTCTTTTTAGTGTGGCTTTAGTATGGCTTCATTTTAATATTGTACATACATTGTACCTTGTTTTATGGTAATAAGTAATAAAAATGTAGACTTCATATTTTGTACAGAATCGTCCTATGTACAGAATAAAAAGTTCCTAGAAACAGCAAAAATAGGTAAGTGGCACAATTATTTTTCATTAGACAATATCTGTAACATTATACGTTAGTGGAATGTTAAGTTCAAATGTACCTACATATTTTTTAACATTTTGTAATTCAATTTTTTGTTCTAGCATTGTTTCTGAAGAACTTCATACACCTGCCATTTAATATGCTTTTATCTAATTTTAAAACTTAAAAAAAAAAAGGTGTATTATATGGACAAATAAAGAACATGTGAATTTTACTTGCTCATCATGAAACTAAATTTAACACAGGGTGTTTGGGGGTGTGTTCAGATTATCACTGCTAGCAGAGTCAGCTGTACAAGTTAAAATAATTTCATAAATTTCTCAAAAGCAAAGATGGAAGGCCATTAGTTAAAAAAAAAAAAAGGAATAATTGATATTCAGTAAAAAAAGCAGAGTTTTCTTGTAGAACAGCAATCAGTACTAAAAGGAGTTAGGTAATACTCCAGTCTACGAATATGAAAAATGCATCTTTCATACCATAGTATTTTCCCCTGTAACATTTCTGTATTGACAGGCTTCAAGCAAAGTAGCCATAAAATCTGGGATTGTGTTGTGGTAGTCAATCCACGATCAGGTGCCAAGGGTGTAGGGAAAAACTGATGTCTGCAGTAGGAGTTGTCTTCCCTTGCAATCCATAGAAATCTTCAAAAGAGCTAAGGAAATGGCTCGCGTAAAGCTGACCTTCAGTGACTGGGGGAGTCGAGGGGGGCGTTGAGCCTGGGATCAAGAGCTGACTACTGACTTGAGTTATAAATGTAAGATCTGAGTTACAAGCTAGGTCTTTGTGCAGTGAAAAAAAGAGTTTTCTTCATGAGCTCAATAGTAAACTCATCAAATCATGAATGAAAAACAAGATACTGAAACAACTGAGGATCCAGTTATTCACTTTTGGAAATCAGGGTTAAATACGTCTCAAAATACAATGTTTTAAAATACTGACGGCGATGACATTTTTTTCATATAAATACCTTAGTGAGTTGCCAGCATGTTCAGGAAATGGCCTTTAATCCTTTCCCTCTAAGGGAATTAGGCTCTCGGGGTTTGACCAGCAGCCTTTTTTGGCATTGCTTTCACGGTTTGGCTTTGTAGAATTGGAAACAAAGGTGCTAGTATAGCAAATATTGCTTGTGTTTGGAGATGTGTTCATTTGCTTTATGCACCTCACAAATGTACATAGAGGAGATAGCTGTGATTTCAGGTTATCCCAGTGTTCTGGATCCCTTTATGGGCCACCTACCTAAAAGTGGAGCACTTCTGCCCCTTGGATCTTGTCCTTACTGTGTGCAGTGATTGTGGAGACTCTGACTGTGTATAGCTAATTAAGAAATGCCATTCTAATTACCATATCACTGTCTCCCTGGATTATAGTTTCTTTTCTATGAGGATACTCGGCTTGAGCTGTCTTTACTTCATGAAATAAAACTTTGATGTAGTTAAACATTTTGTATGAAGAAAATCCCAAGGGAGAATTTACAGTGGAGCTAAAGAAGGCAGTGCATTATTCCTTCCTCACCTAATGGAAGAGCAGCACGGCTGCAGCTGGCTCTCCCTGGAGCCAGGCATGCGGGGTCTGCGTTCATTGCTGCCCCAGCGAGGTCTGCACACACACACGGGGAGGTTCGTAAGCAGTGACCCTGTGGTGAGGAGGGGAGAGGGCAGTCACATAATTGCCTTGAGCTATTTTAGGTGGTTTTGTGATCTAGGAAACCACGCTGAGAGGGTTCAAGCTGGCATGAAGACCTTGCCATAGTAATTTTTCTAGTACACTCACTGTAGAATTAAAGATATAAGAGGATTAGAGATAAGGGAAATCAAGTGATTTACACTAATGGTTACTTGTTGGGTTTTTTCCCTTCGTTTTTGGTCTCAAATACTACCAAATTAATATTAAGTATAAGAAAAATCCTTTTTTTTCCCTGAAACTGTTTCTTTTATAACTTATGAAATAGGTTTTCTTTCTACATATATTGTGTGGCATTTCCTAGGAGCAAGTCTTGTGTCTTGGCAAGTCCTATACTCATTATGATTCTCTGAAATACATGTCCTTAGTTAAATTATAGGGGAAATGCGTCATATTGGCAATCTTGCCTTTGGATGGCTGATTTCAGTGGCTTCTCACACCTGTAAGAAGGGCCGGGTCTTTTGTGTGCCCAAGAAAAGGACATCCATAATTAACTAGAGCCAGATCAAGGCAAATCATTTCTCACCCTGACTGAGCAAGCTAAAGCCTTTTCTCTCTCCGTAGGCTTTGACTGCAGAAGAGAACTTGTGCAAAAAATTAGTTTATCTTGTCTCTGCTTCAATTTCCTTTAACTTAATTTGCATCTCCCTCCTGCTCCCCTTGGCATAGTAGATAAGGCTGAAGTGATTAAAGGAATACAAACTCTCTACCTACACTGGCTTTTAGTTGCAAGTAGCCTAGCACTTAGATATCAGAATTCAAGACTTGTTGCACATGGAGCATTTCTGACTTTAAAACCTACAGTAAGATGAGACTTATCGAGGGGTTTTTTTACCCTACTTTCTCTGCAAGTCAGCAGCAACATATATAAATACTTGCTTGAATTTCTGTTTCCCATCCCTGTCCTGCTTTCTTCTCCTTACTTCCCTATTTTCCTTATTTGCATTTTTTCTTGGCAACAGTTTTATAGCAATGAAATATTGTATCTTGCTTTGTAAGCTACAAAAATTCTGTGACAGTTTGGTGCAGCAGATGATGACTGCTCCAGGAGAACGAGCATGCCAGGACTTGGAACCATCGCTTGAGCTCACCTCCAAAGAGATGCCGAGTTATGCTTGAGACATATCTAGATTGCTGAGGAATATTATCAACACCCTTTCAATGAACATCTCCAAATCCAGAATATTAATTTAACCTGTGTTTTTTGGGTGCTTGGCCTGTACTGGTGATTACTATGTGGATGTAAGAAGTAGCTAATTCTCCCCGCATTGGAAAGCTATCAGCCGAGACCAGATACGGGATAGCCTTGGTGGAATTCAGACAGCCTAGCAAAGTTAGAGCTTTTTTTCGTATGAAACACAATCCTGAAACAACCTACATGTAGAAGAATTATAAGGTGCGAGCAAACTAGACTTGGAAAATTGAAATAGGTGAGTGTTGTATTAACCACCGTCTCAGTAACTTTTCCATGAATAGAATATTCAGAGAAGTATCTACCACTATTTTTCTTCATCAAAAAATTTACCTTTCTAAGGGGGGAGGGGCTTAAATAGGTTTGATTCATCAAAAAAACAATCACCTCTGTTAGTTTTGGTGCTTGCAGTTGAAACTTAGTTGCTGAACAAATAATTTTTCTTCCTGACAAGAATGTTTGAGATTTTACTTAAGAAATCTTGTTTTTTCAAAGTTGAACTGGACTCATAAGTGCTTTAGGAGCCTGCCTGAGCGTGGCATGCTTTTTCCCTTGGGAGAAATGGAGGAGCTGGGATATGTGTGTGGGCTTTCCAGATTTCTAGTGTCATAGCTGGACATACACACTTTAATGCTTAGTTGCACAGATCAGGTCTTCCTTTGCTAGGCAGGATGTTCCACCCCAGCTTCCTTATTTCTTGGGCAGTGCATCTGAACAGATCCTGGGCCTGGGGGGTCTCTGTGCATTTCCCTGAGTATCTATTGAGGAAATCCATGGGAGGTTCAGACGTGGTTTTGTGTGTGGTTACTTTGCTTTTATTTGGGGGGCAACATTCCCTTTTCTACCTCCATATGAGCAAAAACTGGAGTTTCAGTCTGTGGATCACCCACCATCCCTAGTGTACTTTTGGGAAGTCAGTGGAGTTGCTTTGGAACTTCACTGCCCCCTCCCCTCTCCCAGACACATCCAAATGCCAGCCAGGATTGGGGGACTAATTTGGGCAAGGGTAAACAGCAGCAGTGAGCTAAACTCATACCTCGATCAGTCAAACATACATTGGGATGTGGCTGCTGTAACATATGTTTAGGAATTTTTAAAAATTAAATTCTTTCATTTTTAATTAAAATCCCCTTTCTCCCTGATGTACTCTTAGTCCCTGTCTTCTTTTATGTCCTTTGCTTTTGGGAAGCAGTCTCATAAAAGACTGGGATTAATGGTTTGGGTGCCGGATTCATTAAATGGTAATTAGCACAACTGGCTGGCTGGGCTGGGTGTGGAAAGCACCGGAGATCCTTCACTGAAGAAGCCTTGCAGTTGGTCTGCTGCTTTCTTCACGGGAATATGTCATTTTTGCCACCTGACCTTATGGCTTCTGGGTTAATTTTTCACATGAAGTAAACATTTTTTTCCTTTGGACAAATGAACCTCGGGCCTGCTTTATCCTCCGAGTATCGAGGCAGCAGCAGAACACATCTCGCCTGGGCGCTGCTGCCAGGGCACAGTGGGGGGAGGCTTTTGCCTTCCCCTTTCCGCTCACATCCCGCCCTCTGCTTCCAGAATAAATCACTCCGATAAAACCCTTGTGGAAGGGTTTCCTGCGGGGAGCCCTTCAGTAACTGAAGGGAGCTTACAACAAAAACGGAGAGGGGCTTTTTCACAAGAACATGTGGTGACAGTATAAGGGGGAACGGATTCAAACTGAAAGAAAGTAGGTTTAGATTAGATATTAGGAGGAAGTTCTTTACAGTGAGGGTTGGCGAAGCTCTGGAACGGGTTGCCCAGAGAAGCTGTGGATGCCCATCCCTGACAGTGCTCTAGGCCATGTTGGATGGGGCCCTGAGCAACCTGGTCTAGTGGAAGTTGTTCCTGCCTCTGGCAGGCGTGCTGGAACTGGGTGATTGTTAAGGTCTCTTCCAAGCTAAACCGCTCCATGATTCTACGACTAGGTGG
>VZTA01029333.1:425538-487054 GCA_013398855.1 Mohoua ochrocephala
CGCATCCCGGCCCGGTCTCTCCCGCCGCCTTTGTTCCGCGGTCCGGGGCCCGGGCGGATGCGCGGCGGGGCTGCGGGCTGGCTGTGGGCGCAGATCCGGGCGTGCTGCGGCTGCGGCCGGTCCTGCTTGGAAAGGCACTGAAAGTGCTTCGTCAGTCGGCCGTGGCACCGCTCCTGCGGCAGCCAGGCTGCTGGGGAAGTGGCCTCCTGGGCGAGACGGATCGCCGCTCTGAAACAGAACAAAAGCCCCAAAACCCGGGATAAAGGGGGAAAAAATACCCCCGGCCTGAATCGGTCTGTAAAAAGTGTCTTTTCATGGTTAATTAAGGAGTTCCCGTAATTGACAAACGAAGATGTGGACCTTGCCGTGCCTTTGTTTAGTTATCAAAGCCTGGTGGCCTTGCTGCTTGCGCTCGGAACCGCATCAAATGCTACATGGAATACTGCAGCTAAGCTGAGACGCTGGCTTGAGCGTCTTTGTTACTTACATGCTGCTGTTACTGACTTTATTTTGAAAATGACTTGTCAACGAATCTGTTGCTGAATAGGCTCTTACTGTCACAGAATGCAGCCTAATGAACAGTGACAAAATACAGCTAAATTTCATCAATAATGCAGGCTTTTACTATTAAACAAGCCCCTACGGTCTGTAAATGGCTACCTGCCTGCCAGCGTGAGCTTGCAGAATTCTACTATTAAGCTTCTGGATCTCTGCTCCTGGTGTGCTGGTGGTTGTGCTCCTGTATATATCAAATCCTAATAAAGTCATACTTCATATTGCATTATTTAACATGTCAGCAGAAACAGTTTAACGTCCTGATATATGCCCTGCAGTTGCTGCACACATAGAGAAACATCAAGAAGGTTCTTCCGTTCACTGTCTATTCATTGTAAACTTCAGATGTTGCTTAAAAATACCCCGTCTTTGTTTATTTTTTACCTATTTCCACTGATTATCCTCCTCCTTTTCCTTCCAAGGTTTGAGACTTCTTTTTCAGTAGGGTTAATTTTCTAGAAGAGAACAAAAGAACAGCTGTCTTTATGAATTCATGATGCGGTGTTTAATAAGATCTAAAGAAAACCATTTAATATTAATGCAGATGATTTCTGCATTTTTGCTATGCCTAGATCGTGAGAATGGTTATCCCTAGTTCAGGTTGGAAGTAAGAAACATAGTGGTGATCAGTTACCTCTAGGCTCATGGCATAGATATTATATATGTATGCATAAAAAGAAATTGAGAGACTCATTACATGTTTCAAAAGCCAAATACTAATTCATGATGCACAGAGGCCATTTCTGTCCATGTCTTCTGGTTTAGTAGCAGTTACTTGGGCAGAGTGGATTTTATGATTGACAGCCAGGTGTTCAAACTTAACAGATCTGAAACCTCCAGCAGTATGTGGAGAGCTCTGACACTATTAAAACCAATGTTGTTATTACTGAAGCTTGTCCGTGGACTACATAGCATGAAGTAGATTATTGATTGCAAGTACAATAAAACAGAAGCCTTATTTCTGCATAATGAAAGCTGCTCTCTGGTCTCACCAGCTCCCCAGCCTGCCAGCAGCTCTCATACGGGTTCCTGTGGTCTCGAGTGCCGTGTTCTGTGACCAGGCTTCTGGTGCTTGAGGCCACAAATGTGACACCCTGAGGCTGTGTCTCCTAAGGGCTGAACAAAAGCAGAGCGGGACTGAGTCTGCTGTAATGTGTCCAGTCAGAGTGTGTCCCCCTACAGGGAGTAACCTTCTGCACTGAAATCACTGCATTGCAGCACGACTGCCTGCATCCCCAGCAATTACATCATCTGCGATGCGCTGGCTGTGCTAATGCCTGAGTACTTTCCATGGCTTGGCTTTTTCTTCTGTCAGGAGATTTTTTTGTTCAGAGACTTAATTTCCAAGTCATTTTCAAAGTAGAAGTCTGAAAATACAAAGCCACCTTTGAAAGAAAAAAGCAGCTGTTTAATGTCCTCACTGAAGTATGGTTGTCCTGACAACATATCTCAGCAAATAAATGCACAGTCTGTATTGCAGATTTCTCTCTCAGAATGTGAGTTAAAATTCACTTACTGTAATGTTTTATTATTTTTATAGCAACCTAAATCTTAATGGAGTTTTTTTAAAAGACAGTGAACTCATTCTGCATCTGAGAGATATTGCAAAGCTACATTTGACCTAATTTAGTTAATTAAGTTGATGTGGAACTTAAAGGTTAGAAAATAGTCTGGTAATAGCAGAAGGTGGTTGAGAAGGAGTGGCAGATGCATTAGAAATTAAGTATTTCTTACATACTGTTTTTTTTGCAGAGGATGTGGGAGATGAAGGAGAAGAAGAAAAAGAGTTCATTTCCTACAGTATCAGCACTGACATTCATTATGGAATAAAGTCAAACAGGTGAATTAGTAAAATAGATCTTGACATTTCTACTCTATGTATGTAAAACCTGCACAACCAGATTTACCTACTTTACCTACAAATTTACCTCTGGCTTACCTAATGCTTTCAGGCAGTGTTTTTATTCAAGTGGGGCAATACCTTTTCAAGGTAGAGGCTCTCATAAAAAAAGGGTGTGTCCTGAGGCTGAAAGGAGTGGACCTAGGACTTCTATCTCTGCGGTTAAAGAAACGAAGTTTTATTAATTTTGGCATACATGCAGCTGTCATGTACGCAACTTGAGTTCAATAATCTTTGGTTATGTCTGACTCTTACATACTTGTCACTTATCTTGAGGCGTATTTGACTCTGAAGCTTTGTAAATTGTGTGTTTCTTTAGTGTGCCCTTACTTCAGAGTCCTTATTGATAGCTCAGCTTGGTTATTGCTGAACAGTAAAGATGTATTGATTTGGAAGACTTGTATTCAAGTCTCTTAGGAGAAAGATGGTGAAGGGTGATGATACAGATTACCATTTGACTCCTAAACTTGCAGTCAGATTGGAGCTGTTGTGTCACTTAAATTTCGGATGATTAATTAGCAACTCTCTTCTCTGTTCCGTAGCCTGGCGTTCATTAAACGCACAGCAGTGATCGATGCCGACAAACCAGTGTCTTCCCAGCTCAGAGTGCTCACTCTCAGCGAAGATTCTCCATATGAAACATTGCACTCTTTCATTAGCAATGCTGTTGCTCCCTTTTTCAAGTCCTATATCCGAGAATCTGGCAAAGCAGACAGGTAATTCAGTAAAAATACTGCATTTCTGTGCTCATGAAGTAAGCGTTTAATGATTTTAAAAAAAACCCAAGCAACAGTGACTCTTCAAGGTGAATCACATGAATTGTTTAGGCACACAGACGCATATGATGCTGTCGCTATCTCTGGGGAAGCAGTTCAGGTCTGAATGCGTTATGTATGGGTTTTGGTTTGGCTTCTTATATGGAAATGTCTGTGCTTTTTCAGGGATGGAGATAAGATGGCTCCTTCAGTTGAGAAAAAGATTGCAGAGCTTGAAATGGGCCTCTTGCATTTGCAGCAGAATATTGAAATTCCAGAGATCAGTCTGCCAATTCATGCCACCATTACTAATGTTGCCAAGCAGTGTTACGAACGCGGAGAAAAACCAAAGGTTACGGATTTTGGTGAGAAGGCCGAGGATCCATTGTTCCTCAATCAGTTACAGTCTGGAGTCAACCGCTGGATTAGAGAAATACAAAAGGTAACCAAATAAAGAACAGGAAAAACAAAGCAACTAAGTAATAAGAACTTCTATGTAGTACTATGTATCTTCTTCACAGTTTAACTGGTAAAATGCTGCTTCGTGCAGGATACTCTGAAGATCTGAGACCAGGTTTCTCAGTCACCAGAGACACTGGTCTAAATTAGGCTGAGTCTAGTCTAAAATTGGGCTAAGCCTAGTCTGAACTTGGAATCTAGTCTAAATTGTTCTGCACGTAGCCAAGACTATGACTATTTTATACATATTGGAATAGACTCGAGTAACTGGCAGTAACCCTGTGAATTTTGTAACTATTCTTCAGATCTTTACAGCAGATTGAGAGGAACGCATCTTATTGTTTCGTTATTTGCCCCTGGTGCATCCGCAACCACTTCAGAATTGTTACTCCAGCCCCATCCTGTAATCTCATACTTCTGCCTGTTACTTTTCGAAGGAACTGCTGTTCTGCTGGTGTTACTCAAAAATAGCATCTCAGATACTACTCTGGGTTCTTTGCCTCTGTGTGCACAGTAAACACCTATTGCTCATGGAACAGTGTTGTCTTTCCTTACTTGAGAGCATAAAACATTTGTTATCTTGCCTGGCTCATCTGCTATTAACCAGAACATAGACACTGCTCAGGAAAGTGGGCAGGTGACATTTTTAGGCTATGCTGGAGATTATTACATGGGGGTCCTAAAACTGACCTTTAGGATCTCTGGAATTACACTCATCACATGTTGCATGCAGTTCCTACACTTTTCAGAGAATAAGTGCCAAAACTCTGAGGTTGGATTATTAAAACCTAGCTGTTGTTACATGTTTCAATTATATTTAGTAACAGCAAGTTTTTACAGTTGTAGCATATAAATTAAACGCTTTTCTCCCTCCCTTCTCTTTCTCTCCATTACTTTGAAGGTGACCAAATTAGATCGCGATCCGGCATCAGGCACTGCATTACAGGAGATAAGCTTCTGGTTAAATTTGGAACGGGCTCTGTACCGCATTCAGGAAAAGCGTGAAAGCCCAGAAGTTCTGCTGACCCTGGACATTCTAAAACATGGCAAACGTTTTCATGCAACTGTCAGCTTTGACACAGACACAGGTAAAACACTTATTCGAGGGCGTTTTTCGCAAACGTCCTGCAGAACGTTAAGCCGTTACAAAATTTGAACGTTGTGATACAAAGAACAGTGCTGTTTAGGGGAGCCTTGGACTAGTTACAGATAGAGATTTTGGTCAATGAAATGAAAAGTTATGTTCAAAATCTTTTCCATTTAGGTCTGAAACAGGCACTGGAAACCGTGAATGACTATAATCCACTGATGAAAGACTTTCCACTGAATGACTTGCTGTCTGCTACGGAGCTGGACAAAATCAGGCAGGCCCTTGTTGCAATATTTACCCATTTGAGAAAAATCAGGAACACGAAATACCCAATCCAAAGGGCATTGCGTTTAGTGGAGGCTATTTCAAGAGATCTGAGCTCTCAGCTGCTTAAAGTGTTGGGAACCAGAAAGCTGATGCATGTTGCCTATGAAGAATTTGAAAAGGTGTGTTCATGGTTTTGCGATACCGGTTGCTGTGTTTTTGCATTGGACAGTGACTTTCAGGAAGCATTGAATTTGGGAGCTAAAGTTCCTGTTCTAAAACTTTTTTCAGGTAATGGTTGCATGCTTTGAGGTATTCCAAACCTGGGATGATGAATATGAGAAGCTACAGGTTCTGCTGAGAGATATTGTGAAAAGAAAAAGGGAAGAGAACCTGAAGATGGTGTGGCGCATCAATCCTGCTCACAGGAAACTCCAGAGTCGTCTTGATCAAATGAGGAAATTCAGGCGTCAGCATGAGCAGCTGAGGGCAGTCATTGTGAGAGTCTTGCGACCTCAGGTAATCTTGGTTGTTACCAAACAGAAAATCTGTGTGGCTTCAGGAGTGTTACTATTACCTGAAGTTACCGACACAATAGTAATGTAACGTTCAGTTTCCATGTCTGCTTCCAAAACCGGTTTAGTTTTGAACCCTTCCTAATAGGCTTAGCTTTAATTCTGACTTACATTGCATAATACATGCTCATGTTAATAAACACAGCAAGTCTAGACATAATACAGAGGAGATTAATAAGTGTTTAAATCCTTGAACTTGGCTAAACCACAGTGGAAAATGAGCTTATGCTGCACAGTAACGGAAGTTTGTAAAGCAACTGCATTGCCCTATTCCTACTGGAAGTTAAATCTGAAGCATGACCGCAAGCTTGTTAAGAATTTATCACTGATTGTTAGGGGTTTTTTGCAATGTTTTTTAGAATCAACTGCATTTTGCTACTTCCAGGGAAATTCTGAAGTATCCAACTCACTAAAAAAACTGTGATTCCAATGTAGGTAACTGCTGTTGCCCAGCAAAATCAAGGAGAGGTACCTGAACCACAGGATATGAAAGTAGCAGAAGTCCTTTTTGATGCTGCAGATGCTAATGCAATTGAAGAAGTCAATCTCGCTTATGAGAATGTTAAGGAAGTGGATGGATTAGATGTTTCCAAAGAAGGTACAGAAGCCTGGGAGGCAGCGATGAAGCGCTATGATGAAAGAATTGATAGAGTTGAAACAAGAATAACAGCCCGTTTGAGAGACCAGCTCGGTACAGCAAAGAATGCCAATGAAATGTTCAGAATCTTCTCCCGGTTCAACGCCTTGTTTGTCAGACCTCACATTCGTGGTGCCATTCGTGAATACCAAACACAATTGATCCAGCGTGTGAAAGATGATATTGAGTCTCTTCACGACAAGTTTAAAGTACAATACCCACAGAGTCAGGCTTGTAAAATGAGTCACGTTCGTGACTTGCCTCCCGTGTCTGGGTCTATAATTTGGGCAAAACAGATTGACAGGCAGCTCACTGCTTACATGAAGCGTGTGGAGGATGTCCTTGGCAAAGGCTGGGAGAACCACGTAGAAGGTCAGAAGCTGAAGCAGGATGGCGATAGCTTCCGCATGAAGCTCAACACTCAGGAGATCTTTGATGACTGGGCAAGAAAAGTTCAGCAGCGCAACCTCGGTGTGTCTGGTCGCATTTTCACCATCGAAAGCACTCGTGTTCGAGGTCGAACTGGAAACGTCCTGAAACTGAAAGTCAACTTTCTCCCAGAAATAATTACGCTTTCAAAAGAAGTCCGGAACCTGAAGTGGCTTGGTTTCCGTGTCCCACTAGCAATTGTCAACAAAGCTCACCAAGCAAACCAGCTGTATCCATTTGCTATTTCTCTCATCGAAAGTGTCCGCACGTACGAGCGAACGTGTGAGAAAGTAGAAGAGCGTAATACTATCTCACTGCTGGTCGCTGGCTTGAAGAAAGAGGTGCAGGCCTTGATTGCAGAAGGAATTGCACTCGTGTGGGAATCATACAAACTTGATCCGTATGTACAGCGCCTGGCCGAGACTGTCTTCAGTTTCCAGGAAAAGGTTTGTGTTATCTTTCAAATTCTGCAAAATTTTTACATTTGTAGTTCAGTAGTGTGTGGTTATCCAAAAGTGTCATTGGATAGCTGAGAACCAGTTCTGCAGCTCTTGGGTTAAGTAGCTGATTGAGTCAGCACAGATTGGCCAACTGGATGGATCTTTTAGTAGTGCTAAAATTGCTATTAGCAGTACTATTTTCATTTGATACTGCTAAAATCGATTGATTGCTGCATCCAAATAAAGACACATGGTTAACCATTACTGAATAATTGTTATTTCCTTGATCTAAGCTGTCAAATGTTCCATTTTTCCTAAACTATCTCAGGTGGATGATCTGCTCATTATTGAAGAGAAGATAGACCTGGAAGTCAGATCATTGGAAACATGCATGTATGATCACAAGACTTTCTCCGAAATCTTGAACAGAGTTCAGAAAGCTGTGGATGATTTAAATCTTCATTCATACTCAAATTTGCCAATCTGGGTCAATAAGTTGGATATGGAGGTAGGTTTCCGATCGAGGAGTAGTGTATGTTTAGAGGTAACATTTTATTCAGGTGCAAAATATATTTTGATTATTGTCTTTATTGTCACCCAGGGGAAAATTCTCATTCCTTGAAAATTTCATTGTATTTTTGGTATACAGAAGATGCAAGACCTGTGTTGGGGTTTTTTTGCTGTTGATTTTTGGGATCAGTTAAGTCAAGGGGAGTTTTGTCTTTTGAAGAAAAAGGTTTGATACAGCTTGACTACCTGGAAGGTGCTGGGGAGCAAGGTGGATAAAGGGTGGTGGAAATTTGCTATCCTGGTAGCAGAGACTTGTTACCATCATGTTGTTTGGTTCTGCCTGTTAAATTTCAGGTTATTGGTCACTAGGCCAACTTCAATACAGTTAAAATTATTTAATTACATTAAAGTCTGTAAGGACCAGGAGAAGCTTTGAATTATATTCAGTGAAAATCTACCAAAACTCCTAAACCTCTTTAATCAGAGAATAGTTTCGGTTGGTAGAGACCTTAAATATCATCTAGTTGCAGCCCCCATGCCATGGGCAGTGATGCTGCTGATTCAGTAGCTCAAAGCCCCATCCAGCTTGGCCTTGAACACTTCCAGGGATGGGGCATCCACAGCTTCTCTGGGCAACCTGTGCCAGTGCCTCACCACCCTCACAGTAAAGAATTTCTCCTAATATCTAATCTAAACCTCCTCTCTTTCAATTTAAAGCCATTATGCCCTGTCTTATTGCTACAAGCCCTAGTAAACAGTCCCTCTCCAGCTGTCTTCTGGTACGCCCCTTCTGGTGCTGGAATGGCTTAGTAAAGGAGCACTTGGTTCTTCGAGGTGCTGTAGTGTGCCTGGTGTCAGAATATATCGATAGCAGGGATCTTCATGCAGAGAATCCGCAGGTTTTTCCTCCAATGTGCCTTATTTTCTTTAGATTGAAAGAATCCTGGGTGTTCGTTTGCAAGCTGGACTGAGGGCCTGGACCCAGGTTCTTCTGGGACAGGCAGATGACAAAGCAGAAGTTGACATGGATACAGATGCTCCTCAAGTGAGCCATAAGCCTGGTGGTGAACCCAAGATCAAAGTAAGTTTTCCTGTGGGTTTGTTTGGTTTTTTTTTTCCATTAGACTTTTTTGGTTGGTTGGTTGGGTTTTTTTCTTACTGTCAATTAATTAATGCATAAATTATTTCTGAGGTTTATATGGAAGATAAATATTTATTCTGCATCTGTTTTTGGGGAAATATTTTCCTCTTCCCATTTAAGTGCAAGTTGATTTTTGAAAAGTGCTTCTTGATGTCCAAAATTCTTGTCTATGTGTAGCAGTATCTGCCAGTAAAACTGGGTGTTTTTACTGTTTCCGCAGAACATTGTACATGAACTAAGAATAACCAACCAGGTGATATACTTGAATCCACCAATTGAAGACTGTAGATACAAACTTTACCAAGAAATGTTTTCTTGGAAGATGGTAATCCTGTCACTGCCAAGAATTCAGAGTCAGAGATACCAGGTAAGTGTAATGAGGCTGTATCTAAGTCTGAGCAATTGCTTTCACTTAGTAATTAATCATCCTCCATATATTAGTGTGTTGCTTTAAAACCAAACCTGAGTGCTCTGGAAATTCATGTATATGACAAGTATAACTGTGGTTCTTAGGTTGGAGTGCATTATGAGCTGTCTGAGGAAGAGAAATTCTATCGTAATGCATTGACAAGGATGCCCGATGGCCCTGCAGCTCTGGAGGAGTCATACTCAGCTGTCATGGGAATCGTGACTGAAGTGGAGCAGTATGTCAAGGTAGGAGGCTGACAGGATATAATGGGACAGCTGAAATGAACATGGACTTTCAGTTTTCCTAGGGGTAGGGGGAAACACATCTTTTGGAATATACTGGAGAAGTTCTGAACATTGTGAAATACCTCCATTAGGTGTGGCTGCAGTACCAGTGTCTGTGGGATATGCAGGCCGAAAATATATACAACCGTCTTGGAGAAGACCTGAATAAGTGGCAGGCCCTTTTAGTTCAGATAAGAAAGGCAAGAGGAACATTTGACAATGCAGAAACCAGAAAGGAGTTTGGACCTGTTGTCATAGACTATGGCAAGGTAAGAAATTGTAATTATTTTTTGTGATAAATGCGTTGAATTTCAGAATAGGCGTATAACAGAAAATAGCAAGGGTGACGAATAACTCTTATGTGACATTATTCACTTGTAGGTACAATCAAAGGTGAACTTGAAGTATGACTCCTGGCACAAGGAAGTGCTTAGCAAATTTGGCCAAATGCTTGGTCAGAATATGACAGAGTTTCATTCGCAAATTTCTAAGGTAAGAAAAGTCTCAATTCCAGTTTTTCGTTTTCAGATCAACTGTTGTAGAATGCTAAAACACTGCTTTGTGCCCTTAACAGTCCCGTCAAGAGCTGGAGCAGCATTCCGTGGACACTGCTAGCACATCAGATGCCGTGACGTTCATCACATACGTGCAGTCCTTGAAACGTAAAATCAAACAGTTTGAAAAGCAAGTCGAGGTATGTTTGTTGTCTTTTGCTGATGATTCTGACTTGTGGAAATGTCAGGCTTAGCTCTTAAGATGCAGCTTCATGATATTCAAGTTCTCTTAAAAAGAGACTTGAACTTCATATTCTGAAAAATCCTGTGAGCTTTATAGTGAGCATTTGTTAAAGTATGATTATTTAGTCTTTCAGCTTAACTTTTGTCTTTTTAACTTAAAACCACCGTGTCTTGTAGCTTTATCGCAATGGTCAGCGCTTGCTTGAGAAGCAAAGGTTCCAGTTTCCTTCCTCTTGGCTGTACATTGACAACATTGAAGGAGAGTGGGGTGCCTTCAATGACATTATGCGTAGGAAGGATTCTGCCATTCAACAACAAGTGGCAAACCTGCAGATGAAAATAGTTCAAGAGGATCGTGCAGTGGAGAGCCGAACAACTGACTTGCTGACAGACTGGGAGAAAACAAAGCCTGTAACAGTAAGTAGTGATTAGTAATATTCAGTGAATTAGGTAGATTTTCTGCATTCAGTAAGAAGTAGGGAGTTTGTTTTTATGCTTTTCTTTGGCAGTTTTTCATTTTAGGTGATGGTAAAAGTCTTTTTAAAGGTTCTGTAATAACCTGTCAGTGTGTTGATTTTGGCAATAGTCGCAGAGGGAAATTTACCCTTAAAACATAGGCCTCTGTTAGGTGCAGAAAAGTAAATTACTTCTGTGACTAATAGAGCTTTGTCTGAATCAAGTATATGTCAGAGGTATGCATATAGGAGGATTCAGAAGCAAGCTGCTTTTTGCCTTTTTTTTTCCTGAAGTGCTATTTAGTAAAGCCAAAAACTGCATGTAAAAATGAAATAAGACTTACTGTGGACTAGTATGTTGTCTTATTGTCAGCAAAATGGAAATGGAAAAATAATGAGACAAACCAACATTTATGTTTAGTCCTCGCTTTTAACTTGCCTTCATTGTAACTGTAGGATTATTGGATTAATGTATCCCATGTAACCTTTAGGGAAATCTGCGTCCAGAAGAGGCTCTTCAAGCTCTTACCATTTACGAAGGGAAATTTGGCAGGCTGAAGGATGACCGTGAGAAGTGTGCGAAGGCCAAGGAAGCTCTGGAGCTAACAGATACAGGACTGCTCAGTGGCAGTGAAGAGCGTGTCCAGGTACAACCTGCTCACACTTTCTCGGCAGTTTGGGATACAAATGTTTCAGTGCCATCATTTTCTCCCTCAGGAGAGTGACTTGTAGTGGGTGCTGTACTAGTATCAGGGCACAATCTCCACACTGACTCAGTTCTAGCCCTCAGGGATTGTCTGTGATCTCTTCCTCCACTGTCTTATTCTTTTGAAACTATTATGTGACCCGAGATGGAAAAAATCTCATCTTGGTCATTTGCAGTTGCAGTTCTGTTGAATTGGGAAAGCTATCTGAAGGTTTTGGATGGATTAGAAGTATTTTGTTTAACTCACCCATGCTAATGACTTTGAAGAAATTGGGAATAACTGCTGATATTTGATACATTCTTCAATACAGGTAGCCCTTGAAGAGCTGCAGGATCTCAAAGGCGTCTGGTCTGAACTCTCTAAGGTCTGGGAACAGATCGATCAAATGAAAGAACAACCCTGGGTCTCAGTACAGCCTCGCAAGGTACTTCACTTTTGCGTACACGAACAATATAACTGCCACAAGTATATGCAAATTAGAAATTAGACCTCTTGAGATGGACATGCTCATTCGTCAGTCTGAATCGTTTTCAGTGTTTAGGTACCTTTTTCAGTTTCTTCTGAAGCTAAGCTAAAAATATTCCCAGGATTGTCATAATTTAGGTAATCTTACAGGGGATTTATGCAGTTTCCGTAGTTTTGACTGCATCTACAGAGAAGAAACTGCTGTTTTTAAATAGACTATTGGACCTCATTAGGGAAACTTCATTATACAGTTGGGTAAACACCATCAATTTTAGTTCAGTGCTCAGGAGGTAAAGAGCGGAAAGAACTCTAATCTATAAACTAACTGCCTGTGACAAGACTACATCATAAATCTCAATCAGACCAATAAAATTACATTCTCAGCTGTAGAGTAAACACATCTTAGGCAATACAGACAACACTTAAAAGAGCCATCCTGTTGCTAATGCCTCAGAGAGAGTTTTCTGTAACAAATATCTAGGCAACTTGTGTGGTTATGTGCACAGGACTTGTAGAGAAAGATTTCATTGTTTTTATGTTACTGACAGCTTCGACAAAACTTGGATGGTTTGCTGAACCAACTGAAAAACTTCCCTGCCCGCTTGCGACAGTATGCCTCCTATGAGTATGTTCAGAGACTTCTGAAGGGCTACATGAAGGTAAGATACACTCATTTCTAAATTGCATGTATTTTATAATCAAGTTCAAAGATGTAACTTGCTCTCTTGTCTTCTGTAGATAAACATGTTAGTTATTGAACTGAAATCCGAGGCGCTTAAAGACCGACACTGGAAACAACTGATGAAGAGGCTTCACGTTAACTGGGTTGTCTCAGAATTGACCCTGGGCCAGATCTGGGATGTCGATTTACAGAGAAATGAAGCAATCGTCAAAGATGTTCTGCTTGTGGCTCAGGGAGAGATGGCTTTGGAAGAGTTCTTGAAACAGGCTAGTATCAGCTCTTGTATGTATGCATGTAATAGCAAATCAGAGGGTTGCTGTTAGGTGGCTACTTGGGTAGTAAACTTGTCACTCTAAGCTGTTGAAACAAGTGCCAAGACTCCATGGAATGCTCTCTTCTGGGGAACGGTTTAAAGCTATGGAAACTTCCTCTGATGAAACTCTCGTTATTTGGGAAAAGCAGTTCTTGGTAGTGACTGTAAAGACCCCACCTTGAACTGCATCAGTCTCAATATTTTTAACAAAAGCCTGAGCATAAACCCAGAATCTTCCGGTAAAAAAAATGAAATCTGATCACTCCAATACATTTCAACTTTGTAACTCTGTTGGAGCAGAAATGATTGATGTCATATCTTAAACATCTTTTTCTTCAGATAAGAGAGGTGTGGAACACTTATGAACTGGACTTGGTGAATTACCAGAACAAGTGTCGTTTGATTCGTGGATGGGATGACCTTTTCAACAAAGTCAAGGAGCACATTAACAGCGTGTCTGCTATGAAGCTGTCACCATACTACAAGGTAAAATGGAGAACAAAGCTAAAGAATTTTTGTTTATTTCTGCCTTCCCCTTTTATTTAGTTTATATTTTTGTCAGCAGGGACTATATTCACTGTTTAAAGTTGACAGACTGTTAATTGTATATGCATACTTTGTAACTCTCAAAAAAACATTTCCTCTAATAATTATGAGTAGTCAAACACTTGATAATGAATGTTAATGCAGTGTTTAAACTTCAGGTGTTTGAAGAAGATGCCCTTAGCTGGGAAGATAAGCTGAACCGTATCATGGCACTCTTTGATGTCTGGATAGATGTCCAAAGGCGATGGGTTTACCTGGAGGGTATCTTTACTGGCAGTGCAGACATCAAGCACTTGCTGCCTGTGGAGACCCAGCGGTTCCAGAGGTAACTTTTTAATTGTTTTGTTCTTTTCTTGCCTCCCTTGGGGCGCCATGTGGACAGGCCTGAAACTTCATGACTCACTGTAGCACTGAGTTGAAATACTGACTGCATTCTTATCTGGTCCAGCTGGATTACAGCTGCTGTAGGTAAAATTTCATCAAGCAAAGAGGTGCAACTATGACAGAAAAAGGTTTATAGTAAACAGGCTGATGTATAATTTTTAGAAGATGGTTGGGACTCCGGTGGTTTTCCTTGCTAGTTCACGTCAGCTACTTCAAGAGTTTTTCTGGCGTTGTGGCTACAACAGAGAGGCTGATTTCTGTTGCTGCAGCCTTTAATCTCACTCTTTAAACATTATTTACTTCCTCTCCTTTAAGTTGGTCTGATCACACTTGTTCATTCCACACACTTCCAGTCAGATCAAAGAATCAGATTTATGCATCTCTTCAGGAAGTGAAGTAGACCTTCTGCTCTGGAATTGGTAGATTGAACACTACAAAGAAGTTGCAAGTGGTTGTGGGCTTGAGGTAGATGAAGAGGTATTTGGGGAATTTAGGCTTGTGTTCCCTAGAGCCGGTGCAGCCATTAGAGGTGGAGTGGTCATTTAGAGATAAATAACTTTGGTGTTCTGCAGGCCTGTGGTTACTGAGTTTGCACTAAGGTATTGTGTTATTTTACTTGCAGCATCAGCACTGAATTTTTGGCACTCATGAAAAAGGTGTCCAAATCTCCACTTGTGATGGATGTTCTCAACATTCAAGGTGTGCAGAGATCATTAGAGAGACTGGCAGACTTACTTGGGAAGATACAGAAAGCACTGGGAGAGTACTTGGAAAGGGAGAGATCCTCTTTCCCTCGGTAAGAAGTTGACTCTTGAAGTAATTTGATGCTTCTGTGCGGGAATTGGTGTACTGCTCTGTAAAGCCTCTGCCAGTTCTTCTGTGTTGCATATGTATGAGATGTTATGACCATTGAAATCTGTATTGTCTCTATACAGAATTCAGTTAGAGCTACTTCTCAGGAAGTGGAACTGAAACTTCGCTTACTTGCCCATCTGTATCTGGTTGCAGGATGTGGATATTGTCTAAGGAACTATTGCAGTTGATTTCTGTAAACTTAAGAGGTTCTTCTGCCATTTGATTGAAGGACAGTGTCTAAATTGTCATAGTCCAGTATTTAGGTCATTGATTTTGACTTACCTCAACTAGTTTGTCACGTAGCATGAGATAATAAGGGTGAGGGGGGTACTGAGTGGGAGTTCTCCCTGGCTACTAGACAATTCAATCCCAAACTCTACTGTGGGTATTTCAGAGATGGATAAGTAAAGGAAACGATCCACAGTATGGAGCACGTATACACTTCCGTATGGTACAGACCATTGGAACTTAATGGTAGCACTGAGGTATAACTGCTGGCAAATTTATGGTTCCAGCAGTCTTGTTGGGAAAATGGTTGTCAATTACTTCTGTTAGTAGTGGCCATGGATGAAGCATAAATCATAAATTAAAAATGATAGTTGGAGTTCTGGTATAGATCTAATGTTATGTGATTAATAGGTTCTACTTTGTTGGTGATGAAGACTTGCTTGAAATCATTGGAAACAGCAAAAATGTTGCTAAGTTGCAGAAACACTTCAAGAAAATGTTTGCTGGAGTTTCTAGCATTATTCTCAATGAAGACAATTCTGTGGTTCTTGGGATATCCTCACGCGAAGGAGAGGAGGTAGAGCTGCAGTATTTCTTTCTAAATGAAATTCTGAAAATAAGTGAATGTGGACTGACTTAAACCTTGAATTCTTGCAGGTGCTGTTCAAAACACCCGTCTCCATCACAGAACATCCCAAGATCAATGAGTGGCTCACTCTTGTTGAAAAAGAAATGAGAGTGACCCTTGCTAAATTGCTTGCAGAGTCTGTTACTGAAGTAGAAATCTTTGGAAAAGCAACTTCAATTGATCCAGCAGTCTACATCTCTTGGATTGACAAATACCAGGTATTAATGTGGAACACTTAAATATGCTGCAGCTTGGTTACTTCAGCAAGGAAAACTATCTGATGAAGGTTTTTTTACACAGGCTCAGCTTGTTGTACTGTCAGCCCAGATTGCATGGTCTGAGAATGTGGAGTCAGCCCTCAATGGTGGAGGTGGAGACAACAGTCCTCTCCAGTCTGTGCTAGCCAACGTTGAGGTCACGCTCAACGTCCTGGCAGACTCTGTGCTGATGGAGCAGCCCCCCCTTCGCAGAAGGAAACTGGAGCACTTGGTAAGTAAAAACCTCCTTTCATCTCTGGGGTTTACAGGCGAGCATTTTTGCATTTTAATGAAAAAATTGATCAGTCTAAGGCTTACTATTCCTCTGGGAAAAGGTTTCGTGCGATTTAAGCAATTACATTAAGGCCTGATCCTTAATGTAGGCGGTGGTAGTTTTTCACTCTAGTCAGCTTAATGCCTGATAGCATATTACAGACTAGCTCAGTGAACTGACCTTCATACTGGATCTTCCAGGTATGGAAGTTACTGATTTTTTCATTCAAATGTGAAATACGTCATTAAGCTGGTTATTATTGTAATTATAATATGCTTTTGGTTTTAGATAGGGATTGGGGATGGGGGTAGAGTTAAAGTTATCATAGGTTATTTCTAGAGGGAAATACCTGATTTCTGGGAAGTAAAATACTGAGCTCAGTAGTGTAATGGATTTACAGGCTAACTGGACCAGAGTGCTTTGCTGTAAACTAGGAAAGTCATTAACAACAGTAGGCAACATGGTTAGTTTTGGCTTTGTAGCAACAAATTTTAAAGTAGAGACTGGTTTTAGGTCACGATTTCTAAGTGATGGCACTTCACTGTGCCAATCTGAGAAGCTGTAGGATTCCTGTCTTTATTAGCCTGTCTTTACTGGCTTGTATTGCTATGGTCTTAAGGAGTTAATTTCATTCTCCAGATCACCGAGTTGGTGCACCAGAGAGATGTTACAAGGTCGCTGATCAAAAGCAAGATCGACAACTCCAAATCCTTCGAGTGGCTCAGCCAAATGCGGTTCTACTTTGACCCAAAGCAGACAGATGTGTTGCAGCAGCTCTCCATTCAGATGGCAAATGCCAAATTCAACTATGGTTTTGAGTACCTTGGGGTTCAGGATAAGCTGGTACAGACTCCTCTCACCGACCGCTGCTACCTGACAATGACACAAGCCCTGGAGGCAAGACTTGGAGGATCACCATTTGGTAAGTTTGTGAGACAAGTATATGAAATTCTTATCTTCTCTAATATATATGAGAATGAGTGGTTTAGGTCACTTAAAGGATCACCAGTGAGGTATTAGCAAAGGCAGATTTAATATGAATTTGTAGAAGCACAACAAATTCTGTGGCAAGGTTCATTCTATTACTTACTATATAGATAAAGCACACAAGGAAAAATCTGATTAAAAGCAATCTAAAATGGTTTATGTGGAGACTGGGGCACAGAAGGATAAGCAGGGGTATCAGTAAGAGATGCAAAGGGGTAAGGGAAACTACCATTGGGTCAACAGGGTCAGAGTGGACTCCCTTGCCAAACTTAGCTTCAGACTGGATCAAGTTTAGGTCTAAAGGATTTATCGACACTTCATTACCTAATCAGTACAATAATAGCAGTACTTGAACAATTGATTAATTTAAAACAAAATGGTTCAGTAGAATTTTCTATAAGCAAAGCAGTAACTTGACAAAAAGTTTAGCTTAATTATAGACCTAAATTGGCAACACTCATAAGGCACACAGACGTGAAGTATGTGCAGAGGTATATCTATGAAAAATTCCCCTTGGATTCAGTGAAATCCATCAGGTGCCTTTGCATCTCTCCACAAATGAAGGGTTGGGTCTCAAGGAGTGGGGGATTTCAGCCCAGGTTCAGTTGTCAGCTTTCAATGGCAATCCTCCATTGCAAACTGGAGAGATCACGAGCTCCAAGAGGCATCTCAGTGGGAGGGAGATCCTTGTCACAGCCTCCTACAGTCCAGGAGATCTCAAAGGGTTTTAGGACCACTGTTTATAGAGTTGCAAAATTATTGGCTTTAGTCATCACTAAATTTCCATCCTGGCTACAATCCGAGTTGGTTACTGGAATTTTCCTTGAAAAGTCCAACAACAAAAATATTATTCTACTTGGTCTGTTGTTCAGGCAGAAAAAATATAAGTCTCAAGGCCATTAATTGAAAAACAGGAGCTCATTAGACAACAGAGGCTGTGGGAGCAGACAGGATTTCTGATAAGCTCAAGGGGAGCTAACTGGTGCCGTTAATGTAGGCCAAGGCCTAACAAGCATTCCTGAGACTGTAGTGTGGGCTGGGATGGGGTTTAGGGGATGGACTGGGGAAAGGATGTGCACCCCCACAATACAGTGTTAATGTAAACATGCAGAACACCTATAACTAAGATAATGAAGAACAAAATGGTCTTTTGGGGGAATTTGAAAGAGTTTTAGATTTCAGTTGAACACTCTTGAACGGGCACCTTCACAATCCACACGCTGGCGGATTGCATGAGTTGGCAGTGCTGCTCAGATGATAAACACTAAAGCATGTCCATCCCATTTCAAAATAGGTCCTGCTGGTACTGGTAAAACAGAATCTGTTAAAGCTCTTGGGCATCAGCTTGGCCGCTTTGTGTTGGTTTTCAACTGCGACGAAACCTTTGACTTCCAGGTAAGCTGTTTGATTAAAACAATGTAGTCTTTGTTAACAAGCAGTAGGAATCTCTTCAGAACTCGGAAACAGCCAGCAGTGTTTATTTTCAAGATGATTATCTATAAGTGTTAGCTGAGCTGGTATCTGTGGGTCATATAGAACCTCTGTAACAAAAAGATGCCTAAAGCAGAAGTGGGACGGAACATTGCTAGAGCAGAGGTTCTTGGTTTTTGAACAGGTAGTTCTGTAACAGCAAATGGAGGGAAAGGAAGAGGAAGTACAGGGCAAGGGCTTAAGACCGGTTTTAGGAAAGTAACTTAAACTATGTAGTTTGCATTGATAGTACTGTTTTAATGAGGAACAGATGAGAGTGTGAGACTGCTGAAGTAACTGCACTATTACCAAATTATCCTTTACAACACAGATGTGCAGTTTATCTCAGCATGTGAAGAATTCTTCAAAACTAAGAAAATTTATCCAGATATTTGAAGATTAATGACATCTTCAAACTGAGAACCAGATGAAATGATTCTGTAAACTGTAACACAGCAAGTTGTCTTCAAATGAAAACTTTGGTCAAGTGTTTAGATAGAAAACAATATAAAACATGGACAAGGAATCACTAAACTTTTCAGACTCTGGCAGGTTGCCCATGTGTGGGTTTTTTCTGTACAGCAGTATTTTGACCAGATCAGGATTCCATTTAGCCAGCATTTGGCTCAGCATTTGGGTGACTGTAAGAAAATGCCTAGGGAGTATTAAAATCACAGATAATGTGATCCTTCCTTGCCCCAGCTCCCTTCCTCCCTCTGACAGTTAAGAGGATCAGGATGTCCCAGTGGAAATGTGTTACTCTGTTCATGTTTCAGTGAATCTTTCTTCATGTACCGTTTCTCCCCTTAAACCCACTTGCACACTTGGTTCTGTAACATCTTTACCAAATTGTTCCACTGTGCACTATTACTACACACTTCATGAAGAAGCACCTTCTTTTTGTCTTTTTTTAATGATTCCTATGTTCTTGTAGTAGAAAAGACAGTGAATAATTGATTCCTATTCATCTGAAACTAGTAGATTCTAGACCTCCATCATATTCCCTCATGTTGCCTTCTACAGAATCTTACCTTAAAGCTTATTCTTTATGTGAAAAGGTTATCATACTCTGGCCATCCAATTTCCTCTTCTGAAATGTTTTGTAGTTCTTGTATCCTCCTTGTGATAAAGGACTACAACTGCACCCGATGTTAATGGTATCAGCAAACAAAACATTGTGCAGTGGACTTAGTTTGCCTGTTTTGGAACACACTGCAGTACAGTATGGAGTAATAGAGAGCTATTGCCATCCTCTGTGGTTCTGTGAAGCGGTGAAAGCTGAATGTCAGAACCCTTTCATAACTCCCACAATACTACAAATACAGTAACCTACAAATAAACACAGCTTCTTCCTGCCTTGGATGCATTGTATAAAGTGCTCTTCTCTGCTTCCTTTGCCGATGCAATGGAGTGAATTTTCCCCTCTCTGTGCAGGCAATGGGGCGCATCTTTGTGGGACTTTGCCAAGTGGGTGCATGGGGCTGCTTTGATGAGTTCAACAGACTGGAGGAGCGAATGCTCTCTGCAGTTTCACAGCAAGTTCAGTGCATCCAGGAAGCCTTGCGAGAGCATTCCAACCCCAACTATGACAAGAGTATGTAATTCTTCTCTAACATCCTTCATACTGTTTTGTTGCTCAGCTACATTTCTTGCAAATAACGCAAGGATGAAGCTACTTTATGTCAGAACTTAAATATTTGATGTAACTTTCAGCTGGTAGAAATTTGTCTTGTTTGAGTTGCAGTGCTGGAGAACCTGCTACCCATTACTGTAGGAAACTAAAATAGAGTAAAGTATGACTTCAGTTCTCAGAGCGATTGATTACTGACTCAGGTATAACTAAATGCACTCTCTTTTCAGCTGCAACACCCATTACCTGTGAGCTGCTGAACAAACAAGTCAAAGTGAGCCCTGACATGGCTATCTTCATCACCATGAATCCTGGCTATGCAGGCAGATCTAATCTGCCTGACAATTTGAAGAAGTTGTTCCGTAGCTTGGCAATGACAAAACCAGACCGTCAGTTGATTGCCCAGGTCATGTTGTACTCCCAAGGCTTCCGTACAGCTGAAGTTCTTGCCAACAAGATAGTACCATTCTTCAAGTGAGTAACAAGTTTGGCTCCAGTCAGTAACGATAGAACTGCCTGTTTAAAGCTACAATATTCTTTGCAACTCACTAAGCACATTGTGCAGCAATCATTTCAAGCAGAAGTTTCAAGTAAAGAATGGCATTTACTGAGTGTTATGTTGGCTCATATTGAGAATCAAATTGTATTTTGTCTCTTTTGCTTCTTAGGCTTTGTGATGAACAGCTGTCCTCCCAAAGTCACTATGATTTTGGCCTGAGAGCACTGAAGAGTGTGCTGGTTAGTGCAGGTAATGTGAAGAGGGAGAGGATTCAGAAGATAAAGCGGGAGAAAGAAGAGCGTGGTGAAGTTGTTGATGAGGGAGAAATCGCTGAGAACTTGCCAGAGCAAGAGGTAATGTGTGTGCAAAGTCTTTACTTCTGTGATAGACGATGCACACTGAACAAAGAAAGTAACCCTTCAGTGTTTACCATTTAGCATTAAGCCATGTGAACAAAATAATGTTAGTTACCAAAGGTCATTCGATAGCTTAGGAGCACCAAGTTAAACATGTTTTCCAAGTCACTGAATCGTGAAAAATTCATTCCTATGAGGTGGTGCATCCATGACACTTACTGCTGCTCAGCTTCTCAGCAATTAATGCCAAAAGCATAATGAAGTGACATAAGAAACCAGACTTGTATAAACTAAAAATCAGTAGGAAATTATTGGGTGGTTCCAAAGTTGAAACCACATCAGTGGTTGTTTTGACTAAGACTACCCTGGTCTGGTACTGCATCAGTAAAGTATTTAGTGAAGTATTCCTTGTCAAACGCATTTGGTGAAGTGAACTTAACAAAAAAATCTTAAATGACATGTGACTCTCTCTCTGTCTGCAGATCCTGATCCAAAGTGTATGTGAAACTATGGTACCAAAGCTGGTTGCAGAAGACATTCCACTGCTGTTCAGTCTCCTTTCTGATGTATTCCCTGGAGTGCAGTATCACCGTGGAGAGATGACAGCCTTGAGAGAGGAACTTAAGAAAGTGTGTCAGGAAATGTACCTTACCTATGGTGATGGAGAAGAAGTTGGTGGCATGTGGGTTGAAAAGGTAAAATCTAAAACTGAAAATGTGGAATTGAAGTTTATATATAAGACTAAATTTCCTTTTATGTTATGAAAGGTGGAAATCTTTTAAATTTTTCTTGTCTTAAACAAACAATACCTAAAAGCTTAGATTAACTGCTAAAGTTAATTGGTACATTATTTCTTGTGTCCCAGGTTCTTCAGCTGTATCAGATTACACAGATAAATCATGGTTTGATGATGGTCGGTCCCTCTGGAAGTGGAAAGAGCATGGCTTGGAGAGTGCTTCTGAAGGCCCTTGAACGTCTGGAGGGTGTGGAAGGTGTCGCTCACATTATAGATCCAAAAGCAATCAGCAAAGATCACCTCTATGGTACTTTAGATCCAAACACCAGGGAATGGACGGATGGATTGTTCACACATGTCCTGAGAAAGTGAGTCTTTAATAGCACAAATGCAAAATGGCTGGTACATTTGTGCCAAGGATAATCTCACCTTACTGAGTCTTAATTCTCGACTTCAATGAATATTTCCTTTAACATAGAATCATAGACAACGTGAGAGGTGAACTACAAAAACGTCAGTGGATTATCTTTGATGGTGATGTAGACCCTGAATGGGTTGAGAACTTGAACTCTGTTTTGGATGACAACAAACTTCTGACTCTGCCAAATGGAGAACGTCTCAGCCTCCCACCAAATGTAATGTTACTTTTTTTACATTGTGCTTATGTGCTGTATATAAGCTTGTTAGTTTGATTTAATATGTAGTAGTGTTGTCCCTCTTTCTCATTTCAAGCCAAGTAATACTGAGTTCAGACTGTGGCGTGCTGGAGTAAGGAGGTTTTGTGGAAACATTCCATGGTACACTTACTCTGACCCTCTAAGACAAAATGCGAATTAAGTCTTAGGGTAAATGTCAATAACGATGAACTTACCTTAAGACAGTATAATGCTGATGTTGATTATTCAGAGTCTAAATGCGAATTTGCATATTTTAAAAGGTCTCTGTTTTTTCAGGGAAAGGGTTTTTGTATAGTTTTGCTCTTGGTTGGCTGTTTTAAAGTCTTGTTTTAAACTTCTGTTCTTCAGGTGCGTATCATGTTTGAAGTACAGGATCTGAAATATGCCACTTTGGCTACCGTGTCAAGGTGTGGCATGGTCTGGTTCAGTGAGGATGTGCTCAGTACAGACATGATATTCAATAACTTCCTGGCCAGACTAAGAAGCATTCCTCTGGATGAAGGTGAGGAGGAAGCTCAGCGCAGGCGAAAGGGCAAAGAAGATGAAGGAGAAGAAGCAGCGTCCCCAATGTTGCAGGTATAACTTAGGTTACATTATGAGATTAAGTAGTAAAAATGCTTGTATCACAGGTACACCATACGTAGAATTTATGACAGCCTATCATAGAAAAACTGACTTCCTCTTTACATATCTTTTCTTTTCTATTTTGTTTTGTTTTGTTTTGTTTTTAAAAATATGAAGCATTTCAAACCTTAAACGAAACCTTTCTGCCTGGTAGTCACATGAGAAGCAAATGCTTTGAGCAGTGTTTGTCCTCCCCCAACAGATTCAGAGAGATGCTGCAACGATAATGCAGCCGTATTTCACATCCAACGGCCTGGTAACCAAGGCACTTGAGCACGCCTTCAAGCTGGAGCACATTATGGACCTCACCCGCCTGCGCTGCCTCGGCTCTCTGTTCTCCATGCTGCACCAAGCTTGCCGTAACGTGGCCCAGTACAACGCCAACCATCCCGACTTCCCAATGCAGATAGACCAGCTGGAGCGTTACATCCAGGTAAATGCCAGCTGCTGTTAAGTGACTCCTGCGTTTGCCTAGATTTGAGTTACTCATTGAATTTCATCCCAGTACTCTAAAACCAATAGCTGCTGTTGCTGCTTCTTACAGAGGTACCTGGTCTATGCGATACTCTGGTCTCTTTCTGGAGACAGTCGTTTGAAAATGAGAGCGGAGCTGGGAGAATACATTAGGAGAATCACCACTGTGCCACTGCCAACTGCACCCAACATACCCATAATTGACTATGAGGTAAACGTTTCTTGTGCTAGAAGTGTTGCTCTTTCATTTTCTTAAAAGCTTGCTTTAGATTTTGGAGACAAACCTGGAGAATAAACTGCTAGACTGTCTTAAATTTTACAGTTTCACAGTTCAGCAAACAAGCTGCTTGTTTAAATAGACACATCAAATTTGATGTCACTTTAGAAACTAATTAAACTAAGGTTGAGCTAGATTCCTGTTCTCAATTGTCTCGTCATGTTTTTGTGCTCCTAGGTGTCCATTACAGGTGAATGGGTGCCATGGCAATCCAAAGTTCCTCAAATTGAAGTCGAAACACACAAAGTTGCAGCTCCTGATGTTGTAGTGCCAACCCTAGATACAGTTCGCCATGAAGCATTGCTGTACACTTGGCTGGCAGAACACAAACCTCTGGTGCTGTGTGGCCCACCAGGTTCTGGGAAGACCATGACCCTCTTCAGTGCTCTCAGAGCTCTGCCTGACATGGAGGTACACAAGAGAGAGAGAGTGTGTGTGTGTTTGTGTGCGTGCACGTGTGTGTGTGTGAATTACAGAGTAGTAGCAAGTCTTTAATCTTCTTAAGATTAAAGATAGCATGGCAATTATTTCCTAGCCGGAACTCAGTGGTAGCTTCACCTCAGTCAGTCGTGTATATATAGCAAAATGTAAAAATCATGTTGGGGAGAGTACAAATTCATTTCTCAAGTTCCTGAGCCTAAAGCTGCTTTCTTTGCTTGCCACTTTGGTAACAGAGGAGCATTCCTGCATTCAGTATTTAAAAACCCGTGCAAATGTTTGAGTAGCTCTCATCTTTCTGTGTATTTAGGTAGAGTGACAGTTACATGAGACTCTGATATTTAAAATACAAGTTTGGGCAAGCAGCATTGCTGCACGATAAATAGTGCATGGTAAATGGAGAACCTGCAGTGGGAAGCAAAGAGTATGTAGGCTGTATATACCTGTATATATATGGTAATATACCTGTAATGTGGATGGTATCTGTACTTCCATTGTGAACAGCCGAACATACCTGTTTTCAGGACTCTTGATACGCTCTCTTTCAAGCCTTGATGTATTTTAATATTTTTTTTTCACTGTTCTCTTTTTAAGGTGGTTGGACTCAACTTTTCAAGTGCTACCACTCCAGAACTGCTGTTGAAAACTTTTGATCACTACTGTGAATACAGGCGTACCCCTAATGGAGTGGTGCTGGCTCCTGTGCAGTTAGGAAAGTGGCTGGTGCTGTTCTGTGATGAAATCAACTTGCCAGATATGGATAAGTATGGCACACAGAGAGTCATATCCTTCATTAGACAGGTTTGTTTTTCTTTTTAATCGCCTGTATCACATCAGCTACTTTTAGGGAAATACAATGTTCCACTGATTTCTTTTTTTTTTTTTTTTTTTTTCCAGATGGTGGAACATGGAGGATTCTACCGTACATCCGACCAGACTTGGGTGAAACTGGAGAGAATTCAGTTTGTTGGTGCATGTAATCCACCTACTGATCCTGGGAGAAAACCTCTGTCCCACAGGTAATGTGTCTAGTAGATTGTATATAACAACAGAATAGGAGTCAAAACTGAAGCATTGATTTTGTAATCTGTTCTTAATACACTTGTTTAGCAACAGCTCTGCTGAAATTGTATTCCTTGCTTTTGCACTACCTGCTACTTGGTTCTTATCGTGACAGCCAGGCAGTGGACTCAGTGTTAGGCTATGGATTCACCTGTGTGAAACACTTTAGAATGCTTTTTGGTCCAAGTCATTAAGGAGCAATCAAACCAACTACAGTTACTGCTGATGATTTTGAATCAAGCAGTTATTTAATTTTGGCAAAAGATTGTGAAGAGAATACAGATTGTAATTTGACTTTCTGTACTGTGTAATATGCCAATCTTTCAGATTTTTACGACATGTTCCTGTGGTTTATGTGGACTATCCTGGACCAGCTTCACTTACTCAGATATATGGAACATTCAATCGTGCAATGCTCAGGCTGATCCCATCGCTTCGCACATATGCAGAACCTCTCACTGCTGCTATGGTAGAATTCTACACAATGTCTCAGGTAACTAGTTAAAGTGCAACTCCAAACTCCGGTTAGAAGGCTTCCTTTTATGCTGAATCATTTAACATGCATTGTTTGCCTTTCACATGGATAATATGTGTACAAGAACTCAACCCATTACTTGAGTTCTGGCAAAAAGGACTAAATTATGCTGTCAGCGTAATATCTTGCAATGCCGAGGCCTGTACAAAAATATGGTGCAACTTTGAGATAAAGTAACTAATTAAGTTTAAATTTTTAGGAGAGATTCACTCAAGACACGCAGCCACACTACATCTATTCACCTCGTGAAATGACTCGGTGGGTGAGAGGCATATTCGAAGCATTGAGACCACTAGAAACCTTACCAGTTGAAGGCCTTATCAGGATTTGGGCCCACGAAGCCTTACGTCTCTTCCAGGACAGGTAAAATAATCGTGAGCTGGGGAGGCAAAACCATAAAGAGTTGAAAATTAATTTTCCCTACTCCTTGCCACCTTTCATTAGAAGATCAAACTAAAGTGTGTTTCATGTTAAGTAGCTGGAATGCCAATGAGAATATTTCCCTTCACTCCAGCTTGACTCTCCTGGGAGTTGTATCTGTACAAAGCAGAAATATACTTCAGTCATAGTGCTGCCATGTGGTGTGATTATATCCTCCCATTGCAGAGGACTGTACTCACTGGCTTCCTTCTTTATCCAGACTTGTGGAAGATGAGGAGAGACGCTGGACTGATGAGAACATTGACATGGTTGCTCTGAAGCACTTCCCCAACATTGACAAAGAGAAGGCTATGAGCAGACCTATCTTATACAGCAACTGGCTGTCAAAGGCAAGTAAAAATTAAAAAAAAAAAAATTAAATAGGTTGGATGCAACTGAGCGATGCAGCTCTTATGACTGTATTAAAGTGATAATCAGTGCCCATCATTTTGTTAAATTGATCTCCAATAAATTTTTACTGCAATTATCTGAAGTGAACTCTGCCACAAAGTTAATAGCTATTATGCCAGGGATGCTGTTGTAAGAGCTACCACGGGATGTAAAGGCCATATTAAATAATATTTCTCAAGCATAGTGTGACACTACCAGGTGACGGTTATTCCTTGTGAAATCACTTAGATAAGGCAGTGATTCTTGAGAAATACTGATATTACACATTTTATGGTGACCCATTTCTTATAATCTGAAGTGATCCATCCAGGCAACCTATACAAATCCCAGTGGGTTGAGGCAAAAGTCCACCTAGCTTGCTGCCCATCTCTGACCAATAGTAAGTGACTAGGAAAGGCTGTTTAAAATAAATTGGGGAAGGGAGTAAGTCTGTACTGCTACTTCCCAGTCTCTTTGGTAACTGGCAGCACAGGCTCAGCCTATGATAGGTTCAGCAGATGCAGTGTTTAAACCCCATGCTGCTATCTGTGGCACTCTAGGCAGCGGATATGTTCCTGTGCAAGTTAAATGAGTATAGTATTCTTAAGCTTTTGTAGAGGATCGCTACTTTAAGTATTCTAGTAGTTCTGCTTTTGTGTACTCATAAATTTACCCCTAAGCAAACTCCTTAATCTTAATTTCCATACTGTATTGACTGGTTCTTGTAGGATTATATTCCAGTGGATCAGGAAGAACTAAGAGACTATGTGAAAGCTAGGCTTAAAGTCTTTTATGAAGAAGAACTTGATGTACCACTTGTCCTGTTCAATGAAGTCTTGGATCATGTGTTAAGAATTGACCGGTGAGTTGAGACTTCCATTGCTGCTCCTGTAAGCCGTATTTAGAGTTATTGTAAAACAGAATAGCCTCAGTACAGAGTAAGAATGGAGCATAGTCTCCTTGTCTACAGAAAATATACTGCCAGCCTCCAGATAGCAGGATCCTATCTGGAGAGGTGTGTCAGTTTTGGTACTAACTTGAAGCTTAGGTGTTCTAGGAAAAGCTTCAGTAAGTTTCTAACACTTATCAATCACACTTGGTTGTGTTCTTTTTCAGAATTTTCCGTCAGCCACAGGGCCACTTGCTGCTAATTGGAGTCAGTGGAGCAGGGAAAACAACCCTGTCAAGATTCGTTGCCTGGATGAACGGTTTGAGTGTCTACCAAATCAAGGTTGGTGTGCTAGTTTAACTTCTAAAAACCTGTAAATCAGAACTCCCACTTATATGTTGACCCCTAAAATCCCATTAAAAGCTAAGCCAAAGTGTTAATGACCAGTGTTAACTCCTACCAGGTTCACAGAAAATACACAGGTGAAGATTTTGATGAAGACCTTAGGACAGTATTGAGACGTTCTGGGTGTAAAAATGAAAAAATAGCTTTTATCATGGATGAGTCCAACGTCTTGGATTCTGGATTCCTGGAGAGAATGAACACTCTCCTAGCCAACGGAGAGGTAAAGAGATTTTAAGTAAATATTTTAAGCACCTTTTTACAACCATAAACTACAGCAAAAATATCTTTTGAATTAGGTTCCTGGTCTCTTTGAAGGAGATGAATATGCTACCCTGATGACTCAGTGTAAAGAAGGAGCGCAGAAAGAAGGTTTAATGTTAGATTCACATGAGGAACTCTACAAGTGGTTCACCAGCCAGGTTATTCGCAATCTCCATGTAGTGTTCACTATGAATCCATCTTCTGAGGGCCTGAAGGACAGGGCAGCTACCTCTCCTGCACTCTTCAACAGGTAATTGCTGCACGTTCTAACATGTTTTACAAGTACCGTTAAAACACTGCTTCTGGGGAAGTCTTCACAAATGCTTTGTATTTCAGATGTGTCTTGAACTGGTTTGGAGACTGGTCAACTGAGGCACTGTACCAAGTTGGCAAAGAGTTCACAAGCAAAATGGATCTTGAGAAACCAAATTACATTGTGCCTGATTACATGCCAGTTGTGTACGATAAGCTGCCACAGCCACCATCACACAGGGAGGCTATTGTGAATAGCTGTGTGTTTGTTCATCAGACTCTTCACCAGGTATGTTGTTATGATTATGCTGCTTAACTTACACTTACCTCTAGGCCATGGCATCATTCACTAAGATTGTTAAGTTTGCTAAGAAGTATGATCCTTGGCAGCCAAATAAATTTTAAAACATGTTCTACAACTTTTTGTTCCCTAAAGGCTAATGCTCGGCTGGCAAAACGAGGAGGCAGAACGATGGCAATCACACCACGCCACTATTTGGACTTCATCAACCATTATGCCAACTTGTTCAACGAGAAGCGAAGTGAACTGGAGGAACAGCAAATGCATTTGAATGTTGGTCTTAGAAAAATCAAGGAAACAGTTGATCAGGTATGTATCTTTAAAACTTTGCTCTCTGTAAGGCTGGAGCGATTAAATAGATCTCAGTGCTTAATATGAATTCTCTCTTCCATCTTACAATCGATCTCAGGTGGAAGAATTGCGGCGCGACCTGAGAATAAAGAGTCAGGAGCTGGAAGTGAAAAATGCAGCAGCCAATGACAAGTTGAAAAAGATGGTGAAAGACCAACAGGAAGCTGAGAAGAAAAAGGTAAAAATTTTTGTTAAATCTCTGTGCATAGCAACTCTTTTATTTACAAAAGAGAACCTACAGAGCAAGTAGTGGAAGAATTTCAGCTTCTAAAAAGCAGTGTTTTGTCTGTGAAATTTCCTTACAGGTTATGAGCCAGGAGATTCAGGAACAGCTGCACAAGCAGCAGGAGGTCATTGCAGACAAGCAGATGAGTGTGAAAGAAGATCTTGACAAGGTGGAACCTGCTGTCATTGAAGCTCAGAATGGTATGTAAGCACTTCAAGAGATCACACTGTGGTCTTGGATCTAAAACTGGTCTATGGGAATGTGTTTTGTTGTGATCTGGGTTGGTCCTGTCTAATAAAAGTGTACGCTCTTAGCATGGGGCTGAACAGAGTTGAAGAAATCCCTTCTTTTGAATTCACAGTCTTTGAGCTGTGGGTCTTTTTGGAGCTTTTTTTTTTTCCTGATTGTAATAGTACCAATCTGATACTTGATACTCCTTCTATGGCTTGTGGCTTAGTTTCTGGCAGACCAGCTGTAGAAAGATCAGTGATGCCTTGCTGCTGTGCAGACAGCATACAGTGAAGCTGTCCATTCATTAAACTGGGTAGACAAATCACTGGTTTTGAGTGCATCATTTTTAGGCAGCAGAGTAAGTTGCCCGTGCCCATTTGGCAAGTTGATGTTCATGGAAGTCTTGTAATATAGTAGTTACTCAGTAGTATCTGCTTCTGTAACAACCTCATATTCCTTTTTAGAATCTTGAAGCATTTTTACAAATCCAAGGTACTCTGCTGGGCTTTGCTAAACTGTTTGTTTTCTTCCCAATCAACACTCTTCATCTTTCTGTCCCTGGTTAGCTGTGAAGTCAATAAAGAAGCAGCACCTGGTAGAGGTCCGTTCCATGGCTAATCCACCTGCAGCAGTGAAGCTGGCACTGGAGTCCATCTGCCTGCTGTTGGGTGAGAGTACCACTGACTGGAAACAAATACGTTCCATTATCATGAGAGAGAACTTCATTCCAACCATCGTTAACTTCTCTGCTGAGGAAATCAGGTAAAGTGCAAGTGTGAGATATTTATGTGAACAAACGATTTACAAAGAATGGAGGGTCTTAACTGGACTGTCCTCTGTGTAATTGCTTTGGTAGCACGTGACTTCTTTTGACACCTGCTTATTGTACATGGTGAACATGCAGGTGGTACAGGAAATAGATTGCTGAAGCCAAGGTGTATCATGCAAACTGAGGCAAAGCGGCTGCTTGTTGTGTGACTTCAAGGCGTGGTTGCAAAGCAGTGTGTTGGTGTCCAAAGCCACATTGACAGTTGAAAGTGGTTTTGCAGCAGTAACAGGCCAGGCTACTGAGGGCTTTATCCAGCTTAGGAGGTCAGCCTCCTATCTGACTCTGAATGTGAGCAGGTCAGACTAGAGACATCTGAATTCCCTTCCAACTCCAAATTTTTCAGAGCAGAGTTGAGCAGTTTGTGAGTGAATAATCTTAAAATACTGATAAAATTTTTTTATCACCTGTAAGCTGCAATTTCTGAAACAACGTGTTGAACTACTTAAAACATCCCAGCTACTACTCAGCAAAACTGCCAGGAAATTTTTATTGTCCCCTGTGGAAGGCAGGCTAGATAAAGGGATACTGAGCACCTCTGTGCTGACATACAGTGTACTCATGCTCTCTGTAAAAATTTTTCCTTTGCAGTGATGCCATCCGGGAGAGGATGAAGAAAAACTACCTGTCAAATCCAAGTTACAACTATGAAATTGTAAACAGAGCATCACTGGCCTGCGGACCTATGGTGAAATGGGCAATTGCACAGGTAAAGTCAGCTCGAGGAAGCAAAGGCAAGGTGAAAAGAGTGAGCCAGAAGGCATATAGCAGTGTCAAAAGGTTCTGAGTTTGCCTTTATTCAGCTAACTACTGCAAGCTATTTTGCTTCAAAAAAATGGGGTGGATGGTTTATAGGAATGCTTATGCGATATATCGTGCTGTGCCAGAGAATTATTAGCCAGTTGTGATACAGCCTCTGCACTGAAAAACTTTGGGTTTACAATGAACGTTAGTGGATACTTTATGTAATGTCATTCTACAGGACAGTACAGTTCTCCACTGGAAAATGCAATGCAGTCCTCTTAATGAGACTGCATTTGTCTTGCCTCAGAGTAGGACACACTCAAGGCAGGTCTGCCAAGGTCTTTTAGGCGGACTTTTAAATACTTGACTAGTTTCCTAAAGGAATAGGCTTTGGGGAGTTTTGCCCCCAGAGTGAGATACCCAAGAATGGTTTTACTTGCCTGTTGGTGTTCAATACAGCAAAATGCTTGGCTCGTTAAAACTGTGCCTGCTTGGAATGGCACGATCTGGAGAGACTGTATTTAACTTGAATCTTGCCAACAGGTCCTGTCCTGATTGTTCCGTGGCTTAGCTTTACTCATTTCACTGCTAAGAAGGGCAGATGAGCATAGTACTGGCATGGACACCCTGTTGAATATTTATGTAATACGATGCTGTGCACTTCTTAACGGGGTCTGAACCTTTTAAATGACTTTGTGTAAATCTTGTGTAAATACAGAGCAGTACAAGGATCTTGCAAAAAGCAATTATGTTTCTGTGCTTAGTTTAAACTAGAGTCCTAGGGATTGATAAACAAGGTTTCTCTTAAGTAGTTTTTCATTCTTGCACAGGTCAGAAGTAAATAAATTTGAAAAGATGCAGTTGATAGGATATACCTGAGTGCTGTGGTTCTTGTTAACACTCGTTTTAGAAAGTACAAAGGTTCTGTTTACCCTTTGCAGCTGAACTATGCTGATATGTTGAAAAGAGTGGAACCTCTACGCAATGAACTGCAGAAGCTGGAGGATGATGCCAAAGACAACCAACAGAAAGCAAATGAAGTGGAGCAGATGATTCGTGATCTTGAGGCCAGTATTGCCCGTTACAAAGAAGAATATGCAGTACTGATTTCGGAGGCTCAAGCTATTAAGGCGGACTTGGCTGCTGTAGAAGCAAAAGTAAGACTTTATATACCAATAATTTTCCATTCTTTAATCTTTGACAGTCCAAAATTGAATCGTTCTTCAAGCTTTAGAGTGGACTTGGTTGCTTCCCCTGTGCAGTGCATTTGAACTGTTTCATCTCTGAGCGTCATGAGACTTCTCAAGAAGCCTGTCTGGAGTTACAGAAATATTAAGTCATGTTGCTACTTGATTAACAAGACAATTCTTATAAGATTTAAAATACGTAGAAAACTTTTGAAAACAGGCATGGTAGATGTAGTGTGATTGTAATGTCTTAACTGGACTTCAAGAAGGGAAGGGTGGATTTCTCTGTGTACTTGATTTCATCATTAGTGTGTTGCTGCTGTGCTAGTACTTAGCACTTTTAAGTTCATCGAGGTAACAGTTAAAATCAACATAATTAACACTGAAGAACCCCAAATTTAATCTTATTTTGAGCTTTTAAATTTAACTTGGGCCTTGAGTCAGAATTTAAGTGTTCTGAGAGACTTGTAATAATATGGCAACGTATCATCATCTAAAGAATCTACTTCACCACTTATTCCTAGGTAAACCGTAGCACAGCTCTTCTGAAGAGTCTTTCTGCTGAACGTGAAAGATGGGAGAAGACAAGTGAAACGTTCAAAAACCAGATGTCCACTATTGCAGGAGACTGTTTACTTTCGGGAGCTTTTATTGCCTATGCTGGCTACTTTGATCAGCAGATGCGTCAGAATCTGTTCACTACATGGTCTCACCATTTGCAGCAAGCAAATATCCAGGTAAAGATGCAGTCATGATGAGTTAACCATGAACTGATTTACTGCAGGAGTTAAGCTGTGGGATTCCTAGGTAAAGAATGGAGCTGTTGGAAAAGAGCACTTTGTAGAGCTGCATGTACTTCAAATGTCTTCAGCTGGTTGGAGAATGTCAAATTAAGTATTAACTGTGTTTGCTTCCTGCAGTTCCGCACAGACATCGCCAGGACCGAGTACCTTTCCAACGCCGACGAGCGGTTGCGCTGGCAAGCAAGTTCCCTGCCCGCAGACGACCTGTGCACTGAGAATGCCATCATGCTCAAGCGCTTTAACAGGTACTTCATTCTAAGATGTGGAGTTCTAAAGCAACCTTCTCACAGCAGGCAGGGTTTGCACCTATTGAATCACAGTAGCTCCTTCAAAGCACTGTTTCACTGGTGTGTGAAACTCTAATGTTTGTAAAAGCTTCTCAACCATGTGTAAACGTAAAAACTCTCATTCACCTTTGCTTGCCTTTTTTGTTATGCTTAGCTGTTAAAATAAGTTGCCTTGAACTGAAGCTACTTTGTTGCCCAAATACAAACTTACCTTTCAAAGCTCTGAAGTGAGTCATTGAACCTGCCTCAACTTAGTGAAGGAATAAACGAGGTTTTAAGAGTTGAGACTAATGATGCTATGTAAATTCATAAAACTGCTTAGACACCGTCTGCAGTCAAAACCTAAATAATGAAAGTGTTTTATTATTAACTTAAGGTATCCCTTGATCATTGATCCCTCCGGGCAAGCTACCGAGTTTATCATGAATGAATATAAAGACCGTAAGATAACTCGTACGAGTTTCTTGGATGACGCTTTCAGGAAGAACTTGGAAAGTGCCTTGAGATTTGGTAACCCACTTCTAGTTCAGGTTAGTGGCACGATCATGGAGAAACTATTTAAATTCTTGAATTCTGTCCTGTGTGCTAGAAAAGTTTGCAATTGTTCTCTTGGTAACATGCCAAGCAACTTTATTTTCAACTTGTAATTTAACAAGTAAACTAGTGATACATGTGGTGTTAGTCCTGAGAAGAATTGGTGAGCTACAAAATCAAAAGAAGGTATTTCCTTTTCCACCATTTCAAGATCAAATTCTTTCATTTTGAAATGATCTTTCTTTACTTCCACACTGTAAAATGATTTGCAGCCTGTCTATCTGTTCCTTTGTTTTCATGTGCTTTCTCTGGTCATAGATAATGGCAACTGATATGGCTAGTTATCTAGAGTTAAATCTACTCTGAGTATCAGGGAGAAATTTCAGTAATATGAAGAAATAGGCAACTATAGGAATAGTTGAATTTCCCTTGAAATGGGTGCGTTTTTCGCTTCTTAGTATGGTAATGGAAAAGATCAGTAGCTGTTGTTTGTCCTGTTTAGAGTAGGGCTTACGTGCAGTAGAGCTAACAAAATTACAACCACTAATAACACTCCTGTTCTGCACCTGTGTAGCTCAACTAGACATCTGAAGTGCACATACCTTCTGAATGTGATCCCTCTTCCAAACCAACTGCCAGTTGTTTACTTACCAGAATTTTAAGCCCTAGATGGATTGGGAGTTTTAGCTTGAGACATTTGCAAGCGAGAGTCTTTAACACATGTGTCTTTCTAGGATGTGGAGAGCTACGATCCAGTTCTGAATCCTGTTCTGAATCGTGAAGTCCGAAGAACTGGAGGCAGAGTTCTGATTACTCTGGGAGACCAAGATATTGATTTGTCACCATCCTTCGTTATCTTCCTTTCCACCAGAGATCCAACAGTAAGTAAAACAAAAGCTGTCCTGTTTGTAGAAATGGCACGTGAAGAGAGCTGAGAAAGTTTTTCCGTGTTTCCTGTGACAGGTTGAGTTCCCGCCAGACCTCTGCTCTCGTGTTACATTTGTGAACTTCACAGTAACTCGCAGCAGCTTACAGAGCCAGTGTCTGAATGAAGTCCTGAAAGCTGAAAGACCAGATGTTGATGAAAAACGCTCTGACCTCCTCAAGCTTCAGGGTATGTTTACCAAAATTAACTTCCTCCTGTTCCAAAAGATTACAGTGGGTTTACTCTAGAGAGACACAGTGAAATGTCTTCATACTCTGTTGTTTCAGGATGCCCAGTGGCAAAGTACACACAGTTCACATAATTCTTAAAAACTAACATATCTGTGCAATGTGACCTATTTTTTCTTCTAATTAAGGTGAATTTCAGCTGCGCTTGCGTCAGCTGGAAAAATCCCTACTGCAAGCACTTAATGAAGTGAAGGGACGTATCCTGGATGATGACACCATCATTACTACTCTTGAGAACCTGAAGAAGGAAGCAGCAGAGGTCACCAGAAAAGTCGAAGAGACTGATATTGTCATGCAAGAAGTGGAGACTGTCTCTCAGCAGTACTTGCCTCTTTCTACAGCTTGCAGCAGTATCTACTTTACTATGGAGTCACTGAAACAGGTAGGTTGAGTTCTTCCTCTCGGGAGCTTTGTGTATTTACTGGATAAAGCTAAATAGGCACTGCCCAATATTGCAGTTTGGCGGGCATACTCTGTTGGTTATCAAACATCAGGATTGTAGAGAGAAAAAATAAACTCTCTTCTCTTTCAGATACATTTCCTGTACCAATACTCCCTCCAGTTTTTCTTGGACATCTATCACAATGTCTTGTATGAGAACCCAAATCTGAAGGGAATTACAGACCATACTCACCGTCTCTCAATCATCACCAAGGATCTCTTTCAGGTTCAGTTTTTTGACTAGTAAATGTAATTCTTTAATCATTTTTGAAGGGTCAGCGTTCAAAGCTTCTTACGCTACCACTCTGTTTTGTTCCTAGGTGGCCTTCAATCGAGTGGCACGTGGCATGCTGCACCAGGATCACATAACGTTTGCCATGTTGTTGGCCCGAATCAAACTGAAAGGCACTATTGGGTAAATGTTTGTTTTCTTGCTTCACTTCAGTTGAAAAAGGGAGGGCTGTCTTAAAGGCATCTAGCTGAAGTCTTCTTTTCCCTTAACATTAGGGAGCCTACATATGATGCAGAATTCCAGCACTTCTTGAGAGGGAAGGAGATTGTGCTAAACACTGCCTCTCTCCCCAAAATCAATGGTTTGACTGTGGAGCAAACAGAGGCAATGATGAGGTTGAGCTGCCTTCCTGCATTTAAGGACCTTGTTTCAAAAGTTCAAGCTGATGAGGTAAGTGTTGGGCTAGGGTCTGTCTCTCCACTGAACTATCTTGTTAAGCTTTTAGGTGTCTGCCTGAAGAGCTTCATGCTTACATATAAGCTCTCCTACTGTGGGAAGGGAAGCCCTAAAGATTAACGAGTTGTAGTTGTGGAAGTGAATGTTCTTACTTCCTTTGTAACCCAGCTGTGAAACTTGTAAATACCAGCATTGTCCATCACTCAGTTTCACCGTTCATCTGGCTTTGTGGGTGACTAGCTTTGGTTCCCATGGTAGCAGAAAGTGTGACACTGCAAGTCTTTTACTGCGTCACCAATGTGTGATAATTATGCAGTAGAGGGGAGCAGCCCCAGCCATACATAACTTCATTATGGTGGGGTCTTGGACATGCCTATGTGGAATAAATTTGCAGTGCTGAACACTGCACCTTCTCATGACTGAAGCGTTCAAAGAGTAATACATCTTTGTCTTGACTGTGAAACTGTATGTCCCAAATTATGTCCATATCTTAAATAGTACCTGTTCGGTTTGTCCTGCCTAGTTTTTGTATTAGAAGTTGAATTCTCTTTACTACATCTAATTTTGCTCAAACTGTTCAGCCTGGGGTAAAATAACACACAGCTTGGGCAGGGACTTGGTAGAGATCTGTAGAATCAGGGGTGCTGGAGGCAATCGGTGAAATCAGGCATATCAGTGACACCATTTGGCACATCTAAAGAAAGCATAATAGACAAAGTGTAATTTGGGTTTTACATGTCCTTGCAGCAGGTTTCTGTTGTCTTGAAACTCCAATTCAGGTTTTTTGCATTTTTTTTTTCAATACAGCAATTCTGTATCTGGCTGGATAGCAGCTCCCCAGAGCAGACTGTACCATACCTTTGGACTGAAGAAAAACCTGCCAGTAAGTGAAGTTGCACTGTTGTCCATACCAGTCCTACTGTACTGATCTAAGGAGTTACTATGATTTTAAAAGTAATTCTAAAGTAGAATTTAATTTTGGACCTTAATGGTTAGGAAAATCATAAAGTTGGGACTGTGTAAGAACCTCAAATCTAGTGGGTTTGGTTCGAGGTTGTTTGGGGGGGGGTTGGGAGGTTTCTTTGTTTGGCTTCACCGGGTTTTTCAAACCCAGCTGTTATAAGCCGTAGTTACTACACTTGGTTGCTGCACCTTAACCTGTGATCTGGTCTTCCACTGAGGATGAAATGTAATTCTACAATCTCATTAGATTGCATAATAGTTTGGATTAACTTTAGTCACTGCCAATCTAGAGATAGCTCAATACTCTAAAAAGCTCCATGACACAGATTTTCTGAGGACAGGGCTGGTGTAGTAGAGTGTTTCAACCTGCAGTTGTATCTAAGCATGAAGTCTTGCCCTCTTGCTACATTAGTTGTCAGTGCTGATTTTTTAAGAGTGAGACCTTGAGGGTAACTGTTGCCCTTCAGTTCCTCCCTTGTCTGGAAGGTAACTTTAGGAAGTGTTTGCTATCTTTGATCATTCAGGGCTCAATTCCTGTTGCTTTCTAAGTTAAGGATTCTAAGCTCATATTTAGTAGCTGCTTATTAAAGCTGCTTGACCGTTAACTGAAGCAGCTCTAGGTTATCTACCCCTATCCATGCTAGACAAGTGTATAGTAATTCAAAGTTTAGCAGAAGAGCAGATTATTTTGTGAGTGAGAAGATGTGAAGAGATCTGTTGTCCCTGGAAATTAAAATCATTCATGGCAATACTTCTAGCCTGTAGATTTTGTAAACCAGTTGAAACTGGTAAGTTTTTCTAAGCTGTCAAATTGAAAACAGAATAGAAGCATTTCATTAAAAAGTTGCATCTGATCTTTCAAAGGATAATTAACTTTCTATATATGTAGTCTTCAGAACAAGATGGGGAGAAACTGAATGGAGAATTGAAGAGAGGAGAGTGTTGAGGATGGTTCTCTTGCCTGTCCATCTAATCCTGTCTCCATTTTCCAGCTCCCATTGGACAGGCCATTCATCGCTTGCTTCTGATCCAGACCTTCCGTCCAGATCGTTTGTTGGCCATGGCACATACCTTTGTTTCGACAAATCTTGGAGAGTCTTTCATGTCCATTATGGAGCAGCCTTTAGATCTGACACACATTGTGGATACAGAGGTAAACTACTTGTTTTTGAAATGCTTAGTGCCACCTTGCATGAGTTCCACAGTGAGTTCAGCTATCCAATGAATATTTCTTCCACTTACCCTTCTCTGGTGTGAGGAGTGGATTGTTTTTCTATCTGTTAAGTTAAAACTAAGAGTAACATAATGGGTTTAGTAGTACAGAGGGAAGAAACACTGAGCTTACTGCATTCTCATATTTATCTAGTGATTGATTCGTATCCTTTTCAATTTCTTGGGGCACAGGTGAAACCAAATACCCCTGTGCTGATGTGTTCAGTGCCTGGTTATGATGCCAGTGGTCACGTTGAAGACCTTGCAGCTGAGCAGAATACACAGATTACTTCAATTGCTATTGGTAAGAGCATACCTTATTTCAACATCTAAGCATAATGAAACTGCGAGCAGCAAGAGATTTAGCAACCCTTCTGTCTTTTAGGTTCTGCTGAAGGATTTAACCAAGCAGATAAAGCAATAAACACAGCAGTGAAATCTGGAAGGTAAGTTCTATTTCATTTTCAGCTAGAGTACTGCCTAGTAGAAAGGTAAAAGGGGGAAGTTATCTATTGGCTAAAGCGATAAAACTGTGAGTAAAACAAAAAAGTAGGCCTGTCTTTTGGATTTAAGTTTGTAATAGCAAGCACATCTGTTTGCATCTTATAGTTAAATATTTTCAGGAGAAGTAGGTTGTACCTGCAAAACAGGAAAGTTAACCCATTTACCGTACATAGTAACTGATCCTATGTAGAAGGCAGGTTTAAAAGAGGGAGGGAAATCTGTAGCATTGATATCATGTTCTGTTACTCTTTGTGATGATCACAGCCGGGATCCATAAGCTGTTCACTAAAAAGCACTTTTACTCTGTTTCAAAAATTCACAGATGGGTAATGCTGAAGAACGTTCACCTGGCTCCTGGCTGGCTCATGCAACTAGAAAAGAAACTACATTCCCTGCAACCCCATGCTTGCTTCAGACTCTTCCTTACCATGGAGATTAATCCAAAGGTATTACTGATTTAAGATTTGATTCTTTCAGGCAGAGTAACTGGCTTGCAGAGCTAAGAGTGCTCCTCGGGGAAGGTTTTCTCATGACTGCCTTTCTGCAGTAAAGAAGAAGGAAAATACGCACCAGGAGAGTTATTAGCCTTGCTTTCTGATAACTGAATTGTAGCTGTAAACTTCACATTGTTCCTTTTGCTGATTCCCCTAACCTCCAAAAGAAAGGCAGGACTTCATGTGCTCACCATGAGGTTTTGAAGTTAACACAGACTGTGCTGGAATTTAATTTAGTGAAGGCTAAAGCAGCTGGATTTGAGCTTACTGATCTTCTCTAGGTGCCAGTGAATTTGTTACGTGCCGGCCGAATCTTCGTGTTTGAACCTCCTCCTGGTGTGAAGGCAAACATGCTGAGAACCTTCAGCAGCATTCCAGTTTCTAGGATGTGCAAGGTGAGGCTGTGGTTTGTGTCGATGAAACTAAATGCAAGGACATATTCGTTGAAATCTTATTTAGATGTTAAAATCTCAGCTTCTAAGATGCCCCTCAAATGTTTTTCTCTCCTCACCCAAGTGGAGTAGTAGTTGCTTGCTTCTGTTGGTAGAATGTATTCAGTTTCAGTAGCAATCTAGCATTAAATCTGATACTTTGTAGTCTTTTAGCTGGCTTTGGTTTTATCAGTTCACTGGAGTTACAGTTGTTTGGTTTTGTGTTGGTTTTTTTCTCCCCACTCTAGTCTCCAAATGAGCGTGCTCGGTTATATTTCCTCCTTGCCTGGTTCCATGCCATTATCCAAGAGCGCCTGCGCTATGCTCCGCTGGGTTGGTCCAAGAAGTACGAGTTTGGAGAGTCTGACCTGAGATCTGCCTGTGACACAGTGGATACCTGGTTGGATGATACAGCCAAGGCAAGTAGTGTTGTGTGCTTGGGCACAGGTGACAGATTACTTTGGATCTTCAGTGAAACAGTCTGTTCTGGAAACATCAAGGAAGCTAAATGAGTAGGAACAAAAAACCTGTTGGCAATTTAACGATTGTTTCCTGCTAATTATAGGGTCGCCAAAACATTTCCCCTGATAAGATCCCCTGGTCTGCACTGAAGACACTGATGGCCCAGTCTATCTACGGCGGTCGTATCGATAATGAATTTGATCAACGTCTGTTAAACACTTTCTTGGAACGTCTGTTCACTACCTTAAGTTTTGACAGTGAATTCAAACTGGCTTGCAAAGTTGATGGACACAAAGATATTCAGATGCCAGATGGAATCAGGTATCATTTTTTCCTTATCCTGATTTCTGTGTACAACTTTGGGGTTTTTTCATTAAAAAACTGCACACAAAGAAAAACAAAAAAACAATCACATAACCTGTATTTCTGTGCTGTGTAAACATCTGTCTCGGGCAAAGCATTACTTTGGCATTATAACAGAGGAAACCTTTTAACGAATATTAAAACTCTGCCTTGCAGGCGTGAAGAGTTTGTCCAGTGGGTTGAGATGCTGCCAGATACACAAACACCATCATGGCTGGGCCTGCCCAATAATGCAGAGAAAGTTCTTCTCACCACACAAGGTAAATCCAGAACTGTAACAATATCTTCCATAGATTACCAGGCTATGATTTTAACTAAAAAGCAGAAGAGAAATACAAATTTTGCTGAAGAGTCGATAGCTCTCTCCTTCTCCCTCAACATAATTGGTTTAACTTCTGCAAGGTAAGACACTTGAGTAGTCCGAAAATTGACCAGGAGCCTGTGAATCAAAAAAGCCAGTTACATTTAGTCTTCCAGATGGCAGGCTCCTATCTTGATTCTGGAAAGCTTTATGGAAAGCTTCTGGAGCCACCTACAGCTGGGCAGTTCTGAATCGTAGGTCTAGACTAGGAATAACGGAAAGTCCTGGTTCTTGCATGTAGGGGGATGTTTTCATCTTGATGCCGCTGCTTCTCTGACTAATAGCAAATCTTCTATTTTAGGCATAGATATGATCAGTAAAATGCTGAAAATGCAGATGCTGGAGGATGAGGATGATCTGGCTTATGCAGAAACTGAGAAGAAGACAAGAACTGATTCTACATCAGATGGACGCCCAGCCTGGATGAGAACACTGCATACCACAGCCTCTAACTGGCTTCACCTTATCCCACAAACCCTAAACCATCTGAAGCGGACTGTGGAAAACATTAAAGTAAGAACTACATTTTATTTAATGTGGGCACAGGAAAAGCACGAGTTTGGGTGCATTGTGATTTGCAAGTACCAATTACACTGCTGAGGGGTCAATGGAACCTGTATTGATGCTGATTCTGGGTCGCATAGCCATGTTAGGTTTCTTGAAATGCTCCTAAAACCTGGTTTATGTCTTTTGGGTATTATTTGAAGAAATGCAATGGCAAACAGTCTAGCCAGGGAGCTGCAGCAGGCAGTCTGCATTAATTGTTCAACTATGACTTCTACTTCCTTGCTTCTCCAAGGGAGAGGAGATGGTTGGTTGTAAAACAGTTTCTTCAATCACTTCCTGCACCACAGGCTGCATCTTCGTGTCCAATGCTTGTAGCCACAGTGTGACTGCTCAGTCCTTCCAGAATTAAGGGGTTGCTTTTCGTAGCAGTTTTCCAGGAAGAACTTTGATCTGCAACTTACTTTCGATGTTTTGACCATCAGGATCCTTTGTTCCGGTTCTTTGAGAGAGAGGTGAAAATGGGAGCTAAGCTGCTCCAGGATGTTCGCCAGGACCTGGCAGACGTGGTTCAAGTGTGCGAAGGGAAAAAGAAACAAACCAACTACTTGCGTACACTGATAAATGAGCTGGTGAAAGGTATGGGAATTCAAATTGGCGTCTCCCAGTGCTCTCTTTGCTTCTTGCGCTCTGTAAGAGGCTGTTGTGGTCAGCAGCTTAAAAAAAAAACCCCAAAAATGGTAGAAAAATGTGGATAGTCTTTGCCATTTGACACAAGCAGTACTTAAAGTTGAGCATAGAATTCCCATTGGTTTGGTTTGAGATTTCAAGTTGAGGTTGATAATAGCCTAATAATTAGGCTGTAATAATAGTAGAATAGTTAGGCTATAATAGTAATATTATTAGGCTTTTTTGTACAATTTATATTAGCGGCTTAACTTTTAAGCTGAAATCTTACTAAATTCTCTCAATTTCTGACTTGTGACAGAACAAAGTTATTTGTACCACCAAGCGAGTAGTGTTTGTCCTATAAAATCTCTTAGAAAATAGTCGAGTTCTCTGAATTTCTATTTAAAGATTGTACGTACGTGTGGAATTTTCACCGACGTCCTGCATGTTGTAATATGTGGTGATTGGTACAAAAGCATTTTCTGAAACACAGATACTTGACCTCTTCAGGTTTTTCTGAAGAACTCAAATCTTCATGCAGAGTTGAAGATGGGTCTTGCAGTAAATAGCTGTATGTAACTGCAGCTGCTCTTGAAGGGTGTCTCTAACTGTGGGTGGCATTTTAAACACAGACTAGACCTGGAGGCCATTCGCTCTGTAATCTTTGAAAGTGCTTTCACTTACCGAGGGGCCTTTTTAAATAGAGGTTGATATTCTAGTCCAAGTCTTCAAAGTTTCACTATAGAGTGTAATTTCAACCTGTATATCAACAAAACTTAATTCCAATCACATTTTTTGTAGGTATTTTGCCTCGTAGCTGGTCTCATTACACAGTGCCAGCTGGTATGACTGTAATCCAGTGGGTGTCTGACTTCAGCGAGCGCATTAAACAGCTCCAGAATATTTCCCAGGCAGCTGCATCTGGTGGAGCAAAAGAACTGAAGGTACCTTGTGCTGACTTCTCGGGGTTATTGGTGGAGCTGTGTAACTGCTTCCTGGAGTCTTCACATCAGGGCTTCTAAACAGCTCCTCAGTCAATGAACTTGAGTCAGTGTTCTCTGAGATGTCTGTAAATACTGCTGAGCATCTCCCGATCGCAATGTGGTGAGGCTTAGCAGGCTAACTGTGCACAGAGATCAGAGGGAGCATTAGTATTGTAGAGCAACAGGAGACAAAGCCTTAGAGCAAAAAGCATCTTAGCAGTTACACGGTGTTCCAGTAGCAGCAGGAGCATTTTAATGTAAATAGTTTGCTGAAGTATTTATAGTAGTCATTAACTAACACTGCAGCTGAAATACTTTTTTCCCTCTATTTTCCCCCTTAAATAGAACATCCATGTGTGCCTGGGTGGCCTGTTTGTACCAGAGGCATATATTACTGCTACAAGACAATATGTTGCCCAAGCAAACAGCTGGTCCCTTGAAGAACTCTGTCTTGAGGTCAATGTTACAACTACCCAGAACGCAGTCCTGGATGCCTGCAGCTTTGGAGTTACAGGTAAACTTAGCTGAAGGAAGGGACCTTGCTCTGAAATGTTTTCAGAAGCTGCTGGTGTTAAACGGGCTTTGTCAAATGAAAAAAGATCCTGTCGTTGCAAAAGTTAATACACGCTTTCTGAAAATGTTTACAGATTAATTATTCGAGAAGTGCTTACAATGCTAATAAATCTCAAGAGCGGGGTCAGTATATATTGAAGTGGTAGAGCATAATGTATCACCTACAACCTCTTCATTTGCAGTATGAAACACTTCTCATTTAGTGGACTTTGCCCTTGAAAGGTACAGGGGGAGACAGGCTTTGGACATATGAAAGCTCTTAGAACTCTAAACTGTATTGCAATTTGCAGGCCTGAAGCTTCAGGGAGCTACGTGCAGTAACAACAAGCTGTCGCTTTCGAATGCTATTTCAACTGTCCTGCCCATTACACAGCTTCGCTGGATCAAGCAGACAAATGCTGATAAAAAAGCAAATGTTGTAAGTGTTGATGAAAATATTTAGATACACTTAGCAATTTTTTTCCTAAGGCACTACGGATACTTGTACCAGGCACCACAAATCAAATTGGTGTTCTCTGATCATTCTCGGTGTCGGTTGGCATCTGATTTCAGGGCTGGCAGCAAACTGACGTAGTGCTGATCCTGTCTTTCCTTTGTAGACAGATAAAAAGGAGAGGCATCCAAAAATGCTGTCAAGTGCTGTTTAGGTCAAAACTCAAATTTATACCTATAGCAGCATCTGTGAATTTATTAAGCCTTGGGGTTTTTCCTTGTATTTTGAGTACTGAGTTACCTGAGAGTAAATTCCCATCTCATTAGTACCATACAATGTTACAGAAACCTGTTACACTCTTCAGCTGTCTTACCCAACTCTTCTATATTCGTGTTTTTCCCCAGGTTACTTTACCAGTTTATCTGAACTTCACCCGTGCTGATCTGATTTTCACCGTTGACTTTGAAATAGCTACCAAGGAAGATCCCCGCAGCTTCTATGAGCGTGGTGTTGCAGTTCTCTGCACTGAGTAAACAAATGTATTTTCATTGGTTAATGCTATAGTAAGTGTCAGTCTTCTATGTAGTGCTCACCTGTACTTTTGTAATCAGGGTAGGTTAGCAGATGGATTTGTGTCAAGTTGGCTGGAAAGGCGGCGGTGCATTGGAAAGCTAATGGGCCAGAGGGATTTCTTTGAAGGAAAATTGAATGAGATTTTTAGATGGTTATTGGTAGATGTGATATTTGATGGATTATGTTATATTAAATAAAATACATAGCAAAAATTTTGACTGTCTGTTTCTGTTAATGTAATTCTTCTTAGTGATGTTTTTAGTGTGGAAAACCTCTACTCATGATCTTTTTAGAGGATAACGAGGAGTTGCTCTTCAAGCTAACCTCCAGTACCAGGAACCTTGGAATGTAAGTCTGTAGTGCAGTTAAGACACAAAGCCTGGCATCTGCTGTGGTAATTCAGGCCATTGCATTAATTACTTGCAATGGACTGGTTCTTACGTGAAGTAACCTGCCATGATCATTGAGAAGCTGGAGCATCCTGAACTAAACTTGTCCTATTGACCATAGAGCTTCCTCTTTCTCAAACTGCTTTTAAGGTGAAATAGGCCTCCAGATTCGTGTCTCAGTAACCCAAGAGGATGCTATTAAATGCTTACACAAGGAGTTACAACATTATTTCAGACTCTCACATGTGACCAACTGTTACTAAGTTAGGGAAGCTGAGAGTTCCTGCTAATTGCTTGGGTTGCTGTAATGGTTTGGGCATTTGCGTGCTCTTTCTGATCCTGAATTCATTGGCTAAGCATTTCTACCTTTCTGACCATCCTCTCAGAACAGCTGTCCTCTCTGACAGTGGCTAAAGTCAAGTGTTCAAAGACGTGTGAAGAATGCAGGCACACAGCTTTCCAATCTCAAAATGGAAATCTTGAGAGCCCCTTCCTTCAGTGTTTGCTCCTATGAAAGCAGTGACTTTCATCAACTCTAGTATTTTTCTGTGATAAGGGGTTCTAGAGTACAAGCCTGTGCTGGGAGGAAAAACTGCTATCTCAACCTGCCTCACATACTTTGTTTTGGTCAATGCTTGCTGGTTACTAAAACAGAATCCTGCTTTCTGCCCTCTCACTGCTGTTTTGCAAAGTTAATCGCTGAGATTGAACTGTCCTGGCTGGTTTTGTTACCTCACAAAGTGTGAATCCCAGACCAGTGATTCAGGTAATCTTTGTGCCTGCAGTTCTCTTACCCAGTTGTGAGGAGCAGAAATGAGAACTACACGCGTCATGATCCAAGATGAGTTGTAACTATAACGCCTTTGCTTTGTTTCAGCCTCTATGAGAGACTTTGCTTTCCAGCACCAGAATATGTCTGGATCTGGTATCACTGCTTCCAGCATAGTTTCAATTACAGTGTACACAAAAACCAGAGCTCCTGCTAAGCAGCCTGCTCTGGGTCCCAGCTGCAGTATGAAGTATTGGCTTAAATCAAGATCCAGCTGGTGGCAGCTCAGCTGCCCATGCACCTTCCTTTCAGCAACTGCTGTTTGTGCACAGCTCATAGGTCTGGGCTGTGGTACCACTCACAGCTACTGTTAAAATTCTTCCTAAACCAGTTCTGATGCCTTAGGTTTTAACTTTTATATTTCCCAAACCCTGCCCTGCCTGGTGTGTGACTCTGCAGTTCCTTGTGGCCTGTGAGCTGCTGTTCTCTCCTGCTGGTCAGACACAACAAACCTCTGCAGGTTTCCACTCCAAGGACACCAGGCCCAAAATGTGTCAACTAAAAGCCTCTAAAGGGGAGCAAACTTGGGGTAATTCCATCCTGAAACTGAGGTGATAATTGGAGAATTAACCCTGATATGCAAATGAACCAAACTTATCAAAGTGTGAAGAACCCATGGCCCGGGGTCCATCTTGGGTGTAGTCTTTGGACTGCCCAGGGTGGGCCTTTGAAGGCCCTTCAAATAAATCCCTCTTTTTATTCTCTCAATTCTTGTCTAGTCTCTGTGTTGTAGGTGGCCACTTAAGGCATCAGTTCCATCTATTGGCAAAGGCTGATGGGCAGATCAAGAGAGTCTCAAGCGTCCTGGAGCTTGAGCTTCCCAAACTCTTCAGCTCTTTTATGTTAACTTCTGCATTAGGCCTGAATTAACAAAAGGTGTGATTTCAGTTCACAGGTTAATCCACAGCTGGATCCTCATACTGCATAAACATACTGCAGTGAGTATATACTGTCCCACATGGCTCACCTTTCCACTTACTTCCCTCCTCTCCTGTCGTGTTTTTTTCCACGCTGTGTGAAACAGCTGGTTTAAGTGAAATCCTCTTTAGGTGAGTTTAGGGTTCTTGGCTGCAGTTTGAAAGTCAGGGGTTCTGTTTTGTTTAGCCTCAGCTGATGGGGCTGAGAGCTCGGGTGTCTAATAGCTAGGACTTAAAATGAAGGGCTGGGCTGCATCACAATGTCATATTTTTAAGCTTTTCACAAGTCTTCATTCCAGAGAAAAGTTGCTTTAATAAAATAAATATACAGGTGGAAGGGCGCAAAGCTAGCAGTTAAACAATATTTTGAGTGGCTTTCCATCTTACGAAAGAAACTGGAAATTAAACACCCCTGCCAGTTGTACAAAACAAATGCTTTCACAAGTCGTTGGTACTAACATCTTTCAAGCCATCATTGTACTTTCATAGTTAGTAGTTCCCCTCCCACACAAATAGACTACTCAGATTCTAAAGATGATAAAAGAAATTACCATACAGGAGAGGGAGATAAGAGATACAGTTTTTGCTCCCTAACTGGCCTCCCATCTGCGGGCACCACTCCTGCAGCTCCTGAGTGATCGCTCTCACTAAGAAGCTCTAAGCTGTGTTCCACATCACATTGTGAACACCGACCTGGCAGCAGCACAGAAACTGCCCAAAACATTGGTTAAACCAGGTAGGAGCAGCTGTGTTACCAGCAACTTCTCCCCCTTCGAAGGAGAAAATGAAGACTGGATTGCCAGTAGTTGCAGTCGGTTCAGTGTGATGCAGTTCAGCTGGTGGCAGTCAAACCTGTGTCCTTCACCACTCGGAGGGAGGTCTGACACAGCAAGGGCCAAACGTGACACCAAGCATGTGCCAGACGAGCCATAGCTACTGAAAGCTAATTGCACCCAAGGGGGCATTCTTCTTTCCCTCCTCAACAGATCCTTTTCAGCAGTGGTGAAATTACACTGGAACTGAGCAGGTGCCTCTGGGTACTGCACACAGGACTCGGGGCTGGGGCTTCCAGAGGATTTGGGCACCAAGCTTGGCTGCCCTGCTGTGGATATACCTTTGCTGGTCTTCACTGGAATTGCCACACAACTTGTTTGATTCCATTTTTTGGGTGGCTCTCAGAGCTGGCTGTACAGTGCATTCGTAACAGGCTTGAGGCAGCCTGTTTAGTTCAGGTACACTCTGCAAAAGAAATCTCTACCAGAATGATCCTTCAGAACCATTTGTCCAATGATTTATTCATTCAGTTGCACGGAATTTCTTTCTCTTTAGCTTTTCACTAGCACCCTCTGGAGCAGGAATCCCTTGTTTTCTTTTAATTATGGGCTGCTTGGCCGTTGTGCCACCACAGTGAGCTGCGAGCAGGGGCTGTGCAGCAGTGTCAGCCGGGCTTGCAGGGAAGTCCGCAGAGGCTGGAGGGTCAATACCCATCGGTAAGGCGTGGTCAGGTGTCAGCCCCCTGGGGGTAAATGCTTCTGGGGCTGGAGGCAGCTCAGGTGGTTGCAACAGATCCTTCTCGAGGCTGGGAAGCTCCAGGGCTTCACAGACACTCACTGCCTGAATTTCACTGACATTTGGAGGGTTAGGGAAGGATTCTTCATCTTCTGAAGTATCAGCATCCCCCAAAGGCATTGCTTTTGGGACACTGCTTGTCCATGGCGCATATTTTATACCACAGTCAGTGTGAACAGATGCATCTTCTGAATCACCATCATAAGGATCTAAAAACTAAAATAAACGTCTCTAAATATGGTGGATGCTTATTTATCCTTAAAAAAAACACAAACCAAACCAAACAAGATGCAACATACAGTGGACTTTAAAAATCCCTTTCAACCTAAGTCACAGACTTACCGTGGAAGTTTTTCTGTTTATCCACACATTCCTACCTTTATTTTAGTTTTTGGATGCTACACCAAGAACTGTGTAATACCCAAAACCTACTTGTAGTCCCCTGGATTCCTTTGCTTTCTTGAGTCCTCCAGCAAGTGGGCTAGGCATGACCTGTTTAAGAGAAGTTAACATAGGTTTATAAGGCACTTTCCCATAAATTATCAAAAGAAAACCAGAGTAGGTGTACCTAGAGAAGAGGAAGCCAGATTGTCACGTTACTAAAAGACAATGAAAAGTGTGTCTCAGTCTAACTTTTAAAGGTCCGGTAAAGTTAACCTAAAACAGAGCTATGGGAGGTCTTAGTGCACTTAAAGCATTGCACTAAAGAGAACAAGGAGTAATTACATACCACCAAAAAATAAACCAAACCAGCACTTAAATAATAGTAGTCCAGACACAAATTAGAGTTTAGAGAGCTTCCTTCCCACCCAGGTCCCTTTTTGTTCTTTCACATAGGGATGATTTGAAATCCTGAAATAGGGCTTAGAGTCTGGGCCTATTAATAAAAAAAAAAAAAAAAAGAAAAAAAAAGAAAAAGCCATGTAGGGAGACTCCCTTTGGAAAGCAAAAGTCTCAGAAACAGAAAGAAGTTAACAGCAAGGAAAGTGGGAAAGGGCTTCTTGAGAAGGATCCACCGCAGGTGCTCAGAGAGCACACAGCCAGTCAGTGCCGTGCTGCTTCCAGGGGGAAGGGGGAGAACTGAGCACGGCTGAGACAGAGCAGGGCTCAGGAATCTGGACTCAACAGGAAACTAGCAGAGAGGCTGAAGTCCAAGTCCATTTGTGACCGTGTATTCTTGTGCTGGTTCAAGGACAGGGAGATCCCCACAAAGCCCTTCTGCTTCTCCAAAGATCCCAGAAATCCCCAGTCCTGCCCTGCCACCTGCCTCAGCACACTCGGTGAGAGCAGCCAGCTCTTTGTTCAGGCTGGGACCTGAGCAACTCCCCCTTCCCCCTGCCCAGCCATCACACAGCTGCACTTCCAGCCTGGTTTCTCCCAGGACAACACAGACAACACCAGCCTTGCCCTGACCGTTCTGGAAGGTGAAGTGGTGGCAGGTTCCTGGCAGGCAGCTTCTCTGAGTCACAGAGCACAGTGATTCACACAGACCAACAGTGAGCATCAATTCCAAAGACTTTTACCCACAAATTAAGTATTTTGTTCTACACTCCTGCACCGGGTCTTTTTTCATCAGCACTAGTTTGACAGAACAATGTTCAAGAAGTTACCAATATCCATAACTAACTGCCACAGCAACAGAACTGCTCTTAATCTCCTCCAAAATGGACAGTCAGAAGGTAGAGGTTTTCCACCCAGAGCTGCAGAAATCCCACTTGACCAGAGCTGCTGAAAGTTAACCACCAGCAACAGCCCAGGTCAGCACTTTCTTAGCATTTGTCTGCCTAAAATACTGTCTCTTTCCTGCCTCATCCCCCTAGAACCAACTTTAGGAAAGTTAGTAACAGTTGTAGGAAAGAGCCTGAGAGAGAGGGTAGTGTTGGGTTTGTTTTGGGGTTTTTTTCCAGTCACAAAATCAACAACCCCACAACGTGCCTTAGATGCTCTCTACTGAGGCTGAAGGAAGAGTTGGATACACGTCAGGGAATCACATCACCACCAGAACACGCCAGAGCCAGCCCTTACCTCCGCCCTGGATTCAGACTCGGACTCTGTGCTTGACTCCACTGTGCACTTCTGCTGCAGAGGAGGAAGGGAAAGAAAAGCCACTCAAAGCAGGAGTTACTGCAGCTCCAGGCTGAAGCTGAAGTTCTAGTACCAACTGTAGGTGCTGAGTTTCTCCAAAGCTTCCCCATTTGAAGGCAGCTTGTCTTTCTAAATATCCCACAGCTGTGGTGCTGGTTGGGTTGTGCAAGTGAGACATAAGGGGAAAATAGAAGTCTCTCTCATCACTCCTCACCCCCAAAAACACAAAGGGAAGCAGCCCAGAACATGCCTTGCACTTGCTAAGAATTGTTACTCCAGGCTGGTGAGTAACTTTACAGAACGATTTTTAGTTTGCACCGTGGTTCTGTTTGTTTCTTTGCATTTGGTGGCCCTACAGCTCAGAACTGTAACTGCAGACAAATGACTCAAAACACACCCATTTTTTCTAAAGCTCTTGCTTAGAAAGAGACCTTACAAACAAACAGCTCCCTGAGTCCCCAGAGAGTAGCACAGAAGTGGAGGATTTTCCTCCATCCCTCCCACTTTAATTAATTAATCCACACCTGTTCTTCATGCACTCTTTTCCAGCCCAGCCAGCTGCACCATCAGGCCAAGGGAAAACCAACAAACACTTTCTGAATTATATTGTAATAGGGAGGTAGAGAAGCAGCAATCAGAAAAGTTACCATGTATTTTCGTGCCAGTCTTTCTACGCAGTCTGGGCTTTTACCAGAATCCTCCTTTTCCTGAGCATCTACTGAAGCAGGCAGAGGGTAGGAGAGCACATTAGGAAAAACCTTCTCAGAGATAAATTGCCCAGACATGGCTACTCCCTTTCTGCTAGAAAAGTTGATCAGTCTGTGTTAAGCTCTCAATCAAAGGCAGCTTCTGTTTAAGAAAATAAGAAGCAGCCACTGTCTTCTACCACAACAAGCCTTCACACGCTAGTCCTTCGTGCAGCATGAGGAAAACATAATCTTTTTTAAAAGAAGCTTATACCAGTAACATGGGCTTTTTTTTTCTTTTCGGCACTAACAAGTTTTCTGAATCCTAAAAGAGGTATTTGTGCTCAAGACATCCAACCAGACTAGAGGGGGATAAAGGCAAAGCTGTGCCATAAGCCAGCCCTCTATTCCAGTTCCCCACTCCCAAAATTCAGCCCCCCTGCACTCACCCCCTCTCCCCTCCCCCCCCAGGGCTCTGTTACAGGGGTTCCCTCTCTTCCATACCCCCCATGGGCTGCCCAGCCTCCCTCCTCTTCCTCCGCCACTGCCTCCTCCCAGCCGAGGCCATGCTGACCCCAGCGCCTCCCGCCTCTCCAGCTTTATGGGCTGGGTCCCGCTGCCCCCACCTCCACCCTCACCCCAGCCCTGCTCAACCTCCTCCACCTGGAGAGCTGCTCCTTCAAAAAACAGGGAGTGAAGCAAGAGAAGAGTGAAGCCTTCCCGTGTAAGAAAGCCCTTTGTGCCGCTGCAAGGCTCCAGGCTGCTCTGCAGCAGAGCCAGCTGCGTGGGGCCAGCACTCCTGTAGCCACTACATTTCCCAAGTGTGCATATAAAATACACACACACACACACACATACACACATATAAAAGCACAGGTATAAATGCACAAGGCCTGGTGGCCAGGGATGTGACACTTCCCCTCTGCTCTCACCAATTTATTTTCTGGAGCCTCATTTCCTTCACACCACCCTCAGGCTGACAGAAGAGTCAACAATCGAAGGGAACCCCTCTCTTCCCTCCAGAGGCAGCCAGGGTGTTCAAAGATGTTTCTCCCTGCGATTCGCTGGAGCAGATGATCTCCTCTGTAGCAGAGGGACAGTTGTAGCTGGACACACAAAGCTTTCTGAGCATCCTTCCTAAAGACTTACAAGCCAGCACAACAATTTTACTGTTTATAAATTCCAGGAACAGTATTTTTTTCAGAGTTACTGGAGAACTATAAATCTGGTCTGCTTTTTACAAAGAAGCAGATCTGATTTGACCATTTAAAAGCCACATCTCCATTCCCTTTCTTCTTGTTCTTTTTATAGGAAATGAGGAGCTATTTTTACTTTTTTCCAAATAAAATTCCTTTTCTTACCATTATGCCTTTCCAACTACTCTATAAAAACCTCACCAAAACAAATCTCTCACTCTAAAGCCAGCAGTGCCTCTGAAAAGGCACCAGGAACAAGTCCCAGTGGAGGTGGCAGTGACAGCAGCTGTATCAGGGGCAGCTCACAAGCCCCACAAGCCTTCAACCCCACTTCTGCCTCCAGCTGAGCCAGACCCTGTTCCTTACACCTCTTTTCTTCCCAGCCACCTGCCTTTCCATCTCCTTACCCTCCCTACCCAGACCAAAACCATCTGGTGATTACTCCCTCTCTTCAGACTCTCCAACCATTTTCAAAACACAGCAGCCAAAAATCTCACTGGACACCCCACAGCACCTCCCACCACCGAGGTGGGAGCTAAGGAGCTGCTGCCTGCATCACCAGCTGGGACGAATGAGCACAAATGACCATCATGCTTCACCCAAATACACGGCTGGGAGTCATCACTCCCCCAAAAGCCTGCCCAAAATTAGCTGTGGATGCTTTACAGGCAGCAGCTGTTAGCAACAAGGCCCCAGGCTCCATGGATTGGAGGGGGTGTGTATGAAATGGTGGCTGTAAAGGGTGAGCACAAGCCAAGGCTCCCGCAGCAGACCTGCTCCCTGTGCTCTTCTGAGCAGGGCCGGGCAGCAGTTACAGTCACCCAACAGAATTCCAAGGGAGATCTCGGGTGTCCCCTTCCCAGAGCACACAGGTGACGCCACCACTGAGCCCTGGGGCTGCAGTGTGAATGAGGAGGTGGCCAGAGGGTCACAGGGGTGCAGCAACCCTCGCTCCGAGGTTCATTCCCATCATTTCCCACTGCTCAGTGCTCTGCCTCTCCTCGGCACTCTTGGCCCTGCACAGAACTTGTGCCAGCCCCGGCAGGCTCTGATTTCCCTTGAGTCCAGGCTTTCTGATGGTCTGACTGCTCAGGGTAATGTAGGGAATGACTCAAAACACCCAACACGTTCTCAGGGCAAGAAATACTGGAGATATCCTGCAAGTTTCACCTGAATTGTTCTCTAAGAGATAAATTCGTTTTCAAGAGAGGTCAAGACTTGCGTCATCACTGACCAAGTGGAAAAGTCTTTAGCATTTTTGGTCACAGTAAATTTTAAATCCCAGTGTTAACTAATTGGAAGGTATTTTCACTATTTTTTGCACATCATGGAAGATCTTGTAAAATAGACTTTAGTCACAAGTCACATATGCCTTAAAATCTACCTTGGTTTTGATACAATACTATTGAACCAGAATTTTTTAGAGAGGCCTTGAAGCAATAACCTAAAGCTTGCTGAGCTCCGCTCTCCTGACAACTTCCAACACTGAGCACCACAGAAGGAAGCCTTTTCCTCCTGATCTTTGCTTCTGCCACCCACACCAAACTGGAAGTCAATACTGGTGCACACACTAGAAACTGTAACTGCCTTCCTGCATCTGGTTTGATGCCATGTTTATTACAGCAACAGGACATCCATCACTGGGAGGGATGGTGATGGGACACACGGACATCTCGCACTGGCTGCACTGTGCACAACAGGGTCAACACACAGCTCCTGCCGAGGCACAGGGACACTTGAGTCAGAGCACATCTCACAGTCCCCAGGCAGGGCTGTGGGGGAGCCACAGCTCCTGCCTCATTCTCCAAGAACATTACGGCCTTGCTTTGACAATGCTTCTTTCACTGCCATGCAGGCACCAGTCTCTTCTGCAGACTTTCTAACTGTAATTTGCAATGGTTTTGAACATTTCATGTGGAGACACAGAATGGGATGTGTGGAAGACAAATGCCCCACCTGTTCACACAATTGTTGAAGGCTGAATGTGTGTAACAGCATTGAAGCAGTTGATTTCCATACCCCATCTCTTATTTCTCAAGTTTCATCTTGGAGAAAGAATTCAGGTGTGCAACCATGTGATCACCTCAGGCTGGTGAACTGACATGCAGGAACACCAGGCTTGACTCAAGTGGCCCAAGGCCAGTGAACGCCTCAGCTCGCAGTGTAGCCACTGCCCCACCCCACGTATAAAACAGGGATAGGCCTCTGGGGGTGGGAAGAGTGCTGCTTTGGCATAAGGATCTCCTTACAAACCCATTACTTTTGCAAGTTACTTTGAATTAGCTGCAGGAACCTGACTTTAGGTACCTGTGAATAGTTACAGCCAGAAACTCCCATCTTTTCACCTTACTACAAAAGCAAACACCAGCACAGCAGCATCATCTGTGAATCATCTTACACTGGGAGCTCCCGTATCATGGAGCAGAACAGATGGACAGAGGAACCCAGTGGGGCAATATGCTCAGAATGTGCCCATAACCTCCTCCCCTCCTCCTCTCCCAACAGTTCATTGGACTCAAGCTATTGTGAACACCAAATACAATCTGCATGAAGTCAACAAAGGGCACCCCAACACAGGCAGCAAGGGCAAGTTGCTGGACAGAACTGGTCACCCAAGCACTTGAATTCTTTTTGCTACTCAAATACCCAGGAATACAAAATGCAGCACAATGAAGTAGTGCTGCAGCCAGCTGTGTGATATGTAACCTACTTCTCAGGCAAAAAGCACTTGGATCCACCACCTCCCTGCAGCACCACTGAGTGGGGTTGCAGCTCCATTCACCCAGACTTCAAAACAATTGCTGGACCAGCAATGTGAGTTAAACCCAACGTAGAGCAAATTGCTCTTTCAGAGACCCTTCCTGCTCTGATGTGGTACTGGTTTGGAGTGGGACCACCAAGCACACCCGATTAATTACACACGGACTGTGACAGCAGCTGGAGCTCAGGATCCAGAGCCACAACTCATGTCGGCATGGGCAGAGCAGTTTTGTTTCAGTGTGAACACACAAGTCAGTGACACAGCTCAATTCGTAACACTTTTATTCTTACAGTTCTAGGTTCGAACTGTACATGCAGAGTTGCATAAGTCACAATAGAGATTTACAGTGGATTCTATTCTATGGTAGAGTGCAATCCAGAATCCTTGAACAGTATAAAAAACAACTTTAAACATCAAGACCTTGTTAGGAGCAGAAGGATTAAAGCTTCCCCAAGAGATTCAGCTCTCCTAGATACCTAGTTACTAGGTACTGTTTGTTAGACACTTAAGAGTTGAAGAGCTGTGGAACACTAAACAAACTTGAACACCCTGATGTCTTCCCATCTTCGTCACTTCTTTCCGCATTTCTGGCAATTAAGAATAAGTCAAAAAACCCTGCCACCTGCAACCAGCTAATACAGACAAAAATAACCACTCCTTACTTGCCTGTTTAGGGTTGTACAGTGTTAAAGAAAATATTCCCTCAATGGCATTTGTATCTCACATCAGCTGAAAAAGCAATGTAACAAAAATAAAGGTATAACATCTTTGAAAATAAATATAAAGAGGGAATGCAGACAAAGTGTCAAAGATTTTTTTGGCAGGTAACATTCATAATATACAAAATATAACTTATTCATATTAGCCAAGGAAACATTCATGAGTTCCTGTAAACTGGTTTAATCCACCTCCTCCATGCGTGATGTGTCGTCATCTCCTTCAAGAGGTGGCATCTCCTCAGTGACCGCTGGACTGGCTTCTTCTGCAGCAGTGTCATCTTCATCAATGCCTGTGCAGGAAACACACACGCCGTTAAATGCTGACAGCACAACGCAAACCTTTCATCTCCACAGCACTCCAACCACCTGAGGGGTCCATTTCCCACACTACACCAAGCAGGACACCAAGGTGATCTCAAGACAATTATACCCCGAGTTCACTGGAGCCAGGACAGATTTGGGAACTTACCCAGCCCGAGCTTGATCATTCTGTAAATGCGGTTGGCATGTGTCTGAGGGTCTTCTAAGCTGAAGCCAGAGGACAGGAGTGCTGTCTCATACAGCAAGATGACAAGATCCTTCACAGACTTGTCATTCTTATCAGCCTCTGCTTTCTGCCTCAGTGTTTCGATGATGGAATGGTCAGGATTAATCTCCAGGTGTTTCTTTGCTGCCATGTAGCCCATTGTGGAGTTGTCCCTTAATGCCTGCGCTTTCATGATCCTCTCCATGTTGGCAGTCCAGCCATACGTACTTGTGACAATGCAGCACGGGGAAGTAACTAAACGATTGGACACAACAACCTGCAGAGGGAACACAAAACACAGGTTTGCAATTTCAGCTTTTCAACAAGTACAACTGATTTACCTCAATTCATTTTTGACTGCAAAACTTGTTACCTACTGGTAAACCAAGTACTACTTTTACCTTTTCTACTTTCTTTTCAAGGATATCCTTCATTATCTTGCAAAGATTTTCAAACTTGGCTTTCTTCTCCTCCTGTTTCTTTTTCTCTTCCTCATCTTCTGGAAGCTCCAGACCCTCCTTTGTTACAGAAACCAGGGTCTTGCCTTCAAATTCCTTCAGCTGCTGCACACAGTATTCATCAATAGGCTCAATCATGTAGATCACCTCCAGCCCGTGTTTGCGAAGACGCTCCACAAACGCAGAGTTGGCCACCTGATCCTTTGTTTCACCTGCAACAAACAATGTCCCAGGATGAGCCTCAGCACTAACAGCAGCTTGCTCACGTTCTGCAGAGCCTTTGCAACATCTGCGGTGCTTCATGCCCCAACCACGGAAAAAACAAAAGGGCACCGACAGCCTGAAGACACTCAAGCTGTTTAAACTCACACTCCAGCATCTAATACTCTTAAAGCTGATTTGGAAGCAAACTTGCATTTCCGGGAATCCCGGGTAAAAAAATGTTTCCCATTCCTGCCAAGCAAGGAACTGGGAACCCTCTAAGAGCATTTATAAACGCCCCAGAAGGTAACCCTACATATGGTGTGGGCATTTACAGACAATTTCAGTTCCCAACTCACCAGTAATGTAGTAGACATGTTTCTGGTTTTCCTTCATCCGAGTGCAGTAATCCTTCAGAGAAACCATTTCATCACCAGATGCAGATGTGTAGTACCTCAGCAACTCTGAGAGCTTCTTGCGGTTCTGCGAGTCCTCGTGGATGCCAAGCTACCAAAGCAGAAAAGAAAAATCACTAGGTGATTCCTTTAAGGTAAATACTGAACTATGGTAGTTCAGTAGCTCAGGCACAACAATCTGTAACTGCAAAGATCAGCACTGTTCAGCAGAAAGACTACAAACCTTGATGTTCTTGGAGAACTGCTCATAGAACTTTTTGTAGTTCTCCTTGTCTTCAGCCAGCTCAGTGAAAAGTTCCAAGCACTTCTTCACCAAGTTCTTCCGGATCACTTTCAAGATCTTGCTTTGCTGCAGCATCTCACGAGAAATATTCAGAGGTAAGTCCTCAGAGTCTACCACACCTCTCATGAAATCTGGGAAATGACAGAATTACCTCTGTTAGTCCCAAACAAGAAATATTACCAGTCACTCTTCCTACATGTGCCTCTGCCCATTAAAAATTAAAAATTGGTTTCTATAGAACTCCGAGAAACATGAACTGAGCAGTACTTTTAACTGCTCAGATACCTCATCAGCTGTTCAGAACTGAAATCTTCCCCCCCTTGCAAATTTTTTTAAATACAGAAGGAAACCACAAAATAGCTAAGCAGTTCCTCTTAACATTTTAGGGAACACTATCCCCAAAATTATACTCACTCAGATATTCAGGGATCAGCTCCTCACAGTTGTCCATGATGAAAACTCTGCGCACATAGAGTTTGATATTGTTCTTCTTCTTCCTGTTCTCAAACAGATCGAAGGGTGCACGCCGTGGGACAAACAGGAGAGCCCTGAATTCCAGCTGCCCTTCCACAGAGAAGTGCTGCGAGAAAGCAAAGTGATCGTTTTAGTCCATTTGCATGGTTCCCACTGCTTAACTACTTAACAGCTCTTCAAATGCAGAACACAAACTGACCACTGGAGATCAGATTAGCCCAGCAGCTGAGACACTGGTCAGAAACAAGCACTTTTGTCAGACAGACACATTGAATTAGTGTTCAGTTCCCAGCAGACCAATTCAGAACACACTCAGTTCCTTACACAGCATGCTGAGATTTAGAAAGCAAACGTATCCTTAGAGCACTTCCCACTACCAGGCAACAAAAGGCACAAAACCCCTTCAATGAGGAATGGCAAATGTAATTCATCTGTAACCTACTTTTATGTTTAGACACAGTAACTAAACTATAAACTCAGAAGGCACCTGCACTTCCCGACTGCAGGTTTAGTTCAGATGACAAACACCAATGCACAATACATCAGAGTTCAGCAGCACGTTTAGCAAGCTTCCAGCTTCAATGCTGTGTATTATAGTTTATATGTCCACATACTCAACAACCATAATTGTTGTCTCGAGAGAGAAACTTACTTTGACAGCCAGGTGGTCCTCCCAGTCGTTAGTCAGACTCTTATAGAACTCTCCATATTCCTCATTGGTTATGTCATCTGGGTTCCTGGTCCAAATGGGCTTGGTCTTGTTGAGCTCTTCCTGATCAATGTACTTCTCCTTAATCTTCTTTTTCTTCTTCTTATCACCATCCTTCTTCTCTTCTTCTTCATCAGAACCAACATCTTCAATCTCTGGCTTATCTTCTGTCTTTTCCTCCTTCTCTTCTTTCTCCTCTTCCTTTTCCTCAGCCTCATCATCACTCACCTCCTTATCACGCTCCTTCTCCACCTACAAAAAAGACAACAGTACTTGAATTTCAAAAGCTCTACGTTTAGTAAGTCACAACTCTAAGGTACCCCTCTGCAGTCTCACAAAGCCAAAAAACTCCACCAAACATGGTGTCAAGCTTTCCCTCCTACACTCCAAGGACTCTCATTCTGGGTGCTGACACAAGTGGTGTTTTGTTTTCATGCACTATGAGCTAAGTTCCTACTATTCAGTCTGACTCGTAACAATACACCCAGATGTAGTCAATGGTTTGGAGACAGATACTACTGGCTTGGGCAACTTAACTTAGTCCTGTGAAATACCATTTTAAGCAACGACTACGTTTCCCAAGAGCTTCCTCCTCCATGTAACATCTGAAAGAATCAACACTAACCAAATAAAAATTGACTGCTCCTTCTCACACAAACTCTCACATGTGAAAGTGGCAATACTTATTTAGTATTTCAAGTAAGGTACGCACAAAGAGTGTGATGGGGTAGCCGATGAACTGGGAGTGCTTCTTCACAATTTCCTTGATCCGACGCTCCTCCAGGTATTCAGTTTGATCCTCCTTAAGATGCAGGATGACTTTTGTTCCACGGCCCAGAGGTTCACCTAGAATGGAGTTTACACGTTATACTTTGCTGCAGCAGAGCAACCCTTGATGAATTCTTTAAAAAGACACTGCTCTATCAGCAATGTTCTCACCACTAGGGAAATGAAGCTCCTATGTATAGGAACAGCCTAAGCTACACTTTCTCAAGTTTGCCTACATGCATTTGCAGCAAGTTTCAGGAGATGTTTACTACACTGTTCACTGTCTTAAGGAGTGCATAAACAGTTGCTGAAGTCTACAAATATTTTTCCATGTGTAGATTTTGAAAGCTTAAGTCTTAACGTACCATTTACCTGCGCATTCCACATACATCAAATTATGCCAACTTAAATGGCCAGAGATGACCTGGACCTGTGCCTGATATGACACATTACTTGGACTAATTCCTTTTATCTTATCTATAGTGTCTTTTCCAAGGCAGAGGATGTGCCATTACCAAACATGTCTAAAAAGCATCACTGAGCAGGAACACTGAACACTCACCATTATCCAGTCTGACAGTGAAGGACCCTCCAGCCGAGGACTCCCAAGCATACTGCTCGTCATCGTTGTGCTTGGTGATCACTGTCACTTTTTCAGCAACCAGGTAGGCAGAGTAGAAGCCAACACCGAACTGACCAATCATGGAGATATCAGCCCCTGCCTGCAGGGCTTCCATGAAAGCCTTGGTGCCAGACTTGGCAATAGTACCCAGGTTGTTGACCAGGTCAGCTTTGGTCATCCCAATGCCAGTGTCTACAATGGTCAGAGTGCGATCATGCTTGTTTGGAATCAGGTTGATTTTCAGCTCTTTTCCAGAATCCAGCTTGCTCGGGTCAGTCAAGCTTTCATATCTTATCTTATCTAGAGCCTGTAAAAGAAGAAACAGGCTTTAACATTCTCTATTCCTAGAAATTTCAGTAACTGTCAAAATAAACCAGGTTAGTTCTGGTACTCACATCTGAGGAATTGGAGATCAGCTCACGGAGGAAGATTTCCTTATTGGAGTAGAATGTGTTGATGATCAGAGACATCAACTGAGCAATCTCAGCCTGGAAGGCAAAGGTCTCCACCTCCTCCTCCATTGGTTGGTCCTGAGTTTGCACAGCTTCCGGCATCTGTGAACAGAGAGGGAGGAGTTGAAATTTCATCCGGAGCAGCCCAGCTAACACATCCTCTTTCAAGCAATGACAATGGCATTCTAAGATCAAGTATTTTAACCACGTGGTTTCAGCACCAGAAGAACACACACATATAAAAAAGCCCTTCCTAGATCTGATTTCCAGCCAGCAACCATTCAGGACTTTTAAGGAATACAGAGAACAGAAGACAAGACTTTAACCACAGGCTTGCTTTAGACTCACTTTACTTTGCTGCGCTTAAAATAAGACAGGACTTTCCCTCTCTCCTTCCTTAATTTATGAACTGACACGAGACCTTTATTTTCCCTCTTCACAGAGCTACCTAAACTCTTTATTTGGGTTACTTCTCTCTTATTCACGTGCACCTATTACTTTGCATACACAGCTACCTCCTCCAGCAGCAAACACTATGCACAACTCTCACCTATGTACCAACACTGCTCAGCCGGACCCGTTTCTCTGAACAAATATTTACGTAGATCAATATTCGTCCTTCACCGGGTACCTGCTACCCGTGGTCCTCCCCTGCGGCAGCCAAACCTCGGGGGGGCTGGTGGGGGGTGGATTTCGCCCGAGAGAGATTTGCCCAACCACAACCCCGCTTCGATCGCTACAGGATGAACGGCACCAAGTGCAGCGGCGCGGCCGCAGC